>CM054058.1:526941979-527280766 GCA_028641055.1 Alopecurus myosuroides
TTTGGGTACGTGCTCTAATAACAAATATTTTCTTTCTTTTTCAAATACCAAGTTATCATCTAGACTAGGTGCCGTTGGTGTTTTATTAGGAAAGAATGATTCTGAAGTCATGATATACACTAATGCGTTGAAACACATGGAATTTGATCGTTTTACGGTCAAACCGAGTGATTCTATCAGGATGGATATAACCCATATGGATGATGATTCAGCGTATGCTTCTTCGGATGGACAGATTTTATCACATCTTGTGGGGGAAGTGACTGAGGTGGGGATGGACGATGAGGACGGGCTAGAATCTTTATTTGATCTATATGCTTCCGGTCGGAAATCTAAAACCGCCAAACAAAAAAGGAAATACTCACCGCGAAATTCTGAGAGACCGCCTAAAAACCCAATGGTTTCCCGATGAATGGCTTATTCACTAATAGCAGAGGTCTTGGAGACTTGGCTAAACATTTGAATATTGCACAATACGTTAGGGAACACAAGTTGGAGTTTGTGGCTATCTCCGAATCAGGGAGGATAGATTTTCCAGTGAGCGTTCTGAACCGCCTTTCAGGGGGTATCGACTTCACTTGTCACTCTATTCCACCACGTGGTAGGTCGGGTGGCATTTTACTAGGCATTAAAACTGACTCCTTTGATGTGTTAGCAAGGTCGGATGGTGATTTTCATATTAAATTACACCTCCGTAACCGCGCCAAAAATTTCATATGGAGCTTGGTTGTTGTGTATGGTGCTGCCCAGGAAGAGTTTAAGGAGGCTTTTCTGCGAGAGTTGGTTAACTTGGCTAATAATAATCCACATCCAATTTTAATTGGAGGTGATTTTAATTTGCTAAGGTTTCCACACGAGAAAAGCCGGGGACGGTTTGATGGTCATTGGCCTTTCTTGTTCAACGCTATCATTGATAGCCTGGATTTGAGAGAGGTTGGCATGATCGGAAGACAGTTCACCTGGACAAATAGTCTACCGGAGGCTACATACGAAAAGCTAGATCACGTATTAATGAGTACTGATTGGGAAGATAAGTTCCATTTGGTAACGGTACGTGCTCTAGAACGTATTGAGTCTCTATCGGACCATGCCCCCCTTCTACTTTCAACTGGCACATCAAAACTACAAGGCCAGACACAGTTCAAATTTGAACTAGGTTGGTTCTTGCGTGACGGTTTTGATGAACTAGTTAAGAAAGTATGGCAAAAACCGGTCTTAGGGGATAACCCAATACGGAGATGGAATAATAAAATGCGCAATTTGCGTAAATATCTCCGTGGTTGGGCGAGACATACGACCGGGATGCTTAAGAAGGAGAAAGAGCATCTTTGTTCCATTATCGATGATTTAGATCGACTTGCAGAAACTAGGTTGTTATCTTCGCAAGAGGTTGAACTTAAAAGTCAATCCAATGCGAAAGTAGCACAAATGTTGCGAGAAGAGGAACTCAAATGGTATCAGAGATCGAAAGCCCAATTCATTCTCGAAGAAGACTCGAATACTCGGTATTTCTCTAATGTTGCCAATGGCAGACATAGGAAAAAACGGATTCACTGTCTCCATCAGGATGAAGGTCTCATTGAGGGACAAGAGTACCTCAAGGCCTATATCACAAAGTTCTATAAAGATCTGTTTGGGGCTCCTAAAGTAGGTAACATTACTATGGATGAGAGCCGCACAGATGATATTCCCCAAGTTTCAATGGAAGAAAACGCTTATCTTAATGCTCCCTTCTCAGAAGAGGAGATAAAGAAGTCGATATTCGAAATGGAACATAATAAGGCACCTGGCCCAGATGGTTGTCCGGCGGAGTTCTACCGGTATTTCTGGGAGATCATTAAATATGATCTCATCGAGATGTTTGGTTGCTTACACAGTGGACATCTGGAGTTGTATCGCCTTAATTTTGGGGAAATCGTTTTGTTACCTAAGGTTTTGAACGCAGAAAGGATACAACAGTACTGACCAATCTGTCTTCTTAACGTTAGTTTCAAAATCTTTACAAAAGTTGTAACTATTAGGCTAAATTCAGTGGCAGACCACGTGGTAAAACCTACGCAGACTGCATTTATCCAGGGTAGGAATATCCTAGATGGGGTCGTGACTTTACACGAAACCGTACATGAGTTGCACTCGAAAAAGCTTAATGGGGTAATTCTTAAAATAGACTTTGAAAATGCCTATGATAAAGTGAATTGGGAGTTTCTCCAACGGAATCTGAGAATGAAAGGATTTTCAGAAGAGTGGTGCGCCCTAGTTCGCAGCTTTGTAGTTGGAGGTAGCGTGGCTATCAAAGTCAATGATGATGTTGGCAGATACTTCCAAACTAAGAAAGGCTTGAGACAAGGTGATCCGCTATCGCCTGTATTGTTTAATACTGTGGCTGATATGTTAGCAATCATGATTGATCGAGCCAAGAAAAATGGCCTAATTGAGGGAGTAATTCCACATCTCGTCGATGAGGGATGTCTATCCTTCAATATGCAGATGATACAATTCTCTTTATGGAACACGATTTGGAGAAAGCGGCGAATCTGAAATTAATTCTTTCAGTGTTCGAGCAACTATCTGGATTAAAACTTAATTTCCGTAAAAGTGAATTGTTTTGCTTTGGTGAGGCCCAAGATGCAGTTGCCCAGTATGCCGAGTTATTCGGTTGCGAGCAAGGTCAGTTTTCTATTAAGTATTTGGGAATACCAATACATTACAGGAGATTGACTAATGCAGAATAGGGTCAAATCGAAGAGCGTCTGCAGAAAAGGCTTGCTAGTTGGAAAGGAAAATTGTTGTCACTTGGTGGACGACTGGTACTCATTAATTCAGTCCTAACTAATATGGTACTGTATATGATATCATTCCTCCAGTTACCTAAAGGAGTCTTAAAAAAATTGGATTATTTTCGATCAAGATTCTTTTGGCAGGGTGACAATGAGAAAAAAGAAATATCGATTGGCCAGATGGGATGTAGTTTGTCGTCCACGAGACCAGGGGGCTTGGTATTCATGACCTACAAGTCAAGAATTCAGCCCTACTTGGTAAATGGATGTTCAAACTACTAATCGAAGATGGCGTTTGGCAAACCCTCTTGAAACGCAAATACATAGGTTCAAAAGCAGTATCACAGGTTATGTGGAAATCAGGTGATTCACACTTTTGGGCTGGACTTATGGCGAACAAAAATAAGTTTTTTCGCTATGGGGTATTTACGATTAAGGATGGATCGCAGATACGGTTTTGGGAGGACAAGTGGTTAGGTAATACCACACTCAAAGAACAATATCCGGCTTTGTACACGATAGCGCGACATAAGGATGATACACTGGTTACGGTCATGCAAACATCACCTCCTAATGTTACGTTTAGACGAGATTTACTCGGATCTCGACTTATGTCTTGGCAGAACTTGGTTGATAGATTAACTATGGTTACTCTTACACCAGGCGCTGATGAGTTTCGTTGGAAGATCACTAAGAATGGGCTGTTCTCGGTGGATTCCATGTATAGGGCTTTGATCCAATCGGACATGCCAGTCGATATATTCAAAAATGTATGGCGTATGAAAGTACCACTGAATATTAAAATCTTCGCGTGGTACCTTCGTAAGGGGGTCATACTTACAAAGGATAATCTTGTCAAACGTAATTGGCATGGGAGCTCTAAGTGTGTTTCTTGTTCTCATGATGAGACAATTAAACACTTATTCTTTGATTGCACATTTGCGCGTTCTATATGGTCCGCTATCCAAATGGCTTCGAATCTTTATCAACCTAGCTCCGTTGCGAACATATTCGGCAACTGGTTAAATGGGGTTGATAAACGTTTTAAGACTATTATTAGGGTAGAAGCGCTTGCCGTTATTTGGTCGCTCTGGCTAGGTAGAAATGATAAGATTTTCAATGATAATTTTTTTTTCTCGTATGCAGGTTCTATTCAGGAGCACATGTATTCTCCGTTCGTGGTCCACATTACAGCGAGGGGAGTTACGAGGTCTTTTTACGGAGGCATGTGCACGACTGGAGCAGGTGGCGAGGGATATTTTTATCCCACATGGATGGCCGCTTGATCTACGGATAGAGGCTCTATAGTATCGACAGTCTACAGCTGATGTTTTGTAGTATTGTCGCTCTGTTTATTTTCAGTTTCGGATTTCGGCTGTGTGCATTTTAGAGGCCGGGTGTAATGCTTAAACTTCTTGAGTAATAGAGCCCTTTATAAAAAAAAAGGCGTGACCTAGTACTGTACTTGTATGTAGCCACGCTGGTTAATGGAGCGTAGTGACCACGTTGGTTGCAGCACTTGTCGCTGAAAAAAGTAGCAGCGCGATGCCAAGTACTCCCTCCGTTCCAAAATATAACTCTTTTTTAGCAAACTGTTTGGTTATATTTTTAGAACAGAGTTAGTATGCAGCGGAAGATGAGAAATGCAGAGGCGGTCGAGGATTCAAGGTAGGTAGGTAGCCCTGGAGGAGAAGAGGTGTTTGATCGTGTAGACCTTAATTAACTCACCACGCATAGCTCCGGATGTTCTTCTTCTTTCTCTACTAGCTAAACTGAGATGGATGCTTCCTCGTTAGGGCGTCTCCAATGCTTATTTCCAAAAGAGGCCATAAGCTGGGTCCCACAACATGTGCTATAACAGTCTAAAAACCTCACAATGCTTAAAGTCCAGATGAACCTTAAGGTGGAGCTGACTTAGCTGAAACTTTTGACCAATGAACAAATGCAAACAGTATAAAGTAGGTGAGAGAAATATTACTTTGCTTTATTTAATTTCTTATGGAAAGGTGTAACATCCTTATTTTTGCGTCCTTAATTTTTTTTTTTGTAAAACAAAGGATGTTGCGACAAATAAATAAAATAAATATTTTATTCGTAGTTAACAATATTAATTCCGACGTATAAGAATTAATTTGATATTTGAAACAAGAGTATGAGTTTGCTTTTGCATTTGAATTGGATTTTCCATTTTATTTTACATTTGGTTCTCTCTAAATTTTCCTATTGGGTTTTGTTTTTTTAGACATACACATGCATTGGCTTAACCATGCATGGCACATGCACGTACACTTCATATACATAACTAGTAGTACAACCTGCACAGGAACCGATGGATCCTTTCCTAATTTCTTTCTTTTTTTTTCTTTTTCTTAACCTCTATGTGCTCCACCCAATCTCTCTCGCTTCTCTTATTTATTTATTTCCTTTGTGAATCACCACATCGAAGCAGCCCAGCTATTCTTTTCTTTCGACCTGGCTCTGTACCGATCTCAACCAAACAACACACATGATAGTCCCAGCGCCGCACACACGCGCGTGACAGACCAGCACAGCACGCTACCACGAGCAAAGGGTCGCGTTGTGTGCTTGTGTTTCATCTTCCTTCCCCGCACGTAAACGGGAGCAGCAGAAACGGAAACATTCATTCACATCCGAAACTGCCGCTGCCGCATCAAATTCTCTCTTTACTCGGGCACTCATTTTTCAGTACGCTCGTGTTGCAAGAACCGAAGTGACCTGCCCTATCAAAAGCCTCAGGTCGCCCCTTTCCTCCCCTTCCCATCTCTGGCTGCCACCAGAGCCTAAGCTCTCACCCGAGATCCAATCTCACTGGAGATCTGACGGAGGCCGCTTGCTTCCTCGGCAGCTCCGAGCACCGGAGGCCGAGCTGCTGCGCCAGTAGGTGCGCGAGGAGAAGGAGGTTCCATTCCCGAAACCAGAAGTTCGATCCGTTCATCACAGACGTCGCAGTCCGCGCGTCCATTTGTCCAGTTCATCGACTTCCCGCGACTACTACATCGAGCTCGGTGAGAATCCGAGAATTTCCTTGCGCCACCATGTTAGACTCACTAGTATCTACCTCCTAGACATGGTTTCTGGTCGTAGGTTTCAGTTTGACCGCGCGGCCGTATGAACCGGATGCCACCGATGGCATTCGCGTGTTAGCCTACCTTCCACACCTCAGAATGATGCCAACCTTTTATAGATTTCGTGCCAAATCTCCATAGGAACCCAACAGTCATGTTAGTTTTCGAATATCTATGATAGTTTACAAAATTTATTTAAAACATGTAAAATTGTTCACGTTGTCTGTATATGCCTATACTGTTTTCATGCATTCTAGCATGTAGGATTTTCTAGTTTAGTCATACCATGACTTTTTGCTTATGACTTGCTATAGATTCATTTGGTCGAATTATATACATGTTCTCTATATAGTTTTATTACCGTGTAATCAGTTGGTCACTGTTAGAAGAGCTTCTCGTGTTGTTCATACACTTCACTGAAACTGCATACTGTTATGCTAGAGTAGGCATATTATCTAGTTTGCTATTGCATGGTGCTCTCAATGCTATAGACTCACATAAAATTGTCTGATTTAATCAAAACGATAGGTGTGCAAGATCTTGAGTATGTACCATTTTGTGATTTCACGACGTGTTATTTCTCGTGTCTTTGAATATTAGAGTGAGGCATTGAGTTTCTTTTAAGTGTTCTAGTTTATGTTATTCACTTGAATACTTGTATGTTTGGATGCTTAGCTTATAGTAGTGTTTACATGTTTACTAGTTCATACCTAGTATTGTTTATAATAGGTTGTTATGTTCTTGCTGGTTGTTGATGTGACGTGAGTATAGGATAGTCACTGCCATGCTTTGTTGTCACATAAGAAGTTGCGATCATTTTGGTAAAACGTTGTGCATTGCATGCTAATACTATACCACATACGGTGGCTATTTTATATAAATATTGTATTTTCTAAATATGTTATTATTAGGTTGGAAACGGTAGATCGACCAATCAACCTTGAACCATTTGAGTGTAGCCTTTGGATTTTATTCGACATTTATTTGTTTGAATCTTAATTTGTCATATTGCTTTTATTTATTTGGATTTCATTTGATTGGATCGACGATTAGGGAGCGGAGAGGATTACGATCACGATCAAGGAGGTGAACAGCAAGAGTTCAACAACGAAGGCATGCCCCCCCTCTCATGTTTTATCCTATGTTTTACAAAGGGGTGTTATTTTGTTGTTTAAAAACTATGCATGCTATTTTATTCAAACTACTAGCGTGTCGATTGACACACTAGCCTGATCCATTTGTCGCCTTATACTTGATACCCTGAGTAGAAATTATGTAGTAATCCTGTTAGAGTAGAAATGCTTAGCCATGCTCAATAAATACTAGGATATCTTTATCTTGCCTCTTCGGAGGAATTGATTGACCCTCTGGTCACTTTGAACTTGTTGAGCTCGTTGAGCTAGGCCGATGAGCCGTTGTTGCTTCCTCTACTCTCTCTTCTACTCTGGGTGAAACTTACCATCTAAACATGGCGCGGGCGGCAGCTGAATCAGAATATTGACGGAGCGATTGGCTTCCCTTCACCAGCTGGAGGGAGTAATCCGTCGTCCGTGCCGCATAAGGGCCTAATAAGTCTTGGATTTGAAGATTGTGACCACCGTACAACCACATGCTATATGGGCACTGGCTTGGTCAAGTAGGTTAGTCAGCCTTAGGTGTCGATGTCGCCGTACCGCAGATGAGGTGTCTACCTACGGGAGAACCTTCGGCACAGATGGGGGGAACGGTTTGGGGACATACTCTCAGTACCGGGCCAGACCCGGTGGGCATGTCACATCTTTGGGGGATCTAGCTAAAAGACCTCGTCACGAGATTCCGATTGCTATACTAGCGACGACTGGTTGCAACAAGGAAGATTGTGACATGTGGGTAAAGTGTACTACCTCTGCAGAGTAAAACTATTCGAATAGCCGTTTTGTCCACGGTCATGGACGACACATGAATCCTTCTTGACATACAGGAACCTGTTTTGCTACTTCCCTCTACCTCTATCCTGGAATCTTATTGATATTGTGAGGTGTCGATGACACTCACTTGGAAGAGAAAAACCCCACTGAATACAAAACATGTTTTCATCTAAAATCACTTTTAACAAATATATTATGGCCTTGTCAAATAAAATTGGCTTTTATGCAAAAGAACCATACAACCTTCCTTTGAAGCCACATGTAGATATTATAGGTCTTGCACAGAGGGGGCACGCTGAGTACATTATGTTAATGTACTCATTGCATTGCTTTGTTTATCGTTCAGAGAACTACTACGAAGGAGACGACTACGACTACTACGACGACGCTGAAGAGTGAGGCCTCGTGGACTACATCGACTGCCTGTGGCTGAGATGGAGTCACTTCGCATTTTTATATTCCGCTGAGATTTCTGATTGTAACAAAATGTCACAAGACATTATACTATGTGGCTATTCAAACATTGTAATAATTTTACTTTTGGACGTTCTGCAATGGTATTCATTTCGCTGTGTTGTCAACATTGATCTTGGGATTGACATGAGAACACAGGGGGTCTGGAAGTTTAGTTCCGGTCCTCACAGAAGTGGTATCGGAGCCGACGTTGACCTAGTCACGTGGCCTTAGTTAGAAATGGAAAGCCCTAGGGATCATTTGAAAAATAAAATACTAGTTATGAAAATCCTCGTAGTCTTATTCTTGACAATTTCTATTCCTGGTCTTATCTTATTCAACATTATTTTGAATGCTTCTTCCTTAAGTACTTCTCTAGTATACCATGCCGTATCAACAAGAAAGTGTTTCAAGAACTAAAGGCTCAAGAGGCATATGTCAAGATCTGCATTTCCCCATGTCGATGATCAACATCAAGTCAAGACCAAACAACCATATAGGAGGATTTTGGACAGAACCCTTTAGTTGTATACTCATACGTTAGAAGTTTTTATTCGCATGAGTATGAACTACATATTATTTGAGTTTTATTTATGTAGTCATACTAAAACCATATTTTGCAAAATAATTTGCCTTAAGTTATATTTGGTTCTTCTTTGCTTACTTTCATTTTTTGTTTTGTTGCGGGCTTGGTTATGGGTTAGTTTAATTTCCCTCTCGTCTATTCTAAAATTTGAACGGCAACAGGATGAACGGAAACCGAGGTCGTGGTCGCGGAGGACGTGGACGTGGCCGTGGCCGTGGTCGCGGACTAGCGTTTGAAGAGAACTTTGTGGAGGGTGAAGTTCATGACACGGATACCGATACAGAGAATGAAGAATACATGCCCCCGCCACCTGACATGGCGGAACTGATGTTTATGCAGACACAACTGCTGCAACAACTTGCTGCTAACCTAGCAAATCAAAACCAGAACCAGAATCAAAACCAGAACCAACCGCCTCCACCTTCGAAGCTAGCGGAGTTCATGAGGACAAAGCCACCTACTTTTGCTGGATCAGCAGACCCCATAGAGGCGGATGATTGGCTGAAGGACATCCGAAGGAAGCTCAATTTGGTTAATGTCAATGTGCAAGACCATGTGAAGTTCGCGGCGCACCAACTCAGTGGTGTAGCCGGAGATTGGTGGGAGAACTATTGTGAGGCACATGATGATGTTGAGGGAATCACTTGGGATGAATTTTCAGAGGCTTTTCGCATGGCGCACATTCCTGCTGGTCTCATGGAGCTGAAGAGAGATGAATTTCGAGCTCTCACCCAAGGGAAGATGTCTGTTTCTGAGTATTGGGACCGTTTCACCCAGCTCTCTCGCTATGGGAAAGCAGATATTCCCACTGAGGCGGACAAGACTGCTAGGTTTCTGAGAGGGTTGAATCCAGGACTAAAGGATAGATTGGTCTCACATGACTTCGCCAATTTTCAGAGCCTTGTCAATAAGGCTATTCTTCAAGAGAACTCAAAGAAAGAACTTGAGGAGCACCGCAAGCGGAAAGCACCACAGAGTCACCATGGGGCTGGTAGCTCGCGCCAGAAGAGTATTGTTCACCCAGGTTACCGTGGAGCAACTGCAAAACCAACAAGGCCTAACAATAACTTTCAGCCCAATGCATATCGCACTCCAAGAGCTGAAGTCGGAGGAAATCATGCAAACACTGCTGGAAAGAATTGCTACTCTTGCGGTGGAGAGGGTCACTTTGCTGCTGCATGTCCCAGCAAGAAGAACACGGGGCCGACACCAGTGAAGTTTAACCTGGGCACTGCAACTAAGACACCAGCCGCAGGACATGGACGAGGGATACTGAGTACCCCAGGAGGCGCGCCCCAAGCGTCAGGACAACCAGGACATGGTCGAGTTAACCACATCACGGCCGAGCAAGCTCAGGAAGCACCAGATGTTGTTCTTGGTATGTTTCCAATCAACTCCTGTTATGGTTCGGTACTTTTTTATTCTAGAGCTTCCCATTCGTTTGTTTCCAAGCAATTTGCCGAAAAATATCATTTGAAAACTGTGGGTATGAGTCGAGCAATGGCAATACACTCACCCGGGGGAATTCTTAGAACGGGTTTAAGATGCCCTAAAGTGAGAATAACCATAGAACGGGTGGATTTCCTAGCAAACCTCATTGTGATAGATTCAAAAGGTTTAGATGTCGTTCTGGACATGAACTGGTTAGAGAAACACAAAACTATAATAGATTGTGGGTTTAGAGACATTTCATTAACCAGTGATGATGGAGCTGTGATGGACTACATGCCAAATTAGCACCCCCAATCTGCAGCGGATAGCCTGCTAAATAGCCTGAAGGAGACCAATATGTTAGATGTTCGGGTGGTTAAGGAATACGCAGACGTGTTCCCAGATGAGTTACCAGGCTTACCACCAGACCGTGAGATAGAGTTTGCCATTGAGTTGACACCTGGCACTGCTCCTATTGCAAAGAGACCATATAGAATGTCGACAAATAAGCTAGCAGAGATGAAGAAGTGCCTTTGTCACCACTGCCAGCTGACATAAGCTACGGGAAGAGGCTTAGAAAACCTCTTTAGATATCATAGAAGTGCAGGAGGACTTGACTCATAAAGAATACCCCGTTAAAATCTTGATGGTCAGTTAAGGACCACTAGGAGGATCGTGATTTAATTCTTCAATACCCACCGGAGTAACCAAAAGGAGGAAGCGACAGGGGGAAGTGAAGATGTTCTTCGTGAGGAGTTTCCAAATATTTTTTTTCCTCAGGCTGAATCACGGGGTCGTGATTCCTTTTAAGGGAGGTAGATTTGTAACATCCTGATTTTTACGTCCTTAATTTTTTTTTTCTAAAACAAAGGATGTTGCGACAAATAAATAAAATAAATATTTTATTCGTAGTTAACAATATTAATTCCGACGTATAAGAATTAATTTGATATTTGAAACAAGAGTATGAGTTTGCTTTTGCATTTGAATTGGATTTTCCATTTTATTTTACATTTGGTTCTCTCTAAATTTTCCTATTGGGTTTTATTTTTTTAGACATACACATGCATTGGCTTAACCATGCATGGCACATGCACGTACACTTCATGTACATAACTAGTAGTACAACCTGCACAGGAACCGATGGATCCTTTCCTAATTTCTTTCTTTTTTTCTTTTTCTTAACCTCTATGTGCTCCACCCAATCTCTCTCGCTTCTCTTATTTATTTATTTCCTCTGTGAATCACCACATCGAAGCAGCCCAGCTATTCTTTTCTTTCGACCTGGCTCTGTACCGATCTCAACCAAACAACACACATGATAGTCCCAGCGCCGCACACACGCGCGTGACAGACCAGCACAGCACGCTACCACGAGCAAAGGGTCGCGTTGTGTGCTTGTGTTTCATCTTCCTTCCCCGCACGTAAACGGGAGCAGCAGAAACGGAAACATCCATTCACATCCGAAACTGCCGCTGCCGCATCAAATTCTCTCTTTACTCGGGCACTCATTTTTCAGTACGCTCGTGTTGCAAGAACCGAAGGGACCTGCCCTATCAAAAGCCTCAGGTCGCGCCCTTCCTCCCCTTCCCATCTCTGGCTGCCACCAGAGCCTAAGCTCTCACCCGAGATCCAATCTCACTGGAGATCTGACGGAGGCCGCTTGCTTCCTCGGCAGCTCCGAGCACCGGAGGCCGAGCTGCTGCGCCAGTAGGTGCGCGAGGAGAAGGAGGTTCCATTCCCGAAACCGGAAGTTCGATCCGTTCATCACAGACGTCGCAGTCCGCGCGTCCATTTGTCCGGTTCATCGACTTCCCGCGACTACTACATCGAGCTCGGTGAGAATCCGAGAATTTCCTTGCACCACCATGTTAGACTCACTAGTATCTACCTCCTAGACATGGTTTCTGGTCGTAGGTTTCAGTTTGACCGCGCGGCCGTATGAACCGGATGCCACCGATGGCATTCGCGTGTTAGCCTACCTTCCACACCTCAGAATGATGCCAACCTTTTATAGAATTAGTGCCAAATCTCCATAGGAACCCAGCAGTCATGTTAGTTTTCGAATATCTATGATAGTTTACAAAATTTATTTAAAACATGTAAAATTGTTCACGTTGTCTGTATATGCCTATACTGTTTTCATGCATTCTAGCATGTAGGATTTTCTAGTTTAGTCATACCATGACATTTTGCTTAAGACTTGCTATAGATTCATTTGGTCGAATTATATACATGTTCTCTATATAGTTTTATTACCGTGTAATCAGTTGGTCACTGTTAGAAGAGCTTCTCATGTTGTTCATACACTTCACTGAAACTGCATACTGTTATGCTAGAGTAGGCATATTATCTAGTTTGCTATTGCATGGTGCTCTCAATGCTATAGACTCACATAAAATTGTCTGATTTAATCAAAACGATAGGTGTGCTAGATCTTGAGTATGTACCATGTTGTGATTTCACGACGTGTTATTTCTCATGTCTTTGAATATTAGAGTCAGGCATTGAGTTTCTTTTAAGTGTTCTAGTTTCTGTTATTCACTTGAATACTTGTATGTTTGGATGCTTAGCTTATAGTAGTGTTTACATGTTTACTAGTTCATACCTAGTATTGTTTATAATAGGTTGTTATGTTCTTGCTGGTTGTTGATGTGACATGAGTATAGGATAGTCACTGCCATGCTTTGTTGTCACATAAGAAGTTGCGATCATTTTGGTAAAACGTTGTGCATTGCATGCTAATACTATACCACATACGGTGGCTATTTTATATAAATATTATATTTTCTAAATATGTTATTATTAGGTTGGAAACGGTAGATCGACCAATCAACCTTGAGCCATTTGAGTGTAGCCTTTGGATTTTATTCGACATTTATTTGTTTGAATCTTAATTTGTCATATTGCTTTTATTTATTTGGATTTCATTTGATTGGATCGACGATTAGGGAGCGGAGAGGATTACGATCACGATCAAGGAGGTGAACAGCAAGAGTTCCACAACGAAGGCATGCCCCCCCTCTCATGTTTTATCCTATGTTTTACAAAGGGGTGTTATTTTATTGTTTTAAAAACTATGCATGCTATTTTACTCAAATTACTAGCGTGTCGATTGACACACTAGCCTGATCCGTTGTCGCCTTATACTTGATACCATGAGTAGAAATTATATAATCATCCTATTAGAGTAGAAATGCTTAGCCGTGCTCAATAATAAGTAGGATACCTTTATCTTGCCTCTTCGGAGGAATTGATTGACCCTCGGGTCACTTTGAACTTGTTGAGCTCGTTGAGCTAGGCCGATGAGCCATTGTTTCTTCCTCTACTCTCTCTTCTACTCTGGGTGAAACTTACCATCTAAACATGGCGCGGGCGGCAGCTGAATCAGAATATTGACGGAGCGATTGACTTCCCTTCACCAGCTGGAGGGAGTAATCCGTCGTCCGTGCCGCGTAAGGGCCTAATAAGTCTTGGATTTGAAGATTGTGACCACCGTACAACCACATGCTATATGGGCACTGGCTTGGTCAAGTAGGTTAGTCAGCCTTAGGTGTCGATGTCGCCGTACCGCAGATAAGGTGTCTACCTACGGGAAACCTTCGGCACAGATGGGGGGAACGGTTTGGGGACATACTCTCAGTACCGGGCCAGACCCGGTGGGCATGTCACATCTTTGGGGGATCTAGCTAAAAGACCTCGTCACGAGATTCCGATTGCTATACTAGCGACGGCTGGTTGCAACAAGGAAGATTGTGACATGTGGGTAAAGTGTACTACCTCTGCAGAGTAAAACTATTCGAATAGCCGTTTTGTCCACGGTCATGGACGACACATGAATCCTTCTTGACACACGGGAACCTGTTTTGCTACTTCCCTCTACCTCTATCCTGGAATCTTATTGATATTGTGAGGTGTCGATGACACTCACTTGGAAGAGAAAAACCCCACTGAATATAAAACATGTTTTCATCTAAAACCACTTTTAACAAATATATTATGGCCTTGTCAAATAAAATTGGCTTTTATGCAAAAGAACCATACAACCTTCCTTTGAAGCCACATGTAGACATTATAGGTCTTGCACAGAGGGGGCACGCTGAGTACATTATGTTAATGTACTCATTGCATTGCTTTGTTTATCGTTCAGAGAACTACTACGAAGGAGACGACTACGACTACTACGACGACGCTGAAGAGTGAGGCCTCGTGGACTACATCGACTGCCTGTGGCTGAGATGGAGTCACTTCGCATTTTTATATTCCGCTGAGATTTCTGATTGTAATAAAATGTCACAAGACATTATACTATGTGGCTATTCAAACATTGTAATAATTTTACTTTTGGACAATCTGCAATGGTATTCATTTCGCTGTGTTGTCAACATTGATCTTGGGATTGACATGAGAACACAGGGGGTCTGAAAGTTTAGTTCCGGTCCTCACAGAAGTGGTATCGGAGCCGACGTTGACCTAGTCACGTGGCCTTAGTTAGAAATGGAAAGCCCTAGGGATCATTTGAAAAATAAAATACTAGTTATGAAAATCCTCGTAGTCTTATTCTTGACAATTTCTATTCCTGGTCTTATCTTATTCAACATTATTTTGAATGCTTCTTCCTTAAGTACTTCTCTAGTATACCATGCCGTATCAACAAGAAAGTGTTTCAAGAACTAAAGGCTCAAGAGGCATATGTCAAGATCTGCATTTCTCCATGTCGATGATCAACATCAAGTCAAGACCAAACAACCATATAGGAGGATTTTGGACAGAACCCTTTAGTTGTATACTCATACGTTAGAAGTTTTTATTCGCATGAGTATGAACTACATATTATTTGAGTTTTATTTATGTAGTCATACTAAAACCATATTTTGCAAAATAATTTGCCTTAAGTTATATTTGGTTCTTCTTTGCTTACTTTCATTTTTTTGTTTTGTTGCGGGCTTGGTTATGGGTTAGTTTAATTTCCCTCTCGTCTATTCTAAAATTTGAACGGCAACAGGATGAACGGAAACCGAGGTCGTGGTCGCGGAGGACGTGGACGTGGCCGTGGCCGTGGTCGCGGACTAGCGTTTGAAGAGAACTTTGTGGAGGGTGAAGTTCATGACACGGATACCGATACAGAGAATGAAGAATACATGCCCCCGCCACCTGACATGGCGGAACTGATGTTTATGCAGACACAACTGCTGCAACAACTTGCTGCTAACCTAGCAAATCAAAACCAGAACCAGAATCAAAACCAGAACCAACCGCCTCCACCTTCGAAGCTAGCGGAGTTCATGAGGACAAAGCCACCTACTTTTGCTGGATCAGCAGACCCCATAGAGGCGGATGATTGGCTGAAGGACATCCGAAGGAAGCTCAATTTGGTTAATGTCAATGTGCAAGACCATGTGAAGTTCGCGGCGCACCAACTCAGTGGTGTAGCCGGAGATTGGTGGGAGAACTATTGTGAGGCACATGATGATGTTGAGGGAATCACTTGGAATGAATTTTCAGAGGCTTTTCGCATGGCGCACATTCCTGCTGGTCTCATGGAGCTGAAGAGAGATGAATTTCGAGCTCTCACCCAAGGGAAGATGTCTGTTTCTGAGTATTGGGACCGTTTCACCCAGCTCTCTCGCTATGGGAAAGCAGATATTCCCACTGAGGCGGACAAGACTGCTAGGTTTCTGAGAGGGTTGAATCCAGGACTAAAGGATAGATTGGCTCACATGACTTCGCCAATTTTCAGAGCCTTGTCAATAAGGCTATTCTTCAAGAGAACTCAAAGAAAGAACTTGAGGAGCACCGCAAGCGGAAAGCACCACAGAGTCACCATGGGGCTGGTAGCTCGCGCCAGAAGAGTATTGTTCACCCAGGTTACCGTGGAGCAACTGCAAAACCAACAAGGCCTAACAATAACTTTCAGCCCAATGCATATCGCACTCCAAGAGCTGAAGTCGGAGGAAATCATGCAAACACTGCTGGAAAGAATTGCTACTCTTGCGGTGGAGAGGGTCACTTTGCTGCTGCATGTCCCAGCAAGAAGAACACGGGGCCGACACCAGTGAAGTTTAACCTGGGCACTGCAACTACTAGTAGGGAAAGGGCTACCAGTGACGAACAAATATCAGCTACCGCTGGCGAACTTGTGTTCGCCAGCGGTACCACGCCAGTGGTAGCAGGTTACCGCTGGCGAACACCAGTTCGCCAGCGGTAGTGCAGGTTACCGCTGGCGAACAAGGCCTTGTTCGCCAGCGCTATGTTCGCCAGCGGTAGCTCCGCTGTTCGCCAGCGCTACTGGTTCGCCAGCGGTAGTCAGGTTGTTCGCCAGTGGTACAGTTCGCCAGCGGTAGGTACTGTGTTCGCCAGTGGTAAGTTTCACAGGTTTGTATTTTTTCTTTTTTTTGTTATAACAATTTATATATTCTGATTCTGTATATATTCCCAGGTCCAAATACATTCAAATTCTATAATTTATAAACTTTCACACATATAAATCATTGATAGCACATCGATAAATCATAGATACATATGCATCCATCCACAACGAATTTAACACATCGATAACGATATTAACACATCTATACATATGCATCCATATCCAATTCTCATAAGTACGAATACAACACATTGATCTCAATAATATGTCGGAAGATTTCGAACCCAAAATATAGCCATCTAATTAGTTCAACGATTACAAAGGTATGACTACTACATATCTATGCAACGTACGCGCGATATAGAGATCAATCGCAAAGAAGACTAGCTAGATATACGGTCCGCCTCCGCTTGCGATCTTTCGCTAGGGCCAGCGCGCCGTCCACTTCTTCATCTCTCTGTAGACCAAGATAAAAGCATTAGACCGGAAAAGGAAATCACAAGTTCTTATTAGGAGCAATTCGTAACGAATCGAATACATACCGTCGATCATTTCTTCCTCGATGTTGTGATCTTCTGTTTCTTCTCCGGCGGGAACGGAAGAGCACCTTCTAACGAGTTGAATGGTCTCTCGTCAGTCTGCTCTAGCACATATTGTCGCAACTCATTGTTAGATGGTGGGGTACCGTTCCAGTGGAAGCTAGATCCTGAAGTTACTACATCCTTATAGATGATTGTGCAGATCTTGCGCTGGATGCGACCAAAGTTTTGTCTGTACTCAGCATCAGACCATTCCACCATGCTGCGAGACCATTTGTCCACAGCAGACATGTATTGCAGACTATGTTGGTCCTTCACGATCTCCGTCATGTGTTGGATGAGGTACCATGCCTCCATTTGGCCGCCTGGCGCCTGCTTGGGGCAGGGAAACTCTGTTCTGTGTCTGAACACATATTTTCCTTTAATTTGTTTCGTCCTGTCGCAGAATCCTTCCCCCCTGATGTAGCCATCCATAGCATCATTGAGAACAGACTTGATGAGGGTGTAGTTCTTCTCCTTCATCGTACTCCCGGAGTCGAGATATACTGCGTGCGCGTCTCTCGGGTAGAGCATGATGAGGGTGCCGTATTTGTTTCTGCGCAAAACAGGAGAGTCCATATATATAATCCTCAAAAATTGTATATGCGCGAACTTATGTAAAGATGGGAAATATAACTTACTCAGGAAAGTAGGGCACGAGGGTGATCCTCTTGTTCATATGGTTAGTGAGCAACACTTGTTCGAGGTACTTTGTCGCTTTTGCCCTACCCTTGGGGTTGTTCAAGTACATGTCGTGCATGTAGTAGGGGTCTGCTAGCCCGATGTTTCTGACATTCTCTACGGATAGCTGATGCGCCAAGCTGAGCGTAAACAGACGGACGATTGACGAGTGGAGTGCTTTCATGTGGAACATCCGGAAAATGTCGTCAAATCTAATGATGATCTTGTTTGCGTTGCCTTCAGTGACAAATCCCGCCGTAGATGGCACCTTTGCGACCAAAACCGGCAGCGTTGGATTTTTCTCTTTGAGAAGCACCTCCTCCATATATAGTACATCGTCATGGACGCTACGCATATCACCTGTCAGCAAGGCGACCAACCTCGGCGGAAGCATCGGTTTCCCCAACTCATGGATCTGATGCCAGTCGGTTATGGGTATCCTATCCAATACACGTCCTGTCTGCGGCTTAGACTTGGTCCCCTCCACCGGTTGGCTCATCGATGCAACGGCAGGAGCCTTCTTAGTTCTTTTCCGTGCATACTTGATGTTAGGCTGAGTCTTATGAAATACATCAGCTACCGCCTCTTTGAGGGCATCCTGGCTGATGACTTCTTGCTCGGGGACTGCCGGCTCTTGAGAAGAGAAAAGACGCTTTGTGCATCGATATTTATCCGCTTCCTCCGCTGGCAAGAGAAGTTGATCAAGATCATCCAGGCCGGGCGCCCCCTCGTAAGGATCGTCGACGAGGTAGTCATTCGGGTTCTCATCTTCGTCGCCGTCGTGCTGCACGGACTTTGCAGGTGAGAAATCCTTGTGTTGGCTCGGGTGCCCCGACCCCTGGACCGGTGTTGGAGTGTTGGCAGGAGTACTTTCCAAACGAATTAGTGATTTCGGCCAGGTCAATGGCCAAACCAAGCATTGCTCCAGGTTCAACTCGCTGTCGGCTGCGGGTGGTTGGTTCGGAGGATCGAGAGCACCGCAACCAGGGAGCACCCGACTTAATGTCACTCTGAACACGTCCTCGGGCATACGAACGCCGTGGGATACGCGGTTCAGAGGTGTGATGATTTTTCCTTTGGCGACGTCCTTTAACTCGCCGTTCACATTAAGGAGCAATGTGCATCCCGTCTCGTCGGCCTGCGAAACGTCGCGCGATCGTTGTTAGAGACTGATGCCGTCACGAATCAAGTCATAATATATAATTAAGCAGTGCACGTTGAATTACCGTGAGGGCATTGAGCTCGGACAAGGGGGATGGACCGCTAAGTGTCGGCGGCGGCGTTGAAGAGATGTGGCGTGGCGGCGACGGATCTTTGCGACCTTCCGGCTGAGGGTTGGGGGCCGGCTCGTTCCGCGCAGCAGACGCCACGACGGGGGCCGCGTTCTGCGGCGCCACGACGGGGGCCGCGTTCTGCGGCGCCACGACGGAGGCCACGTTCTGCGGCGCCACGCCGGGGGCCACGTTCTGCGGCGCTGGCTGCACAATTTGGGCTATGTTTATCTGCGGGAGCGGCCCTTGTCCTCCACCCAGCATCCACGGCGCTAAGGACTGAGCAACGGTCGAACAGATGGTAGGGAGGAGCTCATTGAGCCTCTCGTTCACAAGCTCGTCGACCGTCTTCTCCGGGCCCTTGTTCCGCTCCTTGCGCTTTTCCTTGGTGTCGGGGTAGTATTGCGCATGCCGATGACCCTTTCCGAGGCCATGCACATGGCTACGATTCGGCTTCTTGTCAAGGGGCACTCCCTTCATCGCGTTAAGCGCCCTAATGAAAGGGGTGTCATACGGGTCCTTGTTCGTCGTCGCCGAGGACCCCCCGTCAGATTGAGATAGGCGTTCTTTTTCTTGTTCCTCGAGATACTTATCCTCGAGCAGCTTGACCTTCTCGTTCAACACAAGATCGCCGGGCTTTTTGGGATCTTCCCTGTAATGGGCCCTGACAAAATTTCTCACCTGCGGGTCGGTGATCTTGTCAAACGGGTTCGGCCCTTCTCTCTTCGAATCCTCCTTTTCCCATACTTTCTGCTTCCCAAGGTAACCCCGGCTTCCGAGATTGTGAGGGCCAATGTTCTTTTTTCGCTGTTTTTTCCCCCATTTAGTCAGCGCAATCCTTTCCGGTTTGAGTTCGTCGATCTTGAATTGGGCCAAGTCTTCCTCGGAAATGGAGGGCCACATCTTATGGATCTCATCAAAATCCTTACCCTTCGCAAGCATCTGCCGCAAACTGGATCTCCAAGTCGTAAACGCCTTGGCGAACTTGTTCAGTGCTAAGGAGTTGACCAGATTCTTCTTCAGGTCCTGGTTGTCGTAAGGATCCGGGAATTTATACCTTGTGTGCAGCTTCTCAATCAGCAGGGCGGCATGAGCCTTGTTTTCTTTAGCTTTCAGGTGCTCCATGTTAACGTTGCCGAAGTCTCGAGCTATGCAGCCTATCTGGTTTCCATAGCCCTTGGCATAACTCTCCGGCTCGAGGGGAGCACCGCTGGGGTCCACTTCCGTGAACTCTTCCCGCATGGTGGCGAGCATGTTGTGCCGCCTCTCTTTGCGCCTAGCCGCCGCCTCGCTACCGGAGGCGGTATCCCCGGTGCCACTACCGGTTTGATCACCTTCTGCGCCCGATGTATCGTTGTGTCGCTCTAGCTCCTGGCGAACGGTTTCGTCCATCTCGTCGTCTGCATCGTCGCCCTCCATCTCTAGATCCGGGTGCGGATCTACGGGTCCGCCTCCCGCGCTTAGCATGGAAAGCCACGCATCGTCGTTGTCTCCGCCGTGTCCGAGACCAGAACCACCCGCCTCGTCGTTGTGAGCCATATCTAAGGAAGGAGAGAAAACCCGAAATAAGTTCAACAAATCCTACAATTTAGACGATGTACCCCATATGAGTCCAAATTTCTCGGACACTCTAAGTTGTGATATTTTTAGCAAAGATCATGCCAAAATTCACGGAAAATTTCGGCATGACCTTTGCTAAAAATATCACAAATGGAGTACCCAAATTTGCCGGAACGGAAATTAATCAACATTCCAGCAAAATTAGGACTCACGTGGGGTACCTGCACATAAAATCCCACCCCTCATATAATAGATCCCACCCCTCATATTATCATCGTCATCCACACGAAGGTGGGCACATCCATCACCACCATCCATCACCACCATCCATCACCACCATCCATCATCACCACGCCATATCCATCACAACCATCCATCACCACCATCCATACACCACCATCCATCACCACCAACCAGATTCATCACTTGAATATGTTTAAGTGAATAAAAACCATTGTGTTGCATGCTAGCTGTATCATCACTTGAGCAAACCAAAAAGAGAAAAAAAAACAGTAAAACAGGATAACCAGTTGGTCCAAGTGCGACACCAACCGAACAAAAGCACACCAATAACCAGCAAAAGCCAAAGCAATAACCTGATGCAAAAGATAAGCTACATCTGGCCTCAGATCTTAAGCTTCAATAAGCTCTATCCGTCGATGAGCTTCTGATTAATTCATGCACATCAGGTGCAGTGATAGTACTTTCCAGTGATAGTCATGTAGATTCTGGTGTAGTCATGTAGATTCTGATGTAGTAATTTACCGCAAGTTATCAATGGTTGTTTTCATTAAAAAAGGGTCCCTTGCAGTGCCATATCTACGAAGACAGCATTTTCAGTCACATATATTATCTACATTCCCATAGATACATAGAAGCTGCTATGATCATATTATTTATTTGGCATCTACGGATCCGTTTATGTTTTCCATTTTCCTATATGTCCATCATCAACTGCTAGCATTCCCTAT
The DNA here is from genome assembly GCA_028641055.1 of Alopecurus myosuroides. Classification (NCBI taxonomy): domain Eukaryota; kingdom Viridiplantae; phylum Streptophyta; class Magnoliopsida; order Poales; family Poaceae; genus Alopecurus; species Alopecurus myosuroides. The sequence goes on from CM054058.1 coordinate 526,963,651, forward strand.
AGCTAGAACCCTAGTGATGTTACTTTTTCCGGAAATGTGATAACTAATATGTCCATCATCAACTGCTAGCATTTGCACCAACCGAAAGTTAAAACTAAAAATGGAAAGAGAAACAAATTTCTGATGGATCTCTCTCTTAGTTTTTACACTCTCAGCAAGGAGGAGCATCAGGTGGCCAAGAACAACAAAATCAAAGGATAATTTGGTGCATCGGTGCATATTTATCATCATTGGCCAGAAATCCAAAACTAGGCAATCAGAATAAAAAAAAAGTGCAATGATGTTCAAATCAGAACAAAAAATAGCATACCAGAAAAGAAATTTGGCTCTCCTAAAGGTTTTTGCACTTGGACCATTGTGTGGCATTATAGCTCTACAGAAGTTCTCTTGTTCCCACATGGGAGTGTCCAGAATTTTCAAGATTGCATGGTTAATATTGTCCCCTATTGTACTGGAATTGCAACTATGTTTAGGTTCTGCTATGTGGACCTTCTCCAAGTAACCAAAACTATAGAACCTTTCACTGAACAAAACGACTGAACATAAACAGAAGCTGCCCGCAAAAAGAGGGAGCATGAACAGGAATTCTCCCACGTATCCACGCCCAAATCAAAATCTATAAAATCTACAAACTATGGTGTAGATTACCAAGCATTGCATTCTCTGCTCCTAGCAGTTAACACTACTAATTCATATTCACAAGACCAAAATTCTTGATATTATTAACATAAATCATATAATCACACTGCAATTCTCTGCTCCTAGCTAGCAGTTAACAAAATTCTCTGCTCCTAGCAGTTAACACTGCAATTTGGAAACCACACCATTTAACATAAATCATTTAATCCCTAGTGTTCCGCTCTGCTGCAAAAACAGAACAGGGGCGAATAGTGAAAGAGATCAACTAGGATCTGCTGCAAACATGCACTTGCAACCTGGAAGCAGCAAAAGATTTCGACAGCTTTCCCCTGTTTTTTGACATACAGGTGCTACAAGCCTACAATATAGCCAAATTCCCTTGTCTGGCATGAGTTCTTTGTAGCAAACGGGCTACAGAATCATCACAGTTCAAGCACAAAAATCGTAGCTCAAGCACAAAAATCACATCCTGCAGATTGCAGTTCTGATTTTATAGACTAATTTTTTTTAGACTAACACACACACACACACTGATTTTGTTGCTGCCTAACAACTAAAACTAACATCTAATTAACACTATGAAAAACAGTAGGAAAAACAGTAAAAAAGACAGTAGAAAAACAGAAAAATTTCTTGGACACATTGTGTCGAATACCTTCAGGGCGTGGAGCAGTACGAGCAGGGGATTGCGTGGGAGAGAAGGGGATTGCGTGGGAGAGAAGGGGTTGCGTGGGAGAAGTAGCAGGGGGTTGCCGTGGCAGTGCGCCGGCGTCGATGCGGCGGCGGGGCGCAGGTGGCCGTGGCAGTGCGCGGCGCGGGCAGAGGTGAGCAGAGAGGGAGGGGCGCGCGCGCGAGAGCAGAGGAAGAGAGGAGAGGGAAGGGAGGGGCGCGCGAGGAGAGGGAGGGAAGGGCAGTGGTGGGGTGGGCTCGCCGGAGAGACGAAGGTCGCCGGAGATCGCCGCTGTGTGCTGTGGTGAGCGCGCGCGGTTGCTAGACGTCCAAACGACTAAGTCTCGTACTAGTGCAGAGAGAGGGAAGGGCGGGGGGCCCGCGCGTAAGTGACACAGCGGTACACTACCGCTGGCGAACAAGACCCCTGTTCGCCAGCGCTATGCCCATACCGCTGGCGAACAAAGCTTTGTTCGCCAGCGCTATGCCCATACCGTTGGCGAACAATGCTTTGTTCGCGAGCGCTACCTTTTTTTTTGAATTTATTTATTGTATTATTTTTTATTAGTTTTTCTTTGACATTTAATTACTGTTTTTAAATTATTCAAAGACATTTAATTTATAATAATTCAAACACATTTATGTGTTCTATTGTTTTCGGTTGTTTCCTTCTTGTTTAATTTCTATTTGGTTTCCTTTATGTTTCAAATAATATAATTCCACACATTTGAAATAAAGAACAAGGTACATTAAATTTATAATAAGTGCACATCGATATCAGACTAGTTGATCTATGCATATACATAGTTTCGTCGCATACAATTGGCAGAAAAATATATATATACATAGTTTGTCATCAGTGTTTGATTTTTTTGCCTTTTTTGGTCGCAGTTGCATAATTTAACCCCACATTATGACTTCTTCTTCTGAATGGAAGACCATGCCTAGGTAGCGTAGTTCTGCTTCTTCTTGTTGTGTATGTTGCATGACTATCATCATCATCTTCTTGATCATCGTCAATATTTGGGTCGCTGAACGTGTCGAACTCGTCCTCATCAACGACTCCATCCATTCCGATGATATTTCTTTTCCCTCTCCTCACGACAACACGGCTAGGCCTTGCGGGGTCTGTTATGAAGAAGCATTGGGACACATGCTTAGCCAATACCCATGGCTCATTTTGCGCTGTGACATTCGCGCTTGATGAGGTTCCGGCTTCGGGAATAACCATGGTTGTAAAGTATTGGTCTTCTTTTCTGACGGTCGACATCCTAGCCCATCTGACGCGGAACATAGGCACCTTCTCTCCAGAGTAGTTAAGCTCCCATATCTCCTCGATCCTTCCGTAGTATCTTAACTTTTTGTCACCGGTGTAGGATTCCATCGTTACCCCTGAGTTTTGATAATCGGAAGTTTTGTCTTTCTCCTCTGTGTAGAAGGTAAACCCGTTGATATCATATGCTTGAAACGTCGCTAGGTTGGGAGCTGGGCCATGTGCCAAGGCGTACAAAAGTTTATTTTTCGCACAATCCCTTGGCGGTGGATTAGCGACGATCACATCTTTAAACCAACGCAAGAAAGTGGAGTTATGCTCTCTGATTATTTCTCCTTCGGTCCTCCGCTTGCCTTGTTCACTGTACTTTTTCATAATCGAGCTCTTGTGTTTTTCCACCCAAGTATCGACCATGTCAATGTGTTGGAGAGCTACTAAGTTTGCCCTGTTAAAGTCGGTGCGTCGACAAGCCCGATCCACGTGCACTTCTCTACGTCCATTTTTGTGACCTACTCCATCGAGCTTGCCAATGTGCTTGTTTCTGGGCAGACCAACTGGGTCCTCCACGTCCATATGATTCGTGCAGAAAGAGATGCACTCTTCGGTGAGAAAGCCCTGAACGATGCTTCCGTCCGGACGAGCTCTGTTGCGAACATATCCTTTGATGACCCCATTCATCCTTTCAAACGGCATCATGTTGTGCAGGAACAACGGCCCGAGATGGATGATATCGTCCACGATATGGACCAACAGATGAACACATATGTCAAAGAATGATGGTGGAAAGTACATCTCAAGCTCGCATAGTATCACGACAATCTCTTCCTGCAGCCTTGAGATCTGCTTCCCCGTGATCGACTTTCGAGATATAACGTCGAAGAAGTTACAGAGGCCAAACAGGGTTTCCCGGACGTGTTTGTCCATTATTCCGCGGATCGCAACCGGAAGTATCTGCGTCATCATCACGTAACAGTCATGAGACTTCATCCCGCTAAACTTTTGTTTCTGCGCGTCGAGGAATCTGCTTATTAGCCCTGAGTAACCGCTAGGGACTTTGACTCCGAGAAGGCACATCATCAATTTTGTGATCTCGTCCGGACTAAGAGTGAAGCAGGAGGGGGGGCAGTAATAGTCATTAACCCTTTTGGCCTTGCGACCATCCGTCTCCTCATCACACGATTGATCGCCGTCGTCATCATCCGGGCGTCCCCCCTGAAGATCTACCCTAATACCAAAATATTTCAGGTCGTTTCTTGCTTTCACCCCGTCTTTGGTCCTCTCCGGCATGTTGAGCAGCGTGCCAAACAAACTTTCAAACACATTCTTCGTGATATGCATCAGATCAAGGCAGTGAGGCGTATCGAGAAAGGGCCAGTATGGCAAGTCCCAAAACACCGACCTCGTCTTCCATACATCCAGAAGCGGTTTTGGCGCCTTTTGCTTCTTTCCAGGCTCTGGGCATTCCTTCCAATCATTCAGCAAATTGTATATTTCTTCGCCGCACCTCTTACGTGGAGGTCCACGGAGCTCATCCTCACCGTTAAAAAGGTCTCCTCGCCTTCTCCACGGGTCTTTGTTGGGTAGCCACCTTCGATGGCCAACGAAAACTGTTTTCGAAGACCCAGGATCTTTCGGAAGTTGCATAAACGTGGGGTCATCCATGCACCTCACGCAACCGTTATGTCCGTGGCACACCTGGCCCTCCACATATCCGTAGCCTAGTAGGTCGTGAACCGTACAGAGTAAGACAACTCTCATTGGGAAATATTGTTCACCGAAGGCGTCCCATGTGTTCACCCCTTCCTCGGCCCATAGCGTTTCCAGCTCATCTTTAAGCAGCTTCAGGTATAGATTTATGTCGTTGCCTGGTTGTTTCGGCCCTTGAATTAGCATACTCATGTGAATATACTTCCTCTTCATGCACAACCAGGGAGGGATGTTGTACATCCATACAAACACGGGCCAGGTGCTATGGGTGCTGCTCTGGTTGCCAAACGGATTGAGTCCGTCGGTGCTCACACCCAACCTGATGTTCCTTGCCTCCGCCCCGAACGTTGGATATTCACAGTCAATTGCTTTCCATTGACTTGCATCTGAAGGATGTGTCAGAATTACTTTTTCACTTCGATTTGGATCTTTCAAAACTTTATTCCTCCTTTTCGCGTGCCAGCGCATGAGCTCTGCTTCCTTGCGGTCCGCGAAATACCGTTGCAGACGGGGAATGAGCGGAAAGTACCACACAACTTTCCGAGGAGCTTTCTTCTTCCCTTTCTTGTATCGAGCGGCGCTGCAAACTGGACAAATGGTTTTGTTCGCGTCCTCTTTCCGATAAATGTAGCAATCGTTGATGCACACATGGTATTTTTCGTGAGGTAAATCAAAGGGGCACACGACTTTCTTGGCCTCGTCGCAACTTTTAGGACAGGTGTTGCCCTCTGGAAGGACATCGTGCCAGTATTGCAGGCTTGCATCGACGCTTATGTCGCTCCATTTGTATCTCGCCTTCATCTGCAGAACATCGAGGGCCACTCTCAGGCGGGACTCTCCCGGACCGCAGCCTGCATACAACGGTGTCTTCGAGTCTATCTCTAGTTGCGCCAGCTTCGATTGCTCTCTAGCAGCAGATATCGAGTTAGTCGTCTTTCTCAAAAGCAGTTCTTTCAGATGAGGGTCACGCACAACTTCCGTTAGGGGTGTCCCTGTGTCCTCGTGATCTTCTTCCACGTCTTGTTCAACATCTTCTCCATGATCATGTGCTGGGTCATGAGGCTGATCTTGGTCCTGCTGTAGTTGGTCCTGCTGTAGTTCTATTCGATCGTTGCTATTGTCCTGTTGCACATCATTTCCTACCTCCGCCGCCCCATGGACTTCATCATCTTCATCATCACTTACCCACTGACTGTTATACCCATCCATGAAACCATACCTTAGGAGGTGACTGAGCAAGTCTCCGGTAAAGGGATTGAGCAAGCCCCCTAGTTTGCACTTTCGACATGGACATCGTATCTCCTTGCGGCCATTTTGTAACATGTCTTCTGTCGCGTGTCTCAAGTAACTATTCACGACACGTTCACTCTTAACGACCACCATTATATGTCGCCTGCACGAGAGCGCGCGCCGATATAATTAATATTAGAACCAAACATAATATATATATATTTCGATATTCACGGAAAAAAATCGGCATGACCTTCCTACAAATTGGAGGTTAGAGGAGTGTCAAACTTTGCCGAGACGGAAATGAATCAACATTTCGGCAAAGTGGCAACTCATTTTCATATCAAAAATTTCACTTCATGTCGTATTCACGAAAAAATTCGGCATGACCTTCCTACAAATAGGAGGTTATTAGGGAGTGCCAAACTATGCCGAGACGGAAATGAATCAACATTCCGGCGATAGTTGGCTACTCAATTTCATTCCACAACATGCATTTATCGTCTCCATCACACGACCATTGTTGAATCCGGTGAAATTTCACACATATTGCATATCGCGTGTATCCGGACAAAATTTATATACAAACTCATTTAATTATATATTATCATTCATCCCACCTCAAATGAATAGATGGCCACACGATGATATCCGGAGAAATTTGGAGCTTTGGAGAGAAAGGGGTTAATTCTAGATCTAGATGGCTAGGGAGGGAAAATTTGGGGTAGAAATGATGTTAGGAGGGAGATAAACATATATATACCAACTAAAGCAAATTTAGTTGGTTCAAAATAGAGTAGGAGGGTGGAGAAATTGGCATAATTTCGAGCTAGAGAGAGAAGAGGGAACAAGGTGAAGAAGAGAGAGTGGAGGGGAAAGTGGGTAGGTGGGGGTGCCACTTTGTGGCAAGGATCTGCGGAATACCGCTGGCGAACAGGTGCTTCTGTTCGCCAGCGCTAAGATGCGTGCTGGGCCCACATCTTAGCGCTGGCGAACAGAAGCACCTGTTCGCCAGCGGTTGTGGGCGTAGCGCTGGCGAACAATAATCGCCGTTCGCCAGCGGTAAAATGAGGCAGCGGCTGTACCATTTCAAAGCGCGCGCGGGTGGGGCCCAGACTTACCGCTGGCGAACAAGGGTGGTGGTTCGCCAGCGGTAGTGTTTCAAAGCGCTGGCGAACACTTATGCCCGTTCGCCAGTGCTGTTAGCGCTGGGCAACGACAATTCGCGTTCGCCAGCGGTATGGTGGTGGCTATAAGCCATTCCCTACTAGTAAGACACCAGCCGCAGGACATGGACGAGGGATACTGAGTACCCCAGGAGGCGCGCCCCAAGCGTCAGGACAACCAGGACATGGTCGAGTTAACCACATCACGGCCGAGCAAGCTCAGGAAGCACCAGATGTTGTTCTTGGTATGTTTCCAATCAACTCCTGTTATGGTTCGGTACTTTTTTATTCTAGAGCTTCCCATTCGTTTGTTTCCAAGCAATTTGCCGAAAAATATCATTTGAAAACTGTGGGTATGAGTCGAGCAATGGCAATACACTCACCCGGGGGAATTCTTAGAACGGGTTTAAGATGCCCTAAAGTGAGAATAACCATAGAACGGGTGGATTTCCTAGCAAACCTCATTGTGATAGATTCAAAAGGTTTAGATGTCGTTCTGGACATGAACTGGTTAGAGAAACACAAAACTATAATAGATTGTGGGTTTAGAGACATTTCATTAACCAGTGATGATGGAGCTGTGATGGACTACATGCCAAATTAGCACCCCCAATCTGCAGCGGATAGCCTGCTAAATAGCCTGAAGGAGACCAATATGTTAGATGTTCGGGTGGTTAAGGAATACGCAGACGTGTTCCCAGATGAGTTACCAGGCTTACCACCAGACCGTGAGATAGAGTTTGCCATTGAGTTGACACCTGGCACTGCTCCTATTGCAAAGAGACCATATAGAATGTCGACAAATAAGCTAGCAGAGATGAAGAAGTGCCTTTGTCACCACTGCCAGCTGACATAAGCTACGGGAAGAGGCTTAGAAAACCTCTTTAGATATCATAGAAGTGCAGGAGGACTTGACTCATAAAGAATACCCCGTTAAAATCTTGATGGTCAGTTAAGGACCACTAGGAGGATCGTGATTTAATTCTTCAATACCCACCGGAGTAACCAAAAGGAGGAAGCGACAGGGGGAAGTGAAGATGTTCTTCGTGAGGAGTTTCCAAATATTTTTTTTCCTCAGGCTGAATCACGGGGTCGTGATTCCTTTTAAGGGAGGTAGATTTGTAACATCCTGATTTTTACGTCCTTAAATTTTTTTTTCTAAAACAAAGGATGTTGCGACAAATAAATAAAATAAATATTTTATTCATAGTTAACAATATTAATTCCGACGTATAAGAATTAATTTGATATTTGAAACAAGAGTATGAGTTTGCTTTTGCATTTGAATTGGATTTTCCATTTTATTTTACATTTGGTTCTCTCTAAATTTTCCTATTGGGTTTTGTTTTTTTCGACATACACATGCATTGGCTTAACCATGCATGGCACATGCACGTACACTTCATGTACATAACTAGTAGTACAACCTGCACAGGAACCGATGGATCCTTTCCTAATTTCTTTCTTTTTTTCTTTTTCTTAACCTCTATGTGCTCCACCCAATCTCTCTCGCTTCTCTTATTTATTTATTTCCTCTGTGAATCACCACATCGAAGCAGCCCAGCTATTCTTTTCTTTCGACCTGGCTCTGTACCGATCTCAACCAAACAACACACATGATAGTCCCAGCGCCGCACACACGCGCGTGACAGACCAGCACAGCACGCTACCACGAGCAAAGGGTCGCGTTGTGTGCTTGTGTTTCATCTTCCTTCCCCGCACGTAAACGGGAGCAGCAGAAACGGAAACATCCATTCACATCCGAAACTGCCGCTGCCGCATCAAATTCTCTCTTTACTCGGGCACTCATTTTTCAGTACGCTCGTGTTGCAAGAACCGAAGTGACCTGCCCTATCAAAAGCCTCAGGTCGCCCCCTTCCTCCCCTTCCCATCTCTGGCTGCCACCAGAGCCTAAGCTCTCACCCGAGATCCAATCTCACTGGAGATCTGACGGAGGCCGCTTGCTTCCTCGGCAGCTCCGAGCACCGGAGGCCGAGCTGCTGCGCCAGTAGGTGCGCGAGGAGAAGGAGGTTCCATTCCCGAAACCGGAAGTTCGATCCGTTCATCACAGACGTCGCAGTCCGCGCGTCCATTTGTCCGGTTCATCGACTTCCCGCGACTACTACATCGAGCTCGGTGAGAATCCGAGAATTTCCTTGCACCACCATGTTAGACTCACTAGTATCTACCTCCTAGACATGGTTTCTGGTCGTAGATTTCAGTTTGACCGCGCGGCCGTATGAACCGGATGCCACCGATGGCATTCGCGTGTTAGCCTACCTTCCACACCTCAGAATGATGCCAACCTTTTATAGAATTAGTGCCAAATCTCCATAGGAACCCAGCAGTCATGTTAGTTTTCGAATATCTATGATAGTTTACAAAATTTATTTAAAACATGTAAAATTGTTCACGTTGTCTGTATATGCCTATACTGTTTTCATGCATTCTAGCATGTAGGATTTTCTAGTTTAGTCATACCATGACATTTTGCTTAAGACTTGCTATAGATTCATTTGGTCGAATTATATACATGTTCTCTATATAGTTTTATTACCGTGTAATCAATTGGTCACTGTTAGAAGAGCTTCTCATGTTGTTCATACACTTCACTGAAACTGCATACTGTTATGCTAGAGTAGGCATATTATCTAGTTTGCTATTGCATGGTGCTCTCAATGCTATAGACTCACATAAAATTGTCTGATTTAATCAAAACGATAGGTGTGCTAGATCTTGAGTATGTACCATGTTGTGATTTCACGACGTGTTATTTCTCATGTCTTTGAATATTAGAGTCAGGCATTGAGTTTCTTTTAAGTGTTCTAGTTTATGTTATTCACTTGAATACTTGTATGTTTGGATGCTTAGCTTATAGTAGTGTTTACATGTTTACTAGTTCATACCTAGTATTGTTTATAATAGGTTGTTATGTTCTTGCTGGTTGTTGATGTGACATGAGTATAGGATAGTCACTGCCATGCTTTGTTGTCACATAAGAAGTTGCGATCATTTTGGTAAAACGTTGTGCATTGCATGCTAATACTATACCACATACGGTGGCTACTTTATATAAATATTATATTTTCTAAATATGTTATTATTAGGTTGGAAACGGTAGATCGACCAATCAACCTTGAGCCATTTGAGTGTAGCCTTTGGATTTTATTCGACATTTATTTGTTTGAATCTTAATTTGTCATATTGCTTTTATTTATTTGGATTTCATTTGATTGGATCAACGATTAGGGAGCGGAGAGGATTACGATCACGATCAAGGAGGTGAACAGCAAGAGTTCCACAACGAAGGCATGCCCCCCTCTCATGTTTTATCCTATGTTTTACAAAGGGGTGTTATTTTATTGTTTTAAAAACTATGCATGCTATTTTACTCAAATTACTAGCGTGTCGATTGACACACTAGCCTGATCCGTTGTCGCCTTATACTTGATACCATGAGTAGAAATTATATAATCATCCTATTAGAGTAGAAATGCTTAGCCGTGCTCAATAATAAGTAGGATACCTTTATCTTGCCTCTTCGGAGGAATTGATTGACCCTCGGGTCACTTTGAACTTGTTGAGCTCGTTGAGCTAGGCCGATGAGCCATTGTTTCTTCCTCTACTCTCTCTTCTACTCTGGGTGAAACTTACCATCTAAACATGGCGCGGGCGGCAGCTGAATCAGAATATTGACAGAGCGATTGACTTCCCTTCACCAGCTGGAGGGAGTAATCCGTCGTCCGTGCCGCGTAAGGGCCTAATAAGTCTTGGATTTGAAGATTGTGACCACCGTACAACCACATGCTATATGGGCACTGGCTTGGTCAAGTAGGTTAGTCAGCCTTAGGTGTCGATGTCGCCGTACCGCAGATAAGGTGTCTACCTACGGGAGAACCTTCGGCACAGATGGGGGGAACGGTTTGGGGACATACTCTCAGTACCGGGCCAGACCCGGTGGGCATGTCACATCTTTGGGGGATCTAGCTAAAAGACCTCGTCACGAGATTCCGATTGCTATACTAGCGACGGCTGGTTGCAACAAGGAAGATTGTGACATGTTGGTAAAGTGTACTACCTCTGCAGAGTAAAACTATTCGAATAGCCGTTTTGTCCACGGTCATGGACGACACATGAATCCTTCTTGACATACGGGAACCTGTTTTGCTACTTCCCTCTACCTCTATCCTGGAATCTTATTGATATTGTGAGGTGTCGATGACACTCACTTGGAAGAGAAAAACCCCACTGAATACAAAACATGTTTTCATCTAAAATCACTTTTAACAAATATATTATGGCCTTGTCAAATAAAATTGGCTTTTATGCAAAAGAACCATACAACCTTCCTTTGAAGCCACATGTAGATATTATAGGTCTTGCACAGAGGGGGCACGCTGAGTACATTATGTTAATGTACTCATTGCATTGCTTTGTTTATCGTTCAGAGAACTACTACGAAGGAGACGACTACGACTACTACGACGACGCTGAAGAGTGAGGCCTCGTGGACTACATCGACTGCCTGTGGCTGAGATGGAGTCACTTCGCATTTTTATATTCCGCTGAGATTTCTGATTGTAATAAAATGTCACAAGACATTATACTATGTGGCTATTCAAACATTGTAATAATTTTACTTTTGGACGTTCTGCAATGGTATTCATTTCGCTGTGTTGTCAACATTGATCTTGGGATTGACATGAGAACACAGGGGGTCTGGAAGTTTAGGGCATCTCCAGTCGTTCGACCCCCCCAGGTTTCAGATCGGCGCTTTTTAGCGATAGCGCCGGCCCGCCCCAAAACCCGGGGGGGGGGGGGCGATTTCACCAGCCGTTCGGCGTCCCAGAAAATAAAGCACCGATATCATTCGAAAGTTTCTTCCCGCCCCCAAAAAATAGAGCCCTAGTTCGGCGATCGGCAGCCATAGTTTCGGGCGATCATATTACAAAAAACGCCACAGGTGGGCGATCAAATATAGTTCAGATCGAATCACACAGACGGGCGCGCGCGGCGTTGGCAGACGTAGGCGATCAGACAGACGCGTCGGCCGGCGTCGGAGCAGGCGGCGAGCTCGGCGCAGCATCCAGGTCGATGACGGCGTCGGAGCGGACAGCGGGCTCGCCATTCTCCAGGTCGACGACGGGCTGGGCATCCTTGTCGACGGCGGCATCCTCCTGGGCGGCGTGCGGGCTTGTCGGCGCGGTGGTGTAGCTGGCGCCGCCAGACGATGTCGGGGCCGGGGGCGCGCTGATGTCGGTCAGGATGAGGTTGCACTGCGCCAGGAACCAAGCTCTCACCTCGGGGGTCATCGCGGTCGGATCGCCGCCCGTGAGGAAGGCGAGGTCGTTGTTCCTCTTCTTCGCCGCGGTGCCAGTCCGGAGGAGGTCGATCTTGACCTGCGAGTTGGCCATGAGCGCCGCCCATCGCTGTTTGGAGACCTCCTCCCTCTTGCCGGCCTGGACCTGAGCGTCGGCGATGCAGGTCTCGATGGATGCCTGGAGTTTTGCCGCTGCAGGCGCGCCGTCCCTAGCCAGCTTGGCTTTCTTGTGGCCCATCGGCGGACGCCCTTCGGATGCGCACGCAGCCACCGCGTCGGGGACGTACTCCTTGCCCTTGCCGATCGAGCGACGCACCTCCGCCCACTTCTCGCAAGTCTCGATGAGGACGAACACGTGGAGGAACTTGAAGTCGGTTCCCTCGTCGTTCTTGTACGCCTCGAGCATGCGGACGATCTCCATCTCGCGGTTGGCGCCGCTCTGCGGCCTCGCCGAGATCTCCTCCTGGATGCCGTGCCACTTGTTGCACGACGCCTGGATGTTGGCCCAATGGTTCGCCATGGCCTTCTGGCCGCGGTCGAGGACGCATGGGGCGTAGTAGGGATCGATCATGCGGCGCTCGTCGTAGGCCGTCTTCACCCGCTTCCAGTAGTTGTCGGCGTGCTGGTTCGCGCCGACGATCGGGTCCAAGCTCACCGTCTTCCACGCCTCGGCGAGGAGCGAGTCCTCCCTGTTCAGCCACTTGATGCGAGGCTCGGCGGGCGGCAGGGGCACCTTGGGCTCCTTGCGGGGGCGGCCAGGGACACGGCGCTTCCGTCCTTCGCCGGCCGGATCTGTACTCTCTGGCACCACGGGCGTCTCGTCCACGTCGTCCTCTTCGCCCTGCTCCTCCGTCGCCTGCGTGCCGGAGCCGCCTTCGCCGTAGTCGCCACCGACCTGCGTGAAGAACTCGCCGCTGGCATCGAGGAAGCCCGGGCTCGCCGCCGCCGCCATCGGGCCGGACGCGATGATCTCCTCCATGTAGCTGTCCTGGGGCTGCAGTCCGGCGAGAATCGCGCGGCGGTGGGATGGGGAAGCTGCGTAGCCCGGCGCGTTGCCATACATCATCGGCGGGTGGTAGGGGAAGGTGAGGTTCGGGTTGAAACCTCCCAGCGAATCACCTTCGACGAACCATGCTGGCGGCGGGTGCGGTGACATGCGGGGCGACGGTGACGGCGACTGCTTCCAGCCGGCTGTCGAATCCCTGACTCGACAAGTCCCTTAGGTGACCCTATCGGGTTTCGATTAGGAGAAGTCATGGGCGCTGGTGAGATCGTCGGCTAGACAGAAGGCAAGATTTACCCAGGTTCGGGGCCCTCGTAGAGGTAAAACCCTTACTCTTGCCTCGTGTCGATCTGTATTGGATGATTAGATCGGTTACAGGTTGCTCGAATCGAGAGTAGATCTCGAGTTCCGAGGCTTTTTGGTCGTGCGGTATTGCTTGGTCCCCTCCCTGAGGGCTCTCCTGGCCTTATATAGATGGCCAGGTCTCGAGTCCTACCCGGAGAGGATTCAAACCCTAGCTTAAGTCGGTTACAAAACTACCTAACTTAACCCGCAAGTCTGGTGCGGGTGGGCTTCTGGTAGGCCTTCTGGAGTCTTCCAAGGGCGCCTCTTCTTGGGCCTTGACATTGGGCCTGAGATGGGGTGTCCTTACCCGCAGGGTCCAAGATCTATGTCTTCGTCAGTAGCCCCCGAGCGTGTGCTCGATTGGGATTTATTTCCAGTCGGGTAGACGGTCAGACCTTTTTTGATCTCCTGGAAGTTCCAGCTCGACAGTTGTTGTTTTTGAAGGGTGTGTCCCCTGTATTGTAAGTTATAAAGCTCGAGTATCGAGTAGTACTGGCGCCTGTTTTACGGCTTTTATTTGCAGAAGGATGTGGCGCAGTAGCTTGGCTCTCCCGAGAGATCAGGGCCAATTAATTGCGACTAGGGCAAAAACACTCCTGGCCTACACAGATTCGAGACCTCCGACTCGAACCCGATGAGGTGATTGTTGCGACTGGGCCGTTGTGGACTTATCGAGTCGAACTTAACCTATGAGGGTACCCGGCGCGTCCGCTAGGATTTTTCTTCGTGTTGTTGACACGGAACTATGCCGGAGGACGCAGCTTTCGAGTGCGATTCTAGGCCCAAAAGAAAGATCTTTCTGGGTCTTACCTTCGTACTCGAAGAATACGGCATCCAGATGTGCCTAGTCGGCTGAACAATCCAGGTTTTTATGATGTAGAATTATCACGTGTAGGAGAGGTAGGTTTTTTCCACCCGATGGATTCGTTTGAGCTCCATACGAAAGAAATTTCGCGTTGGAAAAAACCAAGCCCGTATGAAAGAGTTTTCATGTTCGGGATGCTGTGCCCATACGAAAGAGTTTTTCGTGCATAGGGTATTTTCCTCTCTGTTCGAAGAGGTCTTGCTTTATGAACTGTTCATGGAAAAGTTGGTTTCATCCGAAGGAATCGATATTCGTACGAAGATAATTTCGCGTTTGAACTTCCATTCGAAAAGATCTCAATTTTGAATGACGAACGTCATGACGTCATGGCGCACTCCTCTTCTCCCGATGGGACGTGACGGAGTGGTAGCAGATGGTGGCCCACCTTGTCAGCTTTTTGACCGGGAAACGAGACGTCGCTCCCGTTTTCTACGCGAAACGCGCAGTAAATGCGCACGATCTTCTGTTAAGATCGTGGCACGAAACAGCGCAGGCCGCCGCTTCGTTTCATCCTCACGCGTGGCAGCCGTGATAGGTGCCACGTAGCGCATCGTACGGCTGAGATTGCCTTGCCCCGTGTATAAGTAGGGGTGTTAGCGCCGCAGTAAAATTTTCCCCGCTCTCTGTCTTCGTCTTCTTCCTTGCGCCCATCTTCATCTTCCTCGCGCTCAAGCTCTCGCTGCGAACAATGGCTGGCGGAAGGAAGCGTGGCGCTGGTACTCTGGCGTCTGGCGAGCCTTCTGCGCCACCCGCCCCTCGCGCCGGCGACTGGCGCTCGCCCAACACCACCGCAAAAAGCATCAAGGAGATGCAGCGGGAGGGATTGTTACCGGCGGAGGCGGAGAAGCGCGTCCGTCTCGGGAAAAGAGAAGAGGTACCCAATCCTCAATCGAATGAGCGCGTGGTCTTCGTGGACCACGTGACTCGGGGCCTTTCTTTCCCCCTTCACCCTTTCTTCATCGGGCTGCTGTGTGCCTACGGCATACATCTTCACGACCTTCCTCCGAACGCGGTGCAGCACATTTCGTGCTTCATCGTGCTTTGCGAGTGCTACCTCGGCATTCGCCCGCATTGGGCGCTCTGGAAAGCGCTTTTCAAGATCCGGATCTTCCGCGAGAAGCCGCGGGTGGAGTCCGAGCCTGGCGAGCCACTTCGCACGGGTGGCTTCGGGATCCAGGCGCGCCAGGAGAACGCGTACTTCAACATGCACTTCATCGACTCCGCCCAAGGCTGGCGGAAGAAGTGGTTCTATGTTGTTGACAACAGCTCGGGTGGGCTCGTAGAGTTCCACCCATTCGCAGTTCTGACGAGGCGTAAATCTTGGAGCCACAAGATGTCAGCCGACGAAAACCAGACGGTCACGCCCCTACTCGCAAGAGTAGCCGCTCTTCGAGACCAAACTTTGGGAGTCGTGCTCAACGGGCTCCATCTGGCGAGCCTCTTCTTGAAGCGCAGGATCCAGCCTCTTCAGCAGAGACCTTCCACCATGTGGGAGTACCAGGGCTCAGAGGACCCCAACGAGTGAGCCGCGAAGAACTTTCGAATGTGGAATTCGAGAAGAAGATAGCGGCAATCACTCGACTGAAGGTAGGGGAAGAATTCCCCGACTGCTCGGTTGAAGCTTTCTCCGCTTCGAATCCTCCTCCAGCTGAGGTTAGTTTCCTGTCTTTGAGTTACTTTCATCTTCTGAATTTTTAGTCGATAAGATCTTTCTTGTTTTCTTGTCTTCGTAGAGTCTAGCCATGGCGGATTGCTACCCGCCAGCTACGGGGGGAGCTGCTTCGGAGCAAGTGTCTAGTCACCAGGACGGCGCGGTTGACACCAGTGTCGCCAACGCTTCCTCAAGCTCGGAGGACGATTCTTCGGATGACGTCGAAGACTCGAATGGCGTCCTCCCGAAACGTCGTCGGGTAGATGAAAACGAAGCTACTTCAAAGGACAAATCCTTGGAAGCATCGCCTAGTCAAGCTCCTATCCATGTGACTCCACTCCAATCTGTTCCTCCTTCGGCTTCGTTTCCAGTGATAGCAACCTCTTGGGACGCGGATGCTCTGTACGATGATGAAGATGATGAGTAAGTGTTTTCTTCCTTGTTCTTTTGTAATACCAGTCGATCAACTTCTAAATTCCGATATTGATGTTTTTCTATCTTTCACTGCAGTCTGCAAGCGATCAGCCCGCGTAGGTTTGCTGCTAACGTTCCTCCCGAAAAGAGGAACAAAGCAAAAGACGCGGGTGAAACCCCCACTGCAGGCACCGTCCAGAACTCTCCCAGGGCAGCGCCTGATGCTGCGACTGTGGAGCGAGAAGTCCCCAGCTCCGCCGCTAGGACTTCGGTCTCGAAGGAGGCGACGGACAGTTCTGCGGATCCTCTCTCCCGCGCCACCGGACAGGTAAACTTCTATCTCTTGGCCTTCAAGAATTTTTTTATCGGGTGCACGGCAGTGCTCCCGATGGGAGTAGCCCCCGAGGCTGTAGTCGATCGCGTGCGATCGGCTGCAGGCTCAAAGTTCTGTTCATTTTTTCTTCATGATTTTGCTTTTCTCGGGTGCACGGCAGTGCTCCCGATGGGAGTAGCCCCCGAGGCTGTAGTCGATTGTAAATAATCGGGTACAGGCTCCAATGTAATCCTTCTAATTCTTCTATCTTCGTGCTTTTGCAGTCGCTTGTTGATTCTCTTGCGGCGATTGGTCACCGCGTCGTTTTTGCCGAGTCGGATTGCAAGTCTCTTCGAGCGGACCGCAACCGACTTCAGACTGAAAACGATCTTCTCAAGGGTGAGCTTTATCGCTTCCCTGTCTTCCAGACTCCATTCATTCTTGAGTTTTTGATAAGCGTCTTTTTGCAGCTCGACTTGAATTTGCAGAATCCGAAAAGGTCAAATTCTCTGAACAGGTAACTGCTCGAGAAGCTGACTTGACGGCCATTCGACAAGAGCTAGAGACTTCCCGCATGCAGTCGGAAGACTTCAGTCGACAGCTTGCGGACGCGCGGAAGTCCTTGAAGGAGTTAGAGAAAACCGGCAGTAAGGCCGACAGCGAGCTTGTCGGGTTCCTCCGTCCCCTTGCTGAGCGCTTCGCGGGTAAGCTTGCTGGAATTTCGCGATTCTGATTCTTCACTTGGCTGTAGTTTGCTAAGTTATTATTTTCTCCCTTCGCAGGTATTCTGGATGTTCCTCTAGAAATCCCTGGACTCCAGCGGGTGGATGTGGTAACCGATACGCTTGCCCAGCTTAAAAGGCACGCTGATGGAGTTTCTTCCATGGTCAGTGATGCTACCCAAGTGCTGGGGCAACTGTACGGTCGCCTCCTCGCCAGCGCCACTCCTGCACCTGCGCTCGATGATATGTTGAAGGTCTTCTCAGAAGGAAAGCTTCTGGATGCCTTTGCAGTCGCTCAATCGGAGGCTGGCGCGAAGATTGCGATCCAATTTGCTCTGGCGCACGGAGTCGAAGGGTTGGAGGAGGCTTACTCGTCCATTCCAGTCGATCCTTCCACAGGCAAAAAGGTACGGCTCTCTCGTTTTGGCGAGCAAGCCGCCATTCTTGCTCGGAAGCTTTCTGAGATTTTTGCTCGGAAGAAGGGAGGGTCGACTGCTGCTAGTGGGAGCACCAATGTAGCCTCGTAGTTTTTTTTATTTCCTTCTTTGAATGTAATGAACCTTGGGATGTATTCCCGTACTTTTGTTGTCCTTGATCGAAGCATTTATCCTTTGGAGTTTTTATTCTTCCTGTGTGTACCTTTGTCTCCCGATGGGAGTAGCCCCCAAGCGTGTTTAGTCAGATGTGCGACTAGAAACCACTCGAGTAGGGCATCTCACTTCTTTCCTTGTGCTTCTTCCAGGCTACTGTGTTTGCCGCGGAAACTTCTGGTGGACGTGGTAATCCAGTAAATCCACTTGTGGCTGCCGTGGGCACTTTTGCTGGCCTTCGTGATAAGGTTCAGGAGGGTGAGCGTAGGCTGAAAGCTTTGCGCGGGGTGGCTGATGTGGCGATATCCAAACAGAAATTGGCGGCTGAGCGCGAGCAATTTCTGATGGACGAGCTATCTTCAGTTGCGAGGGAGTTGCTATGTAAGTGGTGCAGTCCCCGTGCATTTTTCTCCTTTTGTATTCTTCAGCTGACTAAGTGCCTCTGCCCTTCAGTTGTTAGACCGAATGACAGGGAGGAAAAGCAGTGGGTGGAAAACCACATTCACCAAGAGGCTAACAGCCAAAAGCCTCATGCGAATAACTTCTGGTCTGATCGCACTCGAGGGTTTGTGATGGCCACCTTGAAATTCCGAGTGCCGCAGGCGAGAATTCTCGTGGGTTCTTTTCACGAGGTCTTGATCGCGATGAATGCAGCTTTTTATCCACTCGAAAGGGGTCCCGAAGACTGGAGCTATCTACTCAGGCTGTTTAGTCGGGAAGAGGAGATTCGCACGTGCGTACGTAAACAGATGACGTGCGGCGCGGTTGTGGCTCTCTCCTTTGTCCGAATATGGCATCCTGAGATAGATATGAACTCCGCAGCTCGGCGCCCAGATTATGCAATCGAGGACATCACACCTTTTTATGATGTTGTACGCCCTGCAGCCGAGAAGATTATCCGAATGACCTCTGAAGAGGTAGATAGGGTCTTAGCGGCTGAGAATGCTCAGCGTTTTGACTGATCTGTCAGATGTGAATATCCTGTAAACTGTTTATAGTTTGTAAAAATCGTTGTAAGGTGTGTAACCTTGTATTGGATGATATTTCTTTGGGATGCTAAGTTCTTAGGTGTAGCCCCCGTGTATGCGATGGGGTGTGTACCTGTGACTTTTAGCATGCAGTAAACAAGAAGCTTCGGGTAAATATGATGAGGAAATCATGTATTTTTATTGCAATGACTGAGAAGTCATGTATTCGAGCTACAAAATTGGCTAGTATAGCCTTATTGTTGTAGAAATAAGTAAGCCTAGGGGTAGAATTTGCGGAGTTGTGCAATATTCCATGGATTGGAATAGATTCCTCCGGTCGCTGGATTTTTGAGCCTGTAGGCTCCTCCTGGGATAACTTCGTGTACAATGAAGGGTCCTTCCCAAGGTGGTTCGAGTTTGTGTCCTTCCTTCTGCTTGAGCCGCAATACTAAGTCACCTACCACGAATGACCTATGGCGTATGCGGCGGCTGTGATAGTTGCGTAGCGATTGTTGATAGACTGCGGATCTTGCGAGTGCGATGTCTCGCATTTCGTCGAGTGCATCCATATCTGCTGCGAGTGCTTTGTTGGAGGTTTCTTCGCTGTAGGCCACAACCCGTGGGGCGCTGAATCGAACTTCCTCGGGAAGGACTGCTTCCGCCCCGTATACCATGAAAAATGGTGTGTATTTTGTAGACCTGTTTGGGGTTGTCCGGAGGCTCCAGAGTACTGAGGGTAGCTCCTCTGCCCAATGCCCTGCTGCGGGGTGCAAACGGTCGAGTAGTCGTTTCTTGATCCCAGCCGAAACTAAGCCGTTGGATCTTTCGACTTGTCCGTTCGTTTGCGGGTGGGCAACCGAAGCGAACTTGAAATTGATGCCTTTCTCTTCGCAGAACTGCTGTGTTTCCTTTGCCGTAAAGTTTGTGCCGTTATCTGTAATGATGTCGTGTGGCACACCAAATCTGCATATGATGGAATCAAGGAACTCCACGGCGCATTGGGCGCTAGCCGAAGTTACTGGTCTTGCCTCTATCCATTTGGTGAATTTGTCGACTGCGACCAGCAGATGTGTATATCCACCGGGTGTGGATCTGCGTAGTGGTCCAACCATGTCTAGCCCCCATTGTGCAAAGGGCCAGGCGATGGGTATCATGTGCAGCTCCGTGGCGGGTGCATGCGGCTTTGGTGCGAATCGCTGGCAGGCGTCGCATCTATCGACCAGGTTTTTTGCATCGGTGGCTGCTGTGAGCCAGTAGAATCCTGCTCGAAAGGCTTTCCCCAATATCGCTTTCCAACTAGCATGATGTCCGCAATCACCCTGATGTATGTCTCGAAGTAATTCCTTGCCGTCTTCAGGTGCGATGCAACGCTGAAGTATTCCCGAGATGCTTTGTTTGTATAATTCTCCGTTAACCACCCGAAAGGATTTGCTACGCCTGATTAGCTGTCGAGCCTCACGTGGATCGGCCGGGAGCTGTTTGTTTAGCAGGTAGTCGAGATATTTCTGCGTCCAGACTGGTTCGACCAGGAAAACCTGCCGTGATATGCTATGAGTAAGCTCGAGAAGCGCGATTTGCGGGCTGACCTCTGTTTCCATTGTTGCGGGTGGTTCTGCGGGTTTCTTCAGTTTGATTGATCTCTTAATCATCCGCTCGAAATATATCCCTGGCGGTATGGGTGTGTTCGTGGAACCCATGTTGGCCAGTCTGTCTGCTTCTTCGTTGCTAGATCTTGCAATGTGCTTTAGCTCGCACCCTTTAAAGCTTCCTTCGAGTAGGTTATACATGTCGCGATATGCAACCATGTTTTCGGCAATGGCGTCGCATTCTTTCATTGTTTGCTGCACTATGAGGTTGGAATCGCCGTAGATCATTAATCGGGTAGCTCCACAGGCGATTGCCATCTTCATCCCGTGCAATAGTGCTTCATATTCTGCGTCATTGTTCGATTCTGGGTCATCGGGTGGAAAATCCAGTCGCAAGACGTACTGCAGTTTGTCTCCGCTAGGTGAGATGAGGACGATTCCTGCTCCTGCTCCTTCGTTTCTCTTGGATCCATCGAAGTACATTATCCAATTGCTCGTATACTCGGGTGGACCGGGTGTTTGCAGCTCTGTCCATTCGCTGATGAATTCCACGAGAACTTGAGATTTGACTGCGTTGCGTCCAGCGTAGGTGATGTCCCAGGCGCTCAGCTCGATGCTCCACTTTGCTATTCTTCCGGATGCCATAGGGTTGTTCATGATTGTCCCGAGTGACGCATCATTAACCACTGTGATGGCGTGTTCCTGGAAATAATGTTTGAGCTTTCGAGCTGTGAGAACAACCCCGTATGCGAGCTTCTGATAGTGAGGGTAGCGTTGTTTGCATGGCGAAAGTACTTCGCTGATGTAATATATTGGTCTTTGAACTCCGTATGCTTTGCCGTCTTCAGGTCTTTCGACTACGATCGCTGTGCTGATGACCTGGTTTGTGGCGGCTAAGCATAGGAAAAGTGGCTCCCTTTCTTGCGGTGTCGCAAGGATGCGCCTGCTTTGCAAGGACCGCTTCAGATCTGCGAACGCTTTTTTGGCTTCGGGCGTCCATTCGAATTTGTCCGTCTTCTTCAGTAGTTTGTAGAAGGGTAGTGCCTGCTCTCCCAATCGTGCGATGAATCTGCTCAGGGCTGCGAGTCGTCCTGCGAGCTGCTGTACTCCGCGTAGATTGGTTGGCTCCTTCATAGTCAATATGGCTTGTATTTTCTCCGGGTTGGCTTCGATGCCTCTGGCGGATACCAGGTACCCGAGAAGTTTGCCTGCGGGGACACCGAAAACGCATTTGGTCGGGTTGAGCTTGATCCGATATGCGTTAAGGGCGTCGAATGTTTCTTTAATATCCTCGAGGAGTGTGTCCTCCACTCGAGTTTTGATGACAATGTCGTCGACGTACACTTGTACGTTTTTGCCAATGAGATTGGCGAGGCATCTTTGCATGCAGCGCTGATATGTTGCGCCTGCGTTCTTCAGCCCGAAGGGCATTGTCGTGTAGCAGTATACACCGTGTGGTGTGATGAAGGCCGTCTTCTCCTCGTCTTCCTTTTTCATGCGGATTTGATTATATCCTGAATAGGCGTCTAGAAAGAAGAGACGCTGGCAACCTGCCGTAGAGTCCACGATCTGGTCGATTCGTGGTAGAGGAAAGTTATCCTTGGGGCAGTGTTTATTTAGCGACATGTAGTCGATGCACACCCGAAGGATATCCGTGTTTTTCTTGGGGACCAACACCGGGTTTGCTAACCAGGTGGATATTTTGATCTCCCTGATGAAGTTTGCGGCTAGCAATCTGTTTACTTCTTCTCCCAGCGCTTTCTGCTTGGGTTCTGAAAATCGCCGAGTCGTCTGTTTGATAGGTTTGGCGTCAGGAAAGACTTCGAGTGAGTGCTCGGCAAACTCCCTGGGTATTCCTGGCATATCTGAGGGCTGCCAGGCGAAAATCTCCCAGTACTCACGGAGGAGTTTGACGAGCGCGCCTTCCTATGCTGGCGAAAGGGTTGTGGAAACCATCGCCGTCTTCGCGGAGTCTGTCGGGTGTACTTGGTGCTTGCGAGTATCGCTGTTGGCACTGAATTCCAGTTCGGGTGTGTTTTTCTTCGTGAGGGGCATAACGGAGTGGTCCGTTGTTTTTGCTAACTCTTGAAGTTCTTCTTGCATCCCGAAAGATTTTGCGATCTCATTAAATTCTATGTCGCACTTGTCCGATTTCCGGAAGTCTCCGTCGATGGTGATCACACCGTATTCGCCAGGTAGCTTGAGCTTCAAGTATGCGTAATGTGGCACGGCCATGAATCTGGCGAACGCTGTTCGACCAAGAATGGCGCGGTACTGTGAGGGCCAGTCGACGACTTCGAAGTCCAAGAATTCCCTTCTGTAGTTGCGTGGGGAGCCCAGTACGACTTCTAGGTTGATTGTTCCGAGTGGACGGATTGCTTTGCCCGGGACTATCCCGTGGAAGGATGTTTCTGATTCCCTTAGACCGTCCAGATTTTTGTTCATTCGACGGAGTGTATCCGCGTAGATGATGTTGATGCCGCTGCCACCGTCCATGAACACGCGGGCCAGGTCATAATTGCCAATTTGAGCTTGAATGACGAGGGCGGCGTGTCCCGGCCGATAGACTCGTGGCGGGTGGTCTTCTTTCGAGAACGTGATTGGCTGATCGGCCATCTTCAGGTACTCGGGCTTTGTCGGTGGCGTCTGCACTGCCATGCATATTTGTCTCGAGTTAGTCTTTTGAGCTCTGCGAGAGGGGCATACCTTCTGTATCATCCCGAGGAGCTGTCCGTGCGGAGTCGGGTATGTATTTGCTCCCGTGTTTTGTTGTGGTGGCGCTGGCAATGCGGCGAGCGCCATGTTTGGGTTGGCCGGTGGAGGTGGTGGCGGTGGTAGCTGGAATTGTTGTCCGCCTCCTGGTAGTGGTGGATAGTTTTGGGTGGAAGCGAATCTTTTCTTGGCGAGCGCGTCCGAGATTTCGATGAACTTTCGGCAATCCTTGAGAAGGTGTGTTGCCTTAGTCTTGCCCGTGCGCTTGTCTGTGAACAGATGTAGCGAGCAGTACGCATCGAGGTCTTCCTCGGGTGATTTTTCTTCTACTTTCGGTTTCCACTCGCGACTTCCGCGACGACCGGAGTCGCGACTTCGCGTGAATTCTGCTGCCACTAGTTCTTCTCTGTCGTCGTGGTCGTAATATTTTCTCCTCTTCCTTCGTCCGTGGCGGTCGTCCTCGTGTGCAGGTGATGATCCTCTTTCGTTGCGTACTGCGTCTTCTCCATTGGCCCATTTTTCGGCTATGACCATGAGCTCCCCGATGGTTTTGGGCGCGGCTCTGCCGAGCTCTTCTCGAAACGCGGTTCTTCTTGCTCCTTTGGCGAAGGCCTCAATCGCCACTTCTTCAGAGATCGTTCCCCCGGTGTTCCTGAGCGTGTTCCACCGCTGGATGTACTCTCGGGTGGATTCACCGCTTTTCTGTTTGCAGGCTCGTAGTTCTTCGATTGTAGCCGGTCTCTTGTAGGTCGACTGGAAGTTTTTGCAGAAATCACGGTGCAAATCATCCCACGATGCGTAGCAAGATCGCGGTCTTCTCTCCAGCCAGCTGCGAGCTGCTCCGGCTAGGTGCAAATTGAGGTATTGCATGGCCGTGTTCTTGTTACCACGTTGGCATTTCACTGCCGTGAGGTAGTCGCTTAACCATTGAGAGGGCTCGAGTGAGCCGTCGTATTTCGTCACTTCCGTGCTGAGCTTGAATCGCTTGGGCAGGGGCGCCTCGCGGATGCTACGGGCGAAACATAGTGCGCCGCAGGTTTCGTCATCCGAAGAGCCGGACGATGATCGGTCGCGATATCTTGACGCCCTCGCTCTATCCACTTTTTTTTGCGCGATGTCTGATCGCGCGTCCCGTCCGGGTTGATCGCGATCGGAGTTCTTCCGTGGTTCCTTGCTTCGTTTGCGTGAACGGCTGCTGCGGTGTCGCGGGCTTTTATCTCTCGGGCTGTCGTCGCCGCTGCTTCGACTGTCATCACGGCGGCGGGCTTCTTTCCCTCGGCCACGACGTGGCGACTTGTCTTTTCTTGGGGAAGAGCTTCTGTGCCTGCGGGGCGTTTCCTTGTCCTTTTCCTTCTCCAGTCGCTCCTTCTCCAATTGTTCTTTGCGATCGTGAGAGGCGAGCCTCGCGGCCGCCAGCCCTAGACCTTTGCGAATGTGCTTGTATTGTTCCACCCGGGGATCGCTGTCTGTTGGCTGATTCATCTGCATGTAGGTTGTTGCGGCTAGGATCGCAGCGGCTGGGGTTTGCGGGTAGACGTTGCCGTCGTCGTCGACCCTCATGAAAGAAGACATGGTAGACCTGTTGGTTCCAGCCATAGATTCGTGGTCCCTCGTCGACGCTGCGGGTCCCTTCCCCCTAGGTCGGGTACCGACTGAAGGTGCGTGGGATAGTTCGGCTCGACGTTGGCTTGATTCATCCGCCGCTCTCCTGCGACGGGCTAGATCCGCTCGGGCATCCTTGATGTTTGAGGCCGCCCTCACTAGGTGATAGTGGTAGGCGGTTAGGTCTTCCTGCGTGGCTCCCGCCGCAGGCGGCTGGCTCTTTCGCATGGATTCCTTGGCTCTTTTCCAGGCTTCCCGCGAAACGCCGATTATATCGCGCTCAGTCGCGCTATATTCAGTTTCCGAGGGCTGTTCTGACCCTGCCATGCAGACTTGGGCCAGTTGTGGTCCGTGTGTCCTAGGCGTAGATCGAAAAGCTCTCCGCACCCGAGAGGGTTCCTCTGTCGAGAGGGTGTGGTAGTCGACTGCGTTGTAGCGGATGGACTCGCCGCTTTTCCCTGTAGGGAAGCGCGAGTTGGCGGTTCCAGATTCGGTTTCAGATTCATCCGAGAAGTGGAGGATCCCGTCTCTGTTCGCCATGAAGTTGAAGCTCCCGAACGTTAGGGTGGCGCTCTTTTCTAGTTCCTCGAACGCCGGGCGAGATTCCGGCGAGTGAGGCGTGACCACGACAGATCCGATCCGTATAGGATTGTTCGGAGCCGTAGTCGTTGGTTTCCAACGGGAGTTGGATGTCGATGAAGCCGAAGATGCCGGTGATCCAGCGCCCGCGTTTCCCACAGACGGCGCCAATTGTCGAATCCCTGACTCGACAAGTCCCTTAGGTGACCCTATCGGGTTTCGATTAGGAGAAGTCATGGGCGCTGGTGAGATCGTCGGCTAGACAGAAGGCAAGATTTACCCAGGCTCGGGGCCCTCGTAGAGGTAAAACCCTTACTCCTGCCTCGTGTCGATCTGTATTGGATGATTAGATCGGTTACAGGTTGCTCGAATCGAGAGTAGATCTCGAGTTCCGAGGCTTTTTGGTCGTGCGGTATTGCTTGGTCCCCTCCCTGAGGGCTCTCCTGGCCTTATATAGATGGCCAGGTCTCGAGTCCTACCCGGAGAGGATTCAAAGCCTAGCTTAAGTCGGTTACAAAACTACCTAACTTAACCCGCAAGTCTGGTGCGGGTGGGCTTCTGGTAGGCCTTCTGGAGTCTTCCAAGGGCGCCTCTTCTTGGTCCTTGACATTGGGCCTGAGATGGGGTGTCCTTACCCGCAGGGTCCAAGATCTATGTCTTCGTCACCGACGAAACGTGGGCCGAAAGGGCCCTTCTTCTTGGCGAGAGGCGCCGCGGCCGGCGTAGGTGGCTCGTCTGGGACCTCCTCCTCCTCCTCCTCCAGCTCGTCTTCCTCGGCGGCTGCCTGCTCCTCCGCTTGCAGCTGCGCCATGAGCTGCCTCTGCCGCTGCGCCGCCTCCCTACCCCGGCGCTTGATGTTGGCTGTCTCCAGCCGCGACCTCTCGGCGATGCACTCCTTGTTCGACATGCCGGGTGGTCTCTCCTTCGGTGCTCTTGGCTTGCGGGGTTTCTTGGCCGGTTCGGAGGCCGCGGGAATGGAGACGGCGGCGGCGGCGGCGCAGGGTCCTGTAAATCGAGCGGGAGCCATGGCGCGTAGATCTCGGGTGCGGGGGGAAATGGCGGGAATGAACCGGGGGGAGAGGTACATGTGGGGGGAAAGTGGAGGGAAGCGCCGAAAAAAGAGAGGGAAATCGTCTTCCGTCGCCGACAGGCGTGGCCCACGCGAGCATTTCGCCCCCCCAGGCCGAACCCAGCACGCTGGGTTTGGCCTGGGTTCGGCGGCGCCAAACGGCGCGAAAAACGGCGGAAAGCGGCGCTAAATCGATTCCTGGGGGGCGACTGGTGCGAAACGGCGCAAAAAACGCCGCTTGGGGGGGACGGCTGGAGATGCCCTTAGTTCCGGTCCTCACAAAAGGCCATAGTGGTATGGGTGGGTCTTAAGATTTTTAGTTTAAGGTCTAGTGCCACAATGTATAAGGGTGGGTCTTAAGACCATTTTTTTGCTTAAGGTCTACTCTTATTTCTACATTGAAGATGGCCTAACGAGGAAGCGCAAAGTGAAGATGGAACAGAAGAAAGCTGGGGTGAAGATGCCATCCGTCCGTGCAGGACACGACAGGAGAATCCTTTCCAGCCGGGTCCGTAAACAAGATTATCATCTGGGCTTGCTTAACGTCAAGCTACACTGCCTTTGGGCTTGGACGAGGTGGGATGGATGCCAGACATAATCGAGAGGAGCAACAAAGCAACAGCGAAGCGGTAGTGGAGGCAGCGCCACGTGGTGGGGTCGTCGGACGTACGGAGCACAGGATGATGCGGTGGGTGACCGCTCTCAATTTTGTCGCCGCCGGAGCAGCCTGTGCGCGTACGCCGTACGGTACTACTGTACGTCGGTACAAAAATTGCCCGCGGGAAGGGCTCGTGTGGTCTGTGAGCTACTGTTGGTTTGTCAAGGTACTCGCAAAAAAAAAATGTTGCTACCGGTGCTGCTGTTATTTTTTCAAACGACAAGGAAACCGTAGCAGCTGGTGTGGATCAGTATATGTTACCAGGACCATTTTTGTTGAATTTTTTGAAACTTGTGAAATTCGTTTTTGAATGTTTCGAAATAAAGGGCTCATTGCACCCGGGAGCCATAGCACCGTAGTATCGTTCCAAAATCGTATCTTCATGGTGGGAGTTAAAAATGGGACTTGGTTCTCATCTAACCATTGGTTAGGTTAACCTAACCTAAAATAGAACCCAATGGGCCAAATGGATAATCCCAAAACCCATTAGGATCTTTAGGTTCGACCCAAATGAACTTAAGGTTACCCGTTACATTTTCCATGACATGTACTCCAGTCAATGATCTGACTTAGTTATGTTAACTTACACGCTTCTTGCGCTTCAAATAATAAAGAATTTGTAATGCAGATGGTGGTTGTCTAGTGTTTCAAATACAGATTTCAGGATTTTGTCCTTAGATGTTGTAGTGTGGGTTGTAAGTTGTAGAGTTAACTGCCGGTTTATAACCAATTACGGTAAAGGTCCATACTTAAGAGGTTTGTCTGAACTAACCAATCATAAGCAGCAGTTGTAGGACTTGTTCCTTAAATGCCCTTCCTGATCTGCATTATGGAGCTACATGCAGTTGTGGATTACTTAGCCATGGTCCTTATGACTTCAGCTCAAGTGTCCCTTTTTTCGGCGGCGGCTGTTTCTCTTTGCTGGAGTCTCTATCACAAACGGCCAAATGCCAATTTTTCCATCGGAAGTTACTTCCCCATCATCACCATATCTGGGCCTCACCAAAGCGGCTAGGAACGTCACCTTTCCGATGCTCTGCCGGTTTCCGGTGCGCAAGTGTCGAGGCTCTTCGGGTAGGACGTAGTATGTGTTCTTCCCCTTTGTCATATCGAACTACTTCTCGTCGAGGTGGATGGTTTTATTCATCTTCTGGAACATAAGACTGTTCATATCGACGAAAGATACGCCAAACTTTAGTCTACCAATCTTGTTAGTTTCGGACATCACCGGCTTCAAGATGCTAGTGTGCCAAACCACCTCGCCCAAAAGGAACCTTGCGTGCAAAGTTGAGCAGGAAACACCCAAATACCTTGATAGAGCTCGGATTGTTTTCCTCTTGTTCAATGGCACTGTCGCTATCCTCTCGAGTTCTAGATCTTTCTTTTTACGGCCAACTCGACCTTTCCTCTTGCTTGAGACATCAACTTCTTTACCTTGATCAACTTGTCTATTTGCTTCATCCCAAATTCTTTCTACTGTTCGTAAAATTGTGTTCAACAAGCTTGCAACTAGCATCTTGTCCTCAAGCACGACTTGTCCATCTCTGCTCCTGATCACTGCCAAAGCAAAGTAGACACCATATCTTTGCTCATTTGATAGATTTACTTTGTTTTTTTATTGAATGCTCAACATTTGCATGATTTTCTTCTTGATCAATCACATCTTCCTCTTGAGCATCCAACCCGATAGCAACTTGCTCTTGAGCATCCAAACTGAGAGCAACTTCTTCTTGAGCATCCAAATCAGCATCTTGTTGATCAATCTCGAAAGGAGCATCTTCTTGAGCAATCTCGTTCAAATCGAGAGCTTGTCGAGGAAGCTCATTCAAATCGAGGGTTGCACCTTCTTGAGCAATCTCGAGAGCAGCATCTTCTTGAGAAATCTCGACACCAACAACTTCTTGAGCAATCTCGAAAGAAGCATCTTCTTGAGCAAGCTCGTTCAAATCGAGAGCTTCTCGAGGAAGCTCATTCAAATTGAGAGCTGCAACCTCTTGAGCAATCTCGAGAGCAACATCTTCTACTTGTTGAAGGAACTCCGCCTTGTAGGTGCTATGTAGGTCATTGCACATTCTTATAGAAGAGCGAGATTGGGGTCATGACATTGTTTCTTTCGAGAATAAAAAAACACCAATTGAATCATGCATAGCTTACCGTGTACTAAAGGTTCAGAGAACATATCCTTTTGATGCATTGTGTTATATTTCCACATATCTAGTGCTTTATGGGGTAGTTCCTTCCTCTTGGAAAGAAGCTTACAGAGCTTGTTGTCATCAATTTGTTTTCTCATGTAGCCTTGCAAAGGAAAAATTAAAGTACTCCCTCCGTCTCAAAATAATTGTCTTAAGTTTGTCCAAATATGAATGTATCTAGACATGTTTTAGTGTATAGATGCACCTATATCTAAACAAAGTTGAGACAGTTATTTTGAGACAGAGGGAGTATATTGACATGATATATTTTTCTTTGTAGGTAAGAGCCAACTGAAACTTACTCATTGGAGAGCATTATTTGATCATCAAATTTCAGCATCGTATTTCTTATTGGTATCAACATTGAGCGAAGACCGACGGTTAGGGTTAGGGTTTGCTATCCACAGGGAGACAGAGAGAGAGATAGTGCGAGAGAGAAGAGAGGGTAGAGAGAAGGTGAGGCACAACCTCTCGTGGCTCTTATCCAGCGGAAGGGTGGCCAAGGGGAGGTGACAACGCGGCGTCGGAGGCGGTGGCACGCCTCTGGCCTTCTGGCCAGAGGTTGAAGAAACAAATGATTTGGCATCTTACAATAACCCCCTCGGTTTGCTCATAATTACCAATCAGTCCTTCTGTTTAGAAGAAACTTTGTTTTCAGGGCTTTTGTGTAAACATAAAATTTAATAAAAATCAGTTTTGAATTCCTTATCAAATTTGACATCTCAACATGTTTTGTTTTGGTGAATTTGAAGAATATTTGTATTTTTTATTTAGGATGGTAGATTAAGTGGTTTTGTTGTTTTTACTCCATTCTATTTATTAAATGTCTTAAAATCTATTTTAGGTATGAATATTATCTTCACACCCCACATATAGGGTTCCCAAGTGGTGTGTTATAAGGGATCATATTGTTTAAAATTCTTTATAGAAACTAAATTGATATGACTACTAGATAATGTGTCTTTACACAGTAATGAAAATTATTTAATATGGAATTTTATTCCATGACACACCAGATGATTTTAATGGGTGAAGGGAATTGTTTTTCTTTTTACAACTTTGTTATTCTCTTAACTGAAACTCTTAGCAAGCTTGGTTGAAATTTACTAAGTGTGTGTGAAAGAAAGGGTTGTTGCTTTTAGTACTTGATTAAATGGGAACTTGAGTGGTTTTGAAATCTTATTTGTTTGTTTTCCACCAGTTTCCATATATGGATATTATCTCATGTTGTTTTAGATCATGTAATCATTTACATGGTTATAAGTATATGAATTTTTTTTATCATCTGTTAGTCTTACATATGAAAAGGATATGGAAAACAAGGTATTAAGCCTGTTACCATTGACCTCCACATATCAAGACATGGAGATGAAATGGATGGTTATTATTTCATACTTGAGAATTGTTTCCATTAAAGATATTATTATGAGCTCTTCATCTCTGATGGGTTTGACGGAGATTAGTGGTTCACTAATATATCCTAATGATTGACTGGATAATTTCTTCTGATCCCTTACTGAAGCAGTGTTTCTTCATGTGGTCCTCTGTTGCTTGATGTTCATCTCTCTAGTTGTCACTAGTCTTCTGTTATCACCTTTATCACTAGTCAGTAAGATCATATCTGGGATTCCATCACCAATTATCTCACCCTTGTGGTGAAAACAGCCAGTTGTTGCAAGCAAAGATTTTACTTAGAGGATTATGAAAGAATGTAGGTTTATTTTATGACATCAAGTTTCTATATGCATATAAGAAGAATTTGTTAACAAGTGGGCCAGACTTGCCTCCAAGTTACTACTCATATACAATAGGCTGAGATGTACCATGTAATTCAATCTTTTGTTTGTTTTTGTATGACACTCCATTGTTTGAGTAACAAAAGTGATCTGTTAACAAGGTTGCAAGGCTTGTTATCAGACTACTTCTATATAACACTAACATTGAAATATCACACTATTTCAAGAGGTTTAATAAGATCAGATCAAGATATAAGAGTTTCCAAGTACTCTTATAGTAGCTTAGAGTAGCACTTCTAGCACACTTCAAATAATCTTCCTGAAGATCTTCTGATGATAGTTCATCTCTTCTTGTGGGTGCTTCTCTTGGAGAATAACTTTGAGAAGATTATAAGCAAGATAAAATAGTCTAGGCAACATAACAAGACCTAGATTAAGAGTTAGTTCATGCTTTTATTATCCTTCCATATACTTCTTATTCTATTTCCCATTAATATTTACTTGTTTCATGCTTGATTGGTTTTACTTAGCTATCAATTCAATTTCTCTAACAGAGATTATAACTTGTTGTTATCCATGGGTTGTATCCAGAGATACTTTAGTTGTTGAATATTGATGTGGATAGAAATGTGGAGTGTTTGTGAAATGGGAACTTAAGATAATAAGTTAATCAAATGGTTCATTGGTGTGTTGAGCTTTCATATGCTCACTTGTTTGAGATGATAAAACAATGAGCATGTGAAAGTTATTGGGTTTAGTGACTTGTGTCATAATTGTTAGTTGTTTTCTCTGGTGTCATGATTTTACTTTATATTCTTCTCTTTATTAACTTTGTCATTCATAATTCAGATATAGAGGTTTAGGAATATCATATGTATTGATCAAGGTTTAACAGTAGTTTAAGTAGAGTTATTTCTTCTTTAAGATACTTCTTTTATGGTTGATGAGATATGTACATATTCGATAAATATGTTAATACTATTATTATGTCATTTCACACTTGTGGGTTTTAGTTAACTCTAGTTGGTATCTGTTGTATTCAATTGAAACTTTGTTATTTACTTATGAAGGTGCACTTAACAATTATGAGATAATTTATAAAGGTGTGGTGTGGATGGTTGATAACTTAGAGAGTTGTTGTTTTATAGGTGATAACATCTCGTTGATGATATGGTTAAGTTGTGTATAACTCATTTATGAAAGTATGATTATCAACTATGTGATTTGGGTACTCACCCCTCTTTGAGTTGTAGATATCTAATGAATTATTCCAAGTCACTTAAAGACTTGTGGTTAAAGTTGTTGAGTGTTGGATCAAAACCAACTATGGGTTGTCTTATCAACTGATTTGGTTTCTTAAGACACTTGTTATAAAGATCACTCCAAATGTACTCCTGACCAAATGATCTAAACCTATTTCATCATGTCAAGTGAAACTTTGGTCACTTTGATTCGTTTAAACTTTCGCGCCAAAATTTTCCGTACTTTTAGATGCATGATTTGCAAATGCACATATTAAATTTAGATCCTGATAACCTCCGAAACACTGGGATGTTACAGAATGTGTGCGCGCTGTCATAAAGTTCTTTTAGTTAAGGAAAAACATTTTACCGGAAAGGTGTCTACTCATGTTTCTTTCAAAAAAATTAATACCATGCACCTGAGTAGAGTTATGGTTACAGATCAGTAATTGTTTGATCTCCACATCAAATTTGGTGGCTGACAATTGTATCATTACTGCTAGGTATAGTAGTTGGACTACACTAATACTGCTACATTATTCTTACTTGTAATTTGTTCTTCTTGAAGTCTGAATCGCCGAGCAGGTAGGGCTGAAGCAGCAGCACGCGCTCTAGCGCGGGGGACACTTGACTGGCGGCGCTGCCGATTTTTGGTCACCGGAGGTGCTCCGGTGACGAGCTCGAGCGGCGACCGGAGTTTGAGGAGACGGCCTCGATTCCAGTCTCGGTCCACAAAGTGCGGCAAGGGAGAAGATGCAGGCGACTTCCAGAAGCGGAGAAGTAGCAGGATCAGGCCGGCGGCGACAGGAGCTCTCACCGGCCTCGAGCCTTGCTGCTGGCAGGATCGCCCGCGTCTATGTACTTTTGGTTTAATTTTTACAATTTAATAGATGTAGGGGGATTTATGTAAAAGTCGCTGTAGTTCAAAATTTCAATCCCCGCGACATTTAAATCAGGACGGAGGGAATATGAACCAAACAGATTTTTCATGGTCGTGAAGGCATGCTCGCGCTACCCGTTGATATTATTAATTTGAAGGAGCAGGAAAGGTTAAATAACCGCGTGTGCGTACTTAGGTAGTGCATGAGGGCGTTGAATTACATTATTATTATTTCCCGTGTCCTTGTGAGGAAGAATAATGGTGGCATGTTCCAACTAGAACCAGTGCTCCCGACCTACCACACACGACATGTAAAAAAGATACTACTCCGTACTACAGTATTAAAGTATATATCGAACACGTATAAACCGTGCCACGTACGTACGTACTATGTACTCCCTCTGTTTCACAACGTAAGATTTTTTAGCGAGTTAGTTTAGATTGCAGGAAAGTCTTACATTATGAAACGGAGGGAGTGCTGTAGTTAAAAATATTAAAAAAATTCCAAATAACAGATGGAACCGCACGCCGTTGTGTGGGTTCCCTCCATGTAGGAGAAGGAAGAGCCATGCTAGAAGCTTCTCTCTTTTTTTCTTCCCTGAGAAATGCCACGAGGAGCGAACCAAACTTTGAACCACGTCTACTATGTAACGAGCTAGTATTAGCGTGGAAAAGTCAAGCTAGAGATGGAGGGTGAGGGAAAATAATTATATGAGACTTGCTCTACATATTTAGGATCAACTTCAGCAATTGGCACGTGGCCAGAAAGCGGTTTAGATCTGAAAATAGATTACCGGATTTTGTTTTTTCTCTATTTTCTAGCCACGTGTCAATTGTTAGAGTTGATCCACGAGTCTAAATTTGTAGACCAGGTCTCATGTAATTGTTTTCCGATGGAGAGAGCCGGAGTAGGAAC
This sequence comes from Alopecurus myosuroides, assembly GCA_028641055.1. Taxonomy (NCBI): domain Eukaryota; kingdom Viridiplantae; phylum Streptophyta; class Magnoliopsida; order Poales; family Poaceae; genus Alopecurus; species Alopecurus myosuroides. Next base: position 526,997,697 of record CM054058.1, read on the forward strand.
GGAATACCAGTAGCGATGATTTACGGATGGCAATGGGTACCCGTTACCCGCAAACCCGATGGGTACCCGCCTCAAATGGGGAGGGTTTGGTAAGAAAAAAAACCCGTGGGTCTGCTTAGTGGGTGAGAACCATACCCATCGGGTCTAGCGGAGGCGGGTATGGGGATGCCAAACCCGTACCCACCAACCCGCATACCCGCCTAGCCCCACATGTCAGTGATTTCTAGCAGACAGCCCCACCTGTCATTGTACAAAAGGTAGCAAACCTAACCCTAGCCGGCCATCCCCCAAAGTCCCCAACCCTCATTTTTCTTCCCCTCCACACGCGACCCATCTTTTCTCCCCCCAGCAGCTGCCGCCTCCACCCCAAACCCTCCCGCTGCTACCCCGAGCACGAGCCGCCGCCGCTGCGTGCTGCTCCTCCGCTCCTGCTTCTGCCCTGAGCCCGAGCTCGAGCAACCCGACGCTGCGTCCTCCCCCTCCACTCCTGCTCTTGCCGTCCTGGCCCTCATCCTCCGTCGACCTCGAGCTAGTGAGGGCGACTCCGTCGATGGCCCGGTCGACTCGAGCAGCAAGAGGAGGAACCGGCGCCTAGCCCCACACATCCGCCGCCTGGAGATGCGACGGCCACGATTCCGCCGGCGGGAAGCGGAGGGCGGCTGGCGTTCTTGCTAAATGTGCAGCGGCGCCGTCGACCTCCAAGGGAAGCGGCATGCGCGGGGGTGATTCCCGCAGGGCCGGCCGCCGGTTTCTGCGACATTTAGTTGAATTGCTTTGAATTTGTTGCTGAATTAAGTTGTTGTCAATTTGTTGCTAAGTATTTTGCTGTCAAATTGGTGCTGAATGTTGCTGTCAAATAGTTGCTGAAAATTGCAGCCAATTTAGTGCTAAAAATGGCTATCAATTTGTTGCTGAGAATGTGCAGAATCTACTTTTTGTTGACATCAAGACGAATTTGGCGGGTACCCGTCGGGTGGTGGGTACCCGGTGGGTGACGGGTATGAGGAAATTCTGTACCCGCCGGCGGTATGGGGGCGGGTGCGGGTATGGGGGTGCCAAACACGCACCCAAACCCGACGGGTGCCATCCGAACGTTGATTCTTCAAACTGGAGGGGCCTGACAAGGGAGCAAATAGGGCGGGGCCTGATGACACAGAGCGATGGAGGTCCAGGTGCATTCAAGCGCGCCCAGTAACTGCTACCGACCTCATTAACTCAGTGACCGGGATGCTCCTACGCAGACAAGCCTGGCTGGGGCCACGTCCCCTCGTCTCATCCCATCCACCAAGCTATCGTCACTTTAGGACACACTGACTGTCATCGTAATTATTGGACAGAACCCCCACATACACAGAGTCACAGACAGTGGCCCCACTTCTCAGTATCTCGTGCTAGGCACCGAAACTACATCGCGTGCGTGTACGTGTACTTGCTGTCGTTGCTTGCTGGCACAACGGCAACCCTCGTGTCATCATGTGCTAGCCAACAACAACCGCTCGCGTGCACCGCACATCTCCTCCGCCATTCGTACCACCTCCTACCACTACTATCAGCATCTACGTACGCCGAGGAAATTGCACAAACCTTCAACAATTGGGGTCTTTATTGCAAAAACTACAACTACTGAGTCAACTTGTATAAACCTATAACTTTTGGGTACATCTGTTGCATGTAACACAAATAATCCAATTAACCAATTTAACATCACATCTGACGTGTGGGCCCTGCACTCTTAATGCCAATGAGAACTTTGACGTGACAGACTTAAGGACGGAGGCCCTGGTCTGGTTTTTTTATGCAAGGAGCGCGTCCGAAGGTGTTGGAAACATCACATTAATTCTAGATAGAGGATGTACATGATTTTACAAAGGACCCAGTAAGATAAGAAATTATATATCGGTCCCTGATATTTGTAGAAAAGATCTCATAAAAGATGAAAAAAAAACAATATGGTCTCTCTCTTTCTCCAAAATGTCGAGCTGGAGGTCGGCGTCGTTGTCGTAATGCCCAGAAGCGGGGACAGAAACCACTTGCTCCTGTGTAGACATAGTATCCAGTGGGAAACCTTGAGAGGGGCCTCCTCATATAGGAGGTTAAACATGCGCCAAAGCCCTTCACTGGTTTCTGGATAGGCATGGGTTGGTATTGGATGTTAGACGGCTGTCACCCGCCGCCGAGGTAGTGCTCGAGAAGATTGCTTCCCAACTACACTCCCGACTGACGATGCTACTCGCCCAATCAACGCCTCCACCCTTTGCAGCCACATCGCCCGATGGAGTAAGAAGAGGGCATGTGAGTAGCAGCCTTGCAACAGAGGGTACGTTGCTGATGATGTAAGTGCATATATGACCGTCATCAAACTCGCTACTTCCCACCACCTATGGGAGGAAACATGCACAGAGGATTGGCTCAAAGAGGAACCCGTAGAACAGGGTTATTAATCTAGCGATTGTCGGGGTAGACGTTGAAGAACTCCTCCATGGAGCTTCTAGCAACTGCAGGTCCTGCCATTCCAACATTGTGCCCGCAAAACCATCGGGGTAGACGCCAGAGAGAGGCTCCCCCGCTTGCGACAACTCTTTCCACCAGAGTTGCACAGTCGAGAATGGATTGCTCCGGACGCATCACCCATGGCACTAATAGTATGGGCCTACACGTCAGATATGATGTTAAATGAGTTAATTAGATTATTTGTGTTACATGCAACATATGTACCCAAAAGTTGTAGCTTTGTGCAATTTGCCTCAATAGTTGTAGTTCCTTGCAACAACGACCCCAATTGTTGGAGGTTTGTGCAATTTCCTCACGTACGCCCTTGCCGTGGCTGGAGTACTGCAAGCACCTACACCGACTGCTTATCAAATAAGTCTCCCGCATACTCAATTCAATTGTCCCCTCCTTTAGAGATGCTGAACATGTGTCCACCGCGATTCATCAAACAAAATAAAACACAAATATTTAAGGGTAATTTGCTTTTTTGTTCATATTTTGAATATATTTTACATAGTTTGAACAAAAAACAAAGACGAGCCCCTTACCCTAACCTACTCCTCGTCATCGCGGCGCCGTAGGGCACCGCGGTGGCGACCGGCGCTACACCTCCTTCACCCAGCGGGGCCAATGGAACACCACACTGGCGGCATCAGCCGCAGCGGCAACATGTCCTCCTTGGCTACGTGCCGACGGGAGGCTTTGATCGCGCTGGCAACGGTGTGGCCAGTCGCCTGCGCCCGTAGGCGTTGTACCACGATCGGTGGACGTGCGGGTCGTAAACATGGTCGATGACAGACAAACCTTGCTGCTCGTAGCAATCCAGTCAGCGTCCCTAGTTGTGATGGCCATCGTCGTTGTCGGGGCATCATCCAATCCACCATTTTGGGCATCTGTGCCACGACAAGCCCGATGGCAGACACGCGACACTACTTGGGAGATGGTAGTCCGGAGGGGCAAGGAGCCCGTACCGGTAGAGCTCCCGGTTGTCATCGATGTTGATGGTGTGCCCGCTGGTGAGCCCCGAGCCGGGGGAGCCACCAGGCTCCCATTTGATGGCCATGGCGAAGAAGGAGAGGGCGATGGGATAGGGCTTCGATGAACGGCGAGGGGGAGAGGGCGATGGCGAGAGGAAGATGTGCACGACGAGGCAAATCGACGTTTCGGCCTCTCACAATTTCTCTATGACGAGGAGGCCCCGTCTGTCCGATGGGTTGTCCGGACTATGTCTAGCGCCACTAGGGGGCAGTGTTGAAGATTCTCTGAGTGGCGTTGAGAGGAGAAACTTCCCGGCGGCAAAGTGCTCAATATTAATTATCATATTTGTCAAAATATATACGTATTTAGACATATTTTAGTCTCAAGATGCATCTATATAGTTTAATAAATTTACAAAAATTAATTTAGGACGGAGGAAGTAGTATATCTTCTGATTAGCAGACACATGACATACGTCTTCAGTTCCTTCCTAGATCGTTCAGGGCACTAATATAATAGTTAGACACGTGGGTCAGGAGTGACGACAAAGTCAGCTAGCATCTCACTCCCAAAGCAGTCGCCCTTGCATGCATGCAAAAGCAAGAGCATGTGACCAGGCGAGACCGATCGGTCGCCACCAGCAGATTTAATTATTTTGTTGTTAGGGACCCATGTCGTGTCATGTATGCTGTCGACAACAGAATTAGGCCACATGCATGCAACCTGGCACGAACCAAGTTACTGCTGTGGTCGTACAATCTAGGAAATGATTCTCGATTTGAGACATGAAAAAATATACGGCAATTAACCGAGCCATGAACAAGTTGGTTCACGTAGACAAGAGTTCCATGGCGAGCTCGAGCCCATCAACACGTACAGAGCTAGACGACGACGAGGAAGAAGAGGAGGAAGAGAGGGTACAGTTACACAGTTACACTAGGCCCATCCATCGTCCTTCAGACAAGCACAGGCTGGCACTCCTTGTCGCCATTGCCTTACCCTTTCCCAAAGCCCCGACCCCACGTACCCCACCGGACACTTAATTACCACGCGCTAATCACTCCCTAATTAACGGGCCACGCCGCTAAGCTCGGCTAGCACTTGTTGGCGCTGAAGCCGACGGTGTTCTTGGCGGTGTCGAAGCTGACGCGGACCCCCTGCTGCTGCACGTTCCCGATGATGGACACGGCGCCGCTGGTGCCCGCGAACGCCAGGCAGTAGGTGCCGGCCCCGTCGACGGGGATCAGGTAGTTCTTCGCCGGCAGCTTCAGCTCCCCGCCGCCCTCGAACCGCAGCGCCACGGCCGGCACCTGCACGCTCGTGCGGCCTGACAGGTCGTAGCAGGTGTCGAACAGGGAGACGCCCGAGGTGCGGGGAAGCGACTGGGTGCCCTGCACGAACGCGTCCCGGAGCGCGGAGTAGGCCGCGGACTGGAGGCGGGTGACTGCTGTGCCGGAGTCCACGATGACGCCGCCGGACCCGGCCTCGTCCATCGCGAACGCCGTGGGTGGGATGGCGAGCTGGGAGCCGCCCACGGAGATGCCGTTCAGGGCCACGTAGTAAAAGGTGTTCGTCCGCGGGCTGCGGACCAGCGGCGCGGTGACCACCGCGGCGGACTGGCCGTCGGCGTCGGTCCCGAAGTGGAGCGTGGAGGCGGAGGGCGAGTCGCGGTCGACGAGGCAGTAGGAGAACGCCGTGGCCGAGATCTGGCTAGGGAACGACAGCGGCCCGCCTCCGAGCGCCAGCAGCCCCGCCGCGCCCACGAAGAGCCCCTCGTTGTCGTGGCCGCACCCGATGGCGACGTCGGAGACCGGCGCGGAGTTGCCGAGCGTGAGGGTCTCCGTCGCGAAGTCCCCCACGGTGTAGGAGCCGTCCCCGTAGGCGACCTCGTAGAGGCAGGCCCCCGTGGCGTTGCGGCAGGCGGCGGCGTCGAGGTCGTGGCAGCGCGGGGAGTCGCAGCCGACGGCGGCGTAGGAGGCGGAGAGGGACGGGTCGTAGACCGGGTCGGACTGCGCGTAGCAGTCGGCGCAGGGCTGGCACTGCAGCCAGGTGACGTCGCTGCCCGTGTCCAGCACCATGTAGAGCTGCCGCGCGGGGCGGCCCACGCCGACCCGGGAGAAGTACTCGCCGCTGCCCTGCCCGACGCCCGACACCACGGGGCCCTGGATGTCGGCGGCCGAGGCGGAGTAGAGCGGGTTGGTGTCGGCTGGGAGTAGGGAGCTGGTGGCGGTGATGCCGTCGGCGGCGAGGGAGGCGCGAGCGGAGATGGCGGCGGCGCGCGCCGAGTCGCGGCGCAGGCGGGCGAGGACGAGGGACTTGTAGCTCGCGTGCCGGCCTTGCTCGGATGGGTGGAAGTCACGGGAGTGGAGGTGTAGGGTGAGGCGGCCCGGCGTGGTTGGGCCGGGCTCGTGGACGGCGAGGGACTGGTGGAGCGGGAGCGCGTCGGTGGAGACGGCGGCGTGGGCGCGGGAGAGGGACGCGGCCACGTCGAGCGTCTCGGTGTCGCTGGCCGCCGGCTCGTGGTGGCGGGAGAACGCCGGCGCCGGGCAGGCGAGGAGAATGACGAGGATGAGGAGCGGTAGCTGCATTGTGCTCCCTGGGGGGTGGTGGTGGTTGGAGCGGAGTGAAGTGAAGGCAGAGTGAGTGAGTGAGGGTCGGGGAAAGGAATGAATGTAGGCAGAGGTCACTCCAGCTAGCGGTGGACGGAGATGGATCTCACTCACGTCATTCTGGCGCCTGCCTCCGCTCCCGTGTTACTCTGCTTCTCCTCATCGCGTAGGTAGTAGGTCCTGGTCCATGGATTTTAATGGTGGTACGAAGGATGGCAGAGGAGGCACGCCCCTGGCTCCACCCAATTTACTCTCCCCATTACTCTTCTTTACGTTGCCTGCTCACCAGTAGGTACACACACACCATTAGGAAAACCTGGTACTACTACACTGACTAGTAGTAAAACTTAATTTTGGGACTAAACAAGTTTAAAACTAGTCGACGCCGTGCGTGCTGCAGATCTAACGCCCGTGTGTGTCGTTCCATGTGCTACTAAATTCTCTTGCACTACGCTGTAGCATGTGTACGATTACATGATGTGTAGTGCAAGAGAATTTAGTATTTGAGCTGCGTACGATTACATTTCATACATTGCTGTCTGTCTAGCTTCTTCGGCAGCGTAATCCCGAGGACTAAGTTTCGGTATAGCAACCTGCTGTCCGAGGATCGTCGTGCTGCACCGTCATTAGCTCGAAGAAGAAGCCAATTGACATGCCCGGTGGAGCCATCTTCAGATAACCCGGCCATGCTGCCAACGATGTTCGGCAAACTATCCAGTTCGCTGCGTGATCGATCTACAATCCCATCCCATGGTCAACTCTGGAATTTGCCGATTTCCTTACGCCTCCTAATCCCATGTAAAAAAAAAAAAAAAAAACTCCATACGGCATTTCATTGAGATTCTCATAATGCTGTTTCCGATGATCTATACTACAGATAAGATGCATCGGTCTAGGTCTTAGTAGCTCCTTGGAGATAGCATGCGAGGGAGAGGATTTTGGGCGCAATATTGGTATTCATGTTTGAGATGAGAGCGTAGACGAAATAATGCGCGTCTATTTAAAGACATGGACGGTGGGAATTCGCACCCGGATATTAACTAATCCCTCTGTATCAAAATGTAAGATGTATCGGAAGGCCACTTCGCCCGCTCCTCAAACCCTAGCCGCCGCCTCCCCTGCGTCGTCGCCGCCGGAAAGCCCCGCGCGCCCCGTGATGGTGGAGGCGGGGCTCAGTTTTCTTTTGCGCGGCGCATCTGAAGCTCGGGCGGGCGGCTCGGGGCGGACGCGATGCGGCAGGGGGTCGGCCGCGAGGCAGCAGGGGGCGGTTGGGTGTGGCCGGCGCTTGCCTGTGCTCGTTCGGAGGAGGCACGACCCGTGGGGCGCTGCCGGTCATGGCAGAGGAAGCCGAGCCGGCCGGCTCGGGAGGCGGTTGGCGGCGGGTTGGCGTGGCGCAGTCCCACTGCACCGGAGCCGGGCGTCGTCGGCGGCGGCCTGGCGCGGCCGCGCCGCTGGGGCCCCTGATTTGGTGTGCGCTTGGGCCATGGCCTGTCTGTGCGTCCGCGGCTCGAGGCTCTGCTCCGCTTCGAGGTCCCTACCACTGCTTCGGAAATCAGCACGGCGCGGCCCGGCCTCCTTGGTTTCCGTGCCGCCGGAGCGCGTTCCACTCGAGATGTCGATCGTCCCTTGCAGCAGCGCCTTCGGGATGCCTCGAGGTCTCTCTCTGTGAGACACATCTCTGGCCAGCGCGGTGGTTCCGGGCGAAAGCTTAGAGACGAATGGCGCCTCCAGCGTCGTTATTCCTTCTTGAAGGCGTCTCAGAGGAACCTGCGCATTAGTGTCTGCTTTTTGGGGTTCAATCCGGCGGCGAGACGTTCAGCCTCGCAGTGCTGCCATGTGGTGCCTTTTCCTCCTGTTCTTGGTCCGCTGTGAAAGCTTGTGCGAAGGCGTTTTTGCTACTCGTCGTGCAAGTCTGGCCCGTCTGGCGGTGGTGGCCGCAACCCTTGTACTGAGCTTCGTAATACTGGTGTGGTCTCGGTTGATCGGTCCCCTTCGACCTCGTAATTGTTCTTCCTCTCCCGCAATTGCTTGTTATCTGAATGACAGAGCTTCTGGTCAATGTTCGTGAAGCCTGGTGGCGTCTCGGCCTTGTTATGCCCTTCGAAGGCATTGGCAAAAACTCCTCGTTGGATTGCCAGCGAGCTTCGTGTCTAGAATATCGTCTCGGCAGACCAAGGCCCTTCGACAAAGCCGAGGACACTCGTTGACCCGTTTTGCTCCGGGCCGCCAACTCGTGGATGACCGCTTGTGTGCGGGCAGCGATGCATTTGCAAAGGTCTCGGTATTGTGATACCCTTCGATGGCATCCAGTGGCACTCCTCAGCCCAGTGCTTGTGTGTTCTCTCCCGCAGATGGCCGTCGTGCTCGGTGGTGTTTGTAGCATGGTGTGTTTGTGTGTGTGTGTTTTTCTCCTTATTTATTTCCTCCTGTACTCCCCGTGTGCTCTGGTTCACTTGAACCCATCTTGTAGAGGTTGCAAAACCTCATAGACAACTTTGATAAAAATTCAGGTAGGGATTCTCTCCCCCCGGTGAAAGCATAAAAAAAAAGATGTTTTAGTATTTTGTACATATAATGTATCTAGACATGTTTTAGTGTGTAGATTCATATGCATCTTACACTAAAACATGTGTACTATATATTTTCTAGGAAATGCTAAAACATCTTATATTTCGATACGGAGGGAGTACTAGCCACGGAGCATCAAAATCCAATGGCTTAACTACAACCCCCGGGGCCGTTGTGAGGATTTTTTTTTTGAACAAGAGATGGGTCTCGAGGATCCGGATGCTGCATTTATAAAGTTTCAGGTAGCAGGTACAAAATGCATGCTGGCCGTTTTACAACTCTTGCACGGAGAAACCTAAAATTTGTAGATAAGGCCAACATGAACACAAAAAGGACCCTAGGACGAAGAAAAACAGAGCAATCAGGTCCTTGATCCCCTCCACTACCACTCGCCGACGACCTCAAGGCGCTGATGCCGAGGTACGAGAGCAGGGTGCTCGAGCGCTCTCCAAAACCAGGGTAGAGTCGGTGCCACCGGCTGACGTGGCGATGAATCCTGGACCTATCGGGTGAGACTACCCGGTCCAAGGCCCAAGACCTAAACCCAAGGAGACGTGCCACCAACAGTTCTAGAAGGCCCAATCGAAGGCCCACCCGCAAAGCCTTGCGGGTCAAGAAAGACACTTGTAACCGACCTAAAGCAAGGGTTTGTAACCCCCCCGGGTACGGTTCGAGACCTAGCCACCTATATAAGGCCAGGAGAACTACCGGGACGGGGTCCAAGGAATTACGCACCACCAAAGCCTTGAGCTCGAGTCCATACTCTCGACTCGGGCACCCCCATTGTAACCGATCTACTGATAATATAGATCGAGAGAGCAGAAGTAAGGGTTTTACCTCTACGAGGGCCCCGGACCTGGGTAAATCTTGCCCCCTGTTAGCCGACGATCGTCGCGAGCGTCCATACGTTCTCCTAATCTAAACCATACCGGATCATCTGAGGGACTTGTTGAGATGACTATTCGACAATTGACGCTGTCTGTGGGAACGGCGGGCGCTGGATCTACGGCGTCTTCGGCCTCATCATCGTCAACCTTCAACTGGAGCCCCGGAACATCGACTCCAGCGGAACCAATACGCTTCGGGTCGATCATCATCGCGACCCACCCGCCGGAATCGCGCCCGGCGTTCAGCAAGCTGGAGAAAAGCGTCAGCCTGAGTCCGTCTCAAGCCCGGCGACCTTGACTCGCCATCCGACATGGTCGCGACCTAGCACCCAGTGGTGGATCCATCCGCCCAGCATCCGCAACGTCCACACTATCGCGGCTGAGGAACCCTCTCGAATTGGCAGAAGCGGTTAGCTCACGCCTAGGACTCGCGAGCCATATCTGGCCCAGGTCTGCATGGCAGGGTCAACTGACCCATCCGCAGAAACGGAGGAAAGCCTGAAGGAGCGAGAGAGCATCAAAGTCTCACGCGACGCCTGGGTCAGAGCGAATGAGGCCGTACATCTAGGCCAGCCAATCGCAGACGGAGCTCCTCAGGAAGATCTAACCGCGTACCACTATCATATGGTGCGAGCGGGTCGACTGATCAATGAAGCTCGCAAGAATTTTGAAATACGTAAGAAAGCGGCGGACGAGTCGAGCGCGCGCCGTGCGGCCCTCTCTCACACTCTCTCGGTGGGAAACAATCCCTCGAAAAAGAGATACGTCTCGAAGACCGCCGCCATGGATCGCGAATCCCTCAGCGGAATCAGCAAGACAATCGAGACATCCCTCATGCACGTCGACGACGATGGCAACGTGCACCCGACAACACCCGCCACCGCAGTCTTGGCAGCAGCCACGTACCTACAGGCGAACCAACCGGGCAAGAACGATCACCGCGCGGAGCAGTATCGACAGGTCCAGAAGGGATTAGGCATGGCAGCCGCGAAAATCGCCGCCCAAGCGCGCAGGAGTGCGGCGGCACAAGAAACTGAAAAACCCCTCGGAAGGACAAAGAAACACCCCGCCGACGCGGGAGCAGGTCACCTCCAAGGAAGGAGTCGCCTCGTCGCGCCCGAGGAAAAGAAGCCCAGCGCCATGGCGATAGTCCGAGTAGCAGCGACGATAGCCCGAGAGATCGTGATCGGAATCCGCGGCATCACAGCAGTTGCTCGCGACACCGCAGCAGGGAGCCGCGAAAGGAGGATAGTCGCGACCGGCCTAGATACGACGCGCGAAACGACATCACGCAGAACAAAGTCAACATGGCCCGAGCAATCAGAAACCGCGCACGATCACCATCCGCGTCTTCCGACGAAGAGGCCTACGGCGCATTGTGCTTCACCCGCGACATTCTGGTGCCTACCTCCGCTCCCGTGTTACTCCTTCTCCTCATCGCGTAGGTAGTAGGTCCTAGACGAGGCATCCATGGATTTTAATGGTGGTACGAAGAATTGCAGAGGAGGCACGCCCCTGGTTCCACCCAATTTACTCTCCCCATAACTCTTCTTTACCTTGCCTGCTCACGAGTAGGTAGACACACACCATTAGGAAAACCTGCTACTACTACTGACTAAAACTTAATTTTGGGACTAAACAAGTTTAAAACTAGTCGACACCGTGCGTGTTGCATATATAACGTCCGTGTTGTTCCATCTTCCATGTGCTACTAAATTCTCTTGCACTGCGCGGTAGCATGCGTCAATCAATCCTACTCCCTCCGTTCCTAAATATAATATGTTGGAGGTATTGTTCATGCTGTCTAGATACATGCTAATATGAGTGAACATGTGCACTAAAAATTGTCTAGATATATATAGACATGTGTGTATATGAAAAAAGGATAAAACATGTTACATTTATGAACGGAGGGAGTACATTGCTGTCTGCCTAGCTTCTTCGGCATTGTAATCCCAAGGGCTAAGTTTCGGTATAGCAACCTGCCGTCCGAGGATCGTCGTACAGCACTGCCATTAGCTCGAAGAAGATGCCAATCAGCACGCCCGGTGGAGCCAGCTTCAGATAACCCCGCCATGCTGCCAAGTGCCGACGATGTTCGGCAAACTATCCTCTTTGCTGGTGATCGATCTACAATCCCGTCCCATGGTCAATTCTATAATTTGCCGATTTCCTTGTGCCTCCTAATCCCATGTAAAACAAAAAAGTTTCATACGGCGTTTCATTGAGATTCACATAATGCTGTTTCCGATGATCTATACTACGGATAAGATGCAACGGTCTGGTCTGCTATAACTCCTTGAGGATAGCATGCGAGGGAGAGGATTTTGGACGCAATATTTGGTATTCATGTTTGAGATGAGAGTGTAGACGAAATAATGCGTCTATTTAAAGACATGGACGGCGGGAATTCGCACCGGGATATTAACTACTAGCCACGTTGCATCACTATCCGATGGCTTAACTACAACCCCCCGCGGGGCCGTTGCAAGGATCAGCGAACAGTGTGCCAAGCCAAGCATGAAGCTTCTATTCATGCGATGGATAGGGACCATGTATCAAGCGCGTTGATGCCCGATTAAAAATACTAGGAAAAATTGGTAAATTCAAAACTTGATTTCAGGAATAAAGTAGCACATTAATTGTGCCGGATGCAAGGCGGCGTTGTTCTTCTCCTCCGGACCAAGTGGTTCCGTCCCCGGTGCCGGATGCGAAGGTCGTGTCCTCAATGTTCCATGGTCGTTGCCAAAGAACTCGATTGTGTTTCCTCAATTAGTTGTAGGGTCATTTCTGCATTCTTTAGGGTCCGCGATGTACAAATTTTCTTTCTAAAGGACAATCATGTAAAATGTATTGCAATGCCTAGAAGTTGCCTATGAATTTTCGTATCCAGGTCCTTCGGGGCCTCTCGTGGTTAAAAAAAGATTGAAAATACTAGGAAAACAGGTAATTTAGAACTTACTTTTAGGAAGAAATTAGTATAAATCTGTTGATGCCAGGCATGTTGCAAATCTAACTTCGTTGTCCCGTGCTAGTATTAGGCCGAAGCACATCGTCATGACCCGTATGTGTTCTGAAATTATCATTTTGTGGGGAGCATATGTTACTCATAACTTGGGGCGGATGAGATAGCTTCAACTTTTTTTTCGAATACACAAAAGCTTTTTGTGTCGAATGCATTAGAAGAAAATCAGGGCTTACTATCAACAACCTTGTACTGGAGACACACTAGCACGGAAACTAATCCATCGTACAAGGTGTAACCATCTTTAGCTAATCAGGAAATAGTGGAGAGACTGCTCGGCCGAGTTGATTCTTCGCACCAAGGTGGATTAGCATTCCTGGCAGAATGTCAAATCTTGATTTCGCAAAATTTCTCAGGCCTCCTAATCCCATGAACAAAAAGAGGTCTTCTATGGTACCCCCAAATAAGTAATAGACTAGGTGGCATTTCCTTCAACTTCTCATAATGCTATTTTGGGATTCATCCCATCATGAAAATCACAAAAAACCAATCTAGGTTTGGACTCCTTGAAGCTAGCCTATGAGGTTAGGGACTTAACGCGTAATGTTGGTATCCATTTAGAGTGAAAGCGTATAGGAAAGACGTGTCCTTTTTAAAGGCATGGGCGGTGAGATTTTGCACGGTGACAATAACTAGTAGCACGTCATCACAATCCAATGACTTAAATACAACCGCCATAACCATTGCAAGGATCACCGGGTCACTGTGCTATATTGAGTGTTTCGTCTATTAATTTTTTGAGATAACATGCTTTCGTCCGGCCTTATAATAAAGCACAAAAGTTCGCCTCTATTAATACGGTGGATGGGGATCATTTTCCTGATTACATAGGCCACGAGTGAAACCTACTACATGGATAACACAACAGAAGCGTGCGTCAATGAAGTAACAACATACTCCCTCCGTCCACGTGCATATCTAGATTTTACATAAGTCAAACTTTGTAAAATTTGAACAACTTTATACGAAACAGTAGCAAAATATACGAAATCAAAATGGCATATTTTGAAACTTCATGTCAAAACAAATCTATTGCTAATAATTTGGTGCCATAAATTTTAGAATTTTTTCCAATAAAATTAGTCAAAATTCAATAAATTTGACTGACAATAAAAGTAAACGTACACATATTCGCCAACGGTGGAAGTACGTAAGTAGGCCGGTAAAAATGACGCTGGACAGAAACACATCAAAGAAAGAAACATACCACGTTTCCAAAAAGATTAAAGTTGACCAACTCAACAACATATTTTCTTTAATAGTCAGCAACTTTGCATGTGCTACTAAATTTTCTTCTCCGCGGCAAGCATGTGTTAATATAATAATAGCAGGGTGTTTGAACTCGATCAACGAGTTGCGTACCATTTCATTTGTTACGTTGCTATCTGTGTAGTTGCTTCAGCATCATAACCGGAGCTACCAAGCTAGCATAGCAAAGAGCTCATTTTCAGCATCATAACCGGCGGTAGCCGGGCGGAACCACGGGGTCTGAAGTGATTCCCATCTCGTGCACGAGGTTTCCTTCACGCGCACGGATTTCGCCCTACCGGCTAGGGCCGACCGAGACGGGGAAAAGTTGTGGACCAAGTTGAACTCGCGTACTTGCGCCTCTACGTGGCGCTGCGTTGCAGTGACGTTGTAGATACGTCTAGGAGGAGCTGGCGCTTGAGCTCCAAGGCCGTGGCGGCTGTCACGGGGTCGAAATCCGGAGCGATGTGGGCGGTGAGATCTTGCAGTAGAGTGTCCATGTCACCGGGCAGCGGGCCGGGCTGGCGCTTGTCCGGTTCGTGTTTGCAGAGGTGACGGTGACCATGACTTCCGTGTAGAGATGGGGTTCGTCGCCGGCATAGGGCCCACGGTTGACGCCAACTGTCATGGTATGTTGCACGACATCAGCACAGAATTTAGAAACTGCTCAAAATAGACTCTGTTTTTATTTTGATCTCTTTGGTTGCACATGAATTTCGGGTTTGTTTATCTTCCTGTATGAATCGAGGATGCGGGGGTCGCTTAAGATGTCCAGATCTGAACGAAATTGGACAGCATCATAAGGAGATTTTCTTGCTACTAGTTCGGTTAGTGTATTGGGAAACTGTAAAGGCTTACTGTAGGTTTTTCTTTATATTTTGCATGTCGCCTGATTGTTTGTTTTGTGGTATGGTGTAAGCACAACAGGGGTTTAGTTCTATCCATTTTTCTCCCCTGTTTTTTTTATAGATACTGCAGTTGTTTTGTGATTACATCCATACATTTGTTATCCTGTAGTTTGTCTGTATCAGTTTGGCAGAGGCTGCCACCTAAAATTTTGTTGCCATTAGTAGCCATTTTTTGCAACTGATAATTTATCTAGACAATGAAAGCTGATTTATGTTCTATCTTGATAAGACAGAGTTAGGGATATTTTTTGTGCACAGACCAATAGTTAGTTAAGTTGACCATCAATAGTTTTGCCGTGTGTCTGCTTACAAATCCATTTTCCTATAATCTACATGCATATTTTTGTTGTGTGTGCAGGGTCCTTTTCTTGGTGTTTTTTGTTCTTTCACAATGGCTGACAAATGGAAGTGCGGGGTGCTGAATGTTGCAGGTCGATTAGTTGTAGCCATTGAGCGTGCTAGGAATAGGAATCTCCAACTTGTTGAGTCAAACTGTATGATCATTTAAACGCTGACCAGAAGAAGGCTATTGAGAGTATGAATTTGGGAAGCATGCTCAACATCAAGTGTTCTACTCTTCACAATCGTGTTATCAATTGGCTAGCTCCTAAGTATGACAGATTTTCCTGCGAGTTTGTAATACCGGGGCGTGGGAGGATACCGTTGACTTCTGCGTCAGTCTATTGTTCCCTGGGTCTTCCACGTTGTGAACTTCCTGTTACATATGGGCTGGATGCATCCATTGAGAAGCGTCTTCGTCCCGTTTTTTTCCAGATTTTTCAAGCACTCCACATACTACCAAAGTTTTCACTATTCTGAAAGAGATGAGCACATCAGATAAAATTTTCAAGCAGATTTGGATCATGTACTTGGTTTCAACTGTTCTTGATCCAACGTCTTTAAATAAAGTCAGTAGCAGGTTCTACCCAATCATGGTATTTTTTTTATGAAACACCTTCTTTATAAGAGGTTATTTTCTCATGAGTTATCTTTTTAATTGTCTCTTTTTTTTAGAAACACTTGCTTGAATGGAGTAGACTTCTAATTATTATATCTAGCTTGGACATTTTTTGTTAGAAATAATTTTTTGTTAAACTGAATCTTTTGTTTTGGTTTTACACTAGGACAAAGTTGATGAGGTAACAAATATGAACATTTGTCAGTTTGTGTGTGACAAGCTGCATGAAGAACTATTTGTTGGCAAAATGTCAGCTGCTTGCTTGCTTCACATGATGGTATTAAAAAACTCTACCCTTTTCTATGAAGTAATGATATAACTTTGTTTTGTTCTCTTTCCCGTTTTTGGAGGCATTTTTTGGTCATGTATTTATTTAATTTTTATTCCTTTTTTTTATGTCATGCAACTTCTCTATGTTGACTCACTAAATATCAGAGGATTAAGTATTGTTCTGCCAGAAGGTCCATTCCTAGTGAATATATGGTAAAAAACAGACGTAGACACTGTCCTAGACGCTGACATGAAAAGGGACTTGTCTGGATTTGGAAACTTGGAGGCAAGTTTTGTGGTTTTCATTTTTCAGGCAATCCTTATTCTTGTTTTCAACCTTTCAGCTGTCAAAGTTATGGGGTTTTCAATTTTTAGTTAATCCTTATTCTTGTTTTTCAACCTTGCTTTGTTCATAGAAAATGGAGTCTGAATGAAAACTAAATTCATGCTCATCTTCTTTTATTTAACTGTTTTTTTTTGCACCTCATGCATTTTACAATGTATTCATTTGTTTGTTTTATTGTGTTTTTGTCTTTTTTCAGCCGAAGTCCCATCTTGCTATGGACCTTAGCTTTTTTGGTGGTCCAGTTGGTTTTCAAGGCTTCATCGACACAAATACATCACATAATTGCCCAAAACCGGTGAGCCAAATTTTTTATACACAAATGGTTTTTTTCTATGTATATTTTGTTTTATGTATATGAGTATTCTAATGTGATAAATTTTTCTTCAGTGTGGCAGCTATCCTCTTCTGTTTTTTTTTACCTTTTTTGTGGGGTGTGCATTGATTGTTCTTTGTTTTGAATCTTTTTTTTGTTGTTGTTAAATTCAGCGTAAAGAGAAAGTTGCTAGATTGGTGGGAGATTTTGCAGCTGGCATTACGCGGTTGCTGGGTACGTTGGTTCAGGGGTGGACTAAAGTTGATGAAGATGCTTCTGTTGTTGTGGAAGAGTCCGTCAAGAAATTATCTCAGCAGCTTGGTATTGATCGAACTGTAATGGTGTCTCAACAGCTCTAGTCCCGGCGTGGTTGGGCCGCGCTCGTGGACGACGTCGGTGGTGGCGAGGGACTGGTGGAGCGGGAGCACATCAGTGGAGACGGCGGCGTGGGCGCGGGAGAGGGACGCGGCGACGTCGAGCGTCTCGGTGTCGGTGGCCGCCGGCGCGTGGTGGCGGCAGAGCGCCGGCCAGGCGAGAAGGACGGAGAGGATTAGGATGAGCGGGAAGCTGCATTATGCTCCCTGGGGTGGTGGTGGTGGTTGGAGCGGAGTGAAGTGAAGTGAAGGCTGTTATTTTATGGTGATCCAAATTCATATGAAGATAAAGGAAAGTTCGGCCTCCGCTACGCGGAGGCCCGTCGCCGGAGGCTTAGGGCCGAAGCGTAGCGGAGCCGAATTACATTAAGAAAGTTCTTAGTCAGGAGATAGAAAATCTAGATTGCTATTTCTTAGTCAGGAGAATTACATTAAGAAAGTTCTTCATCGTTTTAATATGCATGATGCAAAGTCTGTTAGTACTCCAATTGCTTCGCACTTCAAGTTGTCAGCATTGCAATGTCCTACTACTGACAAAGATATTGAGTATATGTCACGAGTTCCCTATGCTAGTGCTGTTGGTTCCTTAATGTATGCCATGGTGTGTTCCCGACCTGATTTATCTTATGCTATGAGTTTGGTCAGTCGATACATGGCTAATCCTGGTAAAGAACATTGGAAAGCTGTTCAGTGGATTTTCAGGTACCTTCGCGGCAGATCCAAAGCTTGCTTGAAGTTTGGCAAGACTGGTGAGGGACTCGCAGGCTATGTGGATTCAGATTATGATGCCGACTTGGATAAGAGGAGATCCCTCACGGGTTATGTGTTTACAATTAGTGGATGTGCCGTTAGTTGGAAGGCTACATTGCAGGGTGTTGTTGCACAGTCTACTACTGATGCTGAGTATATGGCTATTGCTGAAGCATGCAGAGAGTCAGTATGGTTGAAAGGTCTGTTTGCTGAGCTTTGTGGAGATGATACTTGCATTAACCTATTTTGTTACAGTCAGAGTGTTATTTACCTTACTAAGGATCAGATGTTCCATGAGAGAACAAAGCACATTGATGTCAAGTACCATTATGTGCGTGATGTTGTTGCACAAGGTAAGCTGAAGGTATGCAAGATTAGTACTCATGATAATCCTACTGATATGATGACAAAGCCAGTTCCTATTGCTAAGTTTGAGCTTTGCTCAAGCTTAGTTGGTATCACTGCTTAGCCCAAGAGGCTATTTTGGCGCCGAAGGTGTTTTCTTTGTGTGTTTCAGGCGAAGATTCTCATTTATGCTACAAGAGGGAATTTGTCTCAAGGTGGAGTGTTATTTTATGGTGATCCAAATTCATATGAAGATAAAGGAAAGTTCGGCCTCCACTACGCGTGGAGTGCACGGCGGGGGGTGCGGGGGGCGGCAGGCCCCCGAGGTACGGTACGAGTTGATACCGAGTCGGAGTTGGATACACAGTTACCGACCTAGTTAGGTCAGGACCGCATTTATATACCTCTTGTAAGCCGCCGCACGGGATAAGCCACATATTGTAAATCCCGGCGCGATTGTAACCTCACCCCGAAATAGTGAAGTATTGCTGGCTGGCGCCCGTGGTTTTTTCTCTTCCTTGTTGGAAGCGTTTTCCACGTTAAAATCTCGTGTCCCCGTTGGTTCGATCTTGTTTAACTTCATCGTTGTTTTTCTATTGCGTGTAACAAAGGCGGAGTGAGTGAGTGAGGGTCGGGGAAAAAAATGAATGTACGCAGAGAGCTAGCGGTGGATGGAGATGGATCTCACTCACGTCATTCTGGTGCTCCCGTGCTGCTCTGCTTCTCCCATGGATTTTAATGGAGACGAAGAATGGCAGAGGAGGCACGCTCTTGGTTCCACCCAATTTACTCCTCTTTATGTTGCCTGCTGACGAGTAGGTAGAGACACCATTACAAATATTATGGAAAACCTAGTACTAAGAATTTGTTATTTTTGTAAGGAGGAAAACAATTTACAATTGGTTGACACCGTGCGTGTTGCAGATCTAACGTGCTTGTTCCATGGCAACATCACCAACCTGCATCTATGTGGTACTAAATTCTCGTTTAGATGGTACTCCATCCGTTCGAAATTAGATGACTTATGTTTGTATATATATTGATGTATCTAGACATCTTTTAATACTAGATACATCCCTATTTAGTCAAACACAAATCATCTAATTCCGAACTGAGGGAGTAACATGTGTGTTGATATAATAGTAATAATACGATGTCTGAGGTTGACGAGTTGTGTGCGATTTTATTTGATACTCCCTCCGTTTCGTAATATAAGATGTTTTAACTTTTTCCACATTCACATACATACGCATATATCTAGACATAGTTTAGTGTATATGTACACTCACTTTAGTGTGTATCTAGACAACCTGTGAAATAGCTAAAACATCTTATAGTACGGAACAGAGTGAGTACATTGCTAAGCATCATAATCAGAAGGTGGTTTTTTTTTTGGAGGAAAAACTCCAAATTAAACCTTGAACATGTAGAGTTTAGATATATCAAACCTCAAACTTCTAATTCCTGAAATCAGCACACTCAACTTTGAAATCCCGGTCTATTTTATACCTCAGTACCATTTCATTTGGAATTTTGCTGTCGCGGCAGGTTAAAGCTTAGTTGTTGACTCGGGCCCACGTGTCAGTCCATATGTGTCATGTTCTCGTGTGAGCAGACCGGCTTGTCCATCGTCGGAGAAAGGAGCGCCTGCACCACCGCGGCCTAGGACTCGAGGAGCACAACAACAGGTGCAGCAAGGAGCAGGACTGTCAGGCTCGGCGACCTGCCAGCCGCGCGAATCCGGCTAGAACGTGCGCCGGGCGCCGCCGCCGTCGCTTGCCCCCTCCTTGGACGGGAATTCAGGGCCAAATACGAAGTCGTCGCGGGTGGCCACGTCGGCGATCTGCCGGTCCACATCCGAAGCCGGCAGCCACCGTCAACGGCAAGCTGCCCAGCGCGTGCACGGACAGCCTCCCGTGTCTCTTCCATTCACCGGTCTTGTAGCTCGAGTACGACGTGGATGCGCTGCGTCGCCCGCGACTGGATATCTACGAAGGCAAGTCGTTTTGTGACTCCACGCCTCGTGACCGTCACCGCCTCCTGGCCAACGCCATGAACCTGGAGTCCTTGACCCAAGGAGGATGGTAACAGGAGAAAGCGGCGGCGCTTTGAGAGCTGAGGATTTTGACAATTTTAGGGTTCGGACATCCGTTTCGACGTTTTATATGAGCTGAAGGGAAAGTGGGCTGGGCCGAAGCCTCAATGGGCTGCAAAAATTCAAATAAGGACGAATTTTTTGGCCGGTTAACAAAATTACCGGGCCTTAGCGAAATGGGCGAATTTCGCCGGAATTTCGTTTTTTTGGGCTGAAATTCAAAACCTCACCATCCTCCTCTGCTCGCAGCAGTGCGCCGCCGTCCGCGTTGTCTGTTTCCGTGCCCCGCCGACTCGCGCGCATGCAGCTTGGTTGCGTAGCCATGCTCTGCCTCTTACTTCTGCTCTCCAATTTCTCTCTAGCGTCACAGATCAAGGCAATAGGCGCTAGATCTTTGTAGCTTGTAATGC
Source organism: Alopecurus myosuroides (assembly GCA_028641055.1). Classification (NCBI taxonomy): domain Eukaryota; kingdom Viridiplantae; phylum Streptophyta; class Magnoliopsida; order Poales; family Poaceae; genus Alopecurus; species Alopecurus myosuroides. The sequence goes on from CM054058.1 coordinate 527,018,271, forward strand.
CCATTAGATGTTTGCGCTAACGTCCGGTAAGAGCTGGGAAGGAAATGACAAACAATTACCCCGGTCGGGATTTTTTCTTTCCCGGTCCGCCAAACAGAGTTAGGGTTAAGATTGACCTGGATTTCATAGTTCAGTGTGCTGATTTCAGGGATTGAAAATTTGAGTTTTGATTTAGCTAAGTTCAACAAGTTCAAGGTTTGATTTAGACCTTTTCCCTTTTTTGGATGAGAAAGGAAGAGGCTGTCACCATGGCAACGTCTGACGTTGCCGCCTAACGGCCCCTCGCCGGAGTGGACTGCGCCTCCGTGGGGTCAGCCTTCATCGGCGGAAGACGAATGCTCCTCGCAAGTGCCGTTCGACGCCGCCTTGGAAGTTCTGGAGGAGAGGACACTGGAGGAGGGTTGGATGACCGTATCGAGGAGAGGAAGACGATCAGACGACGAGCTTGCACTAGAATTCGGGATATGCTGGCCTGTTTGATTCGGTCATTATTCTCTCCGTATATGCCACTAGTAGAAACAAAGCCTTTGGTCCAGAGCCCCGTTGAGCTCTAGTCCCGGATGTGTTCCGGGCCGGGACCAGAGGGTAGGACAAGTCCCGGTCAAAGGCTAGGAGGCCGCACCGGACTAGTCCCTGGTACCTCTAGTGCCGGTTCGTAATACGGACCGGGGCTAGAGGGGTCTCGCCCGGCGAGACCACGTGCGAAAACCTCTAGTTCTCGGTGGTATCACGAACCGGGACTAGAGCTTCTCTGTTCCTATATATCATCACCACTCCTCAGTTTTTCATTTTAGAAGGTGAGAGGTGTGTACTTGTTTGTTGTTCTTTCCTATAGACCTAAGGTGCTCGATGAAATGCCCGAGCTAGCTAGCTTCCTTCTCCTCTGTTTTTCACCACCGAGCTCAACTTTGTCCCCATTTTCTCCACGATTAGTCAAGATATGGCGGTGCCCCTTCTATTGAAGTGTTACAAGAGGTTAGCACCTAAATCCTGTCATCTTTCATTGATAATTAAGCCCATTTCAACATGGACTAATTTTAGCATCGTGATTGTGTTTCATATACTTATATAATGCAAATGAGCCATCCATGAATGTACGCTGACCAACGCTCTAAAGAGTACATTCAAGGCGTGCATTCTTTTCTCAATGTGGTTGAGGCAAACACGCGGAATGGTTTTATGTGTTGTCCGTGTTGTGTCTGTCAGAATGAGAAGGATTACTCTTCGTCGAAAACCCTTCACATCAACCTGATTCTGTCCAGTTTCATGTTAGGCTATAATTGTTAGACCAAGTATGAAGAAACAAGAGTTATGATGAAAGACAACAAAGAAGAAGAGAACGATGAAAACTATCCTATGTTTCCCAAATACAGTGGTAATGCAAGGGGGAAGCTCAAGATGAAGAGGCAACAGATGGGCCCATGCCAGATGATGATCTTCGTCGGGCCATCGTTGATACACAGAGAGAAGAAGAAAGTGCAAATGAGAAGTTGAAGTTGAAGAGCATGTTAGAGGATCACAAAAAGTTGTACCCAACTTGCGAAGATGGTAACCCAAAATTTGGTACCACACTTGAATTGTCCTCCGAACGTTGATCGCCCGCCCCGAGGCGCTAGTACGGGTCACCTCCTCGGGGCAAGAGTGGCCTCAAATCTTCTAACTCGCTCTGATACCAATTGTTGGGATTCTCCACAGGATCGATCCCATCAAACTAGAAGAATACACGTGCACACAAGAAAACCTTTTGCCAAGTGCACGTATCGTGCCCTTTATTTCTCTCTTTATTACTCTGAACTCACGGTACAAACTTGTGGTACAGGACCTGCGCATATATACACGCACAACCAGACCGACCTAAGCCTACTCGATGTAGTACCTAATTTGATACAAACTCAGCTAGCCTAACTCAATGTGCATACGTTACCTTCGATCTTAGTACTACTTGAAAAGCTTACCGGATACTTACACTAGTGGAAAACATGCGTTTGGTCTGCCCCCTTTAGTGTCGGTTGTGTTCTAGTCCGGGACTAGTTGGGCTCTAATACCGGTTCCAGCCGGGGGGGTGTGGGGGGGGGGGGGGGGGGGGGGGAACTCGGCCTGCCGAGAACCAGTACCGGTTGTTTTCAGGCCTTTAGCCCCAGTTGGAGATACGAACCGGGGCTAAAGGGCCGTGGGCCAGACTGCAGCCTAACGCACACCTCTAGTCCCGGTTTCTTTCTCAAACCGGTACTGGAGGTGGGCCTTTTGTCCTGGTTTGTGTAATCAACCGGGACTAGACGTTTCCAGGATATATCCCTTCGTCCCCAAGCCCCATCTGCCATTTGGCTCATTGCCTCCTCACTCCATAGTTCAATTTTATCCCCAATTGCTCTAAATTTTGACAAGATTTTGTGGTGGAGTCAATATTCAACTGGTCTAAAAGGTTAGCAATTTCATCCTGTCATCTCTCATTCTAATTTTGTCTCATTTAATGCTCTAGAGTAGTGTAATTAGTGGATTTTAGTTTATGTGAAAATGTTGTATTTTATTTGATTTATTTGCAATTTGAGCTTAAAATAACTCCTTACTTTGTTTATTAGGTTAGTGGTAGTGTTAATTTGTGTGTTAGCTACTTACCTTGGTTATTGGTAGTGTTAATTAGTGTGTTAGCTAGCTAGTATGTGGGGTATGGTTTGTCTCAGTGTTAATTAATTAGCTAGTGTGTGTGCTAGGGTTAGCTAGGGTGTGTCTTAGATAGGTTTTAGTGCTAGTTTAGTGGTAGCTAGGTTTAATTTATTATTTTAGTGTGTAAACTTCTTCAAATTATTAGTTGTATGATTTAAAATAGTTATTTGTATAATATTAATTTTTATTTGATTGTTTTTTATATATAGTGCCATGGTTTTGATATCTGCCCCTGTCGGCCTTCGTCCGGTCTATGATTCGGATGTGGTATATTATCTTTCCTAACTATTTGTTTCATTTAGAGTTTATGACAATTATGCCAACCAACTTGACATAAACGATATTTTTATCTAGGAGGTATGTGAACCGGAAATTCCAACCGACCCTTTGTTGAGAGGTTAAATTTAGTTGAAGAAGAAGACAATTATTTGAATTTTTTTTGAAAATTATTGAAGAACGGAAGATGAAATTGGAGTTGGATGTTGCTGATCTCATCGATCAACACAAGATCAAGATGGATGAAATGTGCTTGAAGATTAGAAAGATTAGAAATTATGCCATTAATAAAGAGGCTTGGTATCATTACGTTGTTGGATCAATTTTTTACCTTAGTTGCGATTTTGGTCGCATTTGTAGTTACATTTAAATGCTCCGGATAGTTTTCTGTTGTTTTATGAGAAGTATGTATGAACTTTATGAGATAGTTTTGGAGCTATTATGTGGGAGTTTATTTGATTTATTTTCAATTTGAGCTCAAATGTAATAATGTATATTTGTTTAAATGTGATGAATTTGTATTAATTTGTTCACTTCTCTATTCATGATATATATGATGAAGATGAACCGGCAATGGATGTACGGTGACCGACGCTCTCCTGATTTCATTACTGGCCTTCATTATTTTCTAGGCGTGACTGAGGCAACCAAGCAAAATGGTTTTATGTGTTGTCCATGTGGTGTCTGTAAAAATATGAGGAACTACTCTTCCTAAAAAACGATTCACACACACCTGCTTATGTCCGGTTTCGTGTACGGCTATAATTGTTGGACGAAGCACGGAGAAGAAGGGTTTATAATGGAAGATGATGAGGAAGAAGAGGATGATGACAACTATCCTGCAGGGTTTCATGAATACAATGATACTACTACAATGGAGGAAGAAGCTGAAGAAGAGGCACCAGAAGAGCTCATTGATGATCTTCGTCGGGCCATCGTTGATGCACAAAGAGAAGCAAAAAGTACAAATGAGAAGTTGAAGTTGGAGCGCATGTTAGAGGATCAGAAAAAAATTGTACCCAACTTGTGAAGATGGCAACACAAAGCTCGGTACCACACTGAATTGCTACAATGGAAGGCGAAGATTGGTTTATCTGACAAGGGATTTGAGAAGTTATTGAAAATAATGAAGAAAAAGGTTCCGAAGTATAATGAATTGCCTGAGAGTACATACGAAGCAAAGAAGGTTCTTTGTCCTCTAGGATTAGATGTGCAGAAGATACATGCATACAGACTGCATCCTCTACCGCGGTGAGAAGTACGAGAATTTGAACGCATGCCCGGTATGTGGTGCATTGTGTTATAAGATCAGACGAGATGACCCTGGTGATGTTGAGAGCGAGCACCCAAGGAAGAGGGTTCTTGCCAAGGTGATGTGGTATGCTCTTCTAATACCACGGTTGAAATGTTTGTTCAAAAACAAAGAGCATGCCAAGCTGTTGTGATGGCACAAAGAAGACCGTAAGAGCGACGCGATGTTGAGACACCCCGCTGATGGGCCGCAGTGGAGAAAAATCGGGAGAGAGTTCCCAACGTTTACAGCTGACGCGAGGAACTTAAGATTTGGTCTAAGTACAGATGGTATGAATCCATTTGGTGAGCCGAGCTGCAGCCATAGCACCTGGCCTGTTACTTTATGTATCTATAACCTTTCTCCTTATTTGTGCATGAAGCGGAAGTTCATTATGATGCTAGTGCTCATACAAGGACTGAAGCAACCCAGTAACGACATTGATGTGTACCTAAGGCCATTAGTTGAAGAACTTTTACAATTGTGGGATGAAAAAGGTGTACGTGTGTGGGATGAGCACAAAGAGGAGGAATTTGACCTACACGCGTTTTTGTTCATAACCATCAATGATTGGCCTGCTCTTGCTAACCTTTCAGGACAGTCAAACAAGGGATATAATGCATGCACGCACTATTAGATGAGACTGAAAGTATATTTTTGGAGAAATGTAAAAAGAATGTGTACTTAGGGCATCGTCGATTTCTTCCGGTCAAGCATCCCTTAAGAAGGAAAGGCAAGCATTTCAAGGATTCAGAAGTAATCTTTGGAAAGGGTCCTGGCAAACAAACTGTTCTGAATGACGCTGACGGACACACCCATGTGGAAGAGGAAATCTATATTTTGGGTTCTACCCTATTGAAAAGTCCCAAAGGTCCGCTTGCAATCGACGTGATGCATGTGACGAAGAATATTTGCGTCAACCTGCTTTGCTTTTTGGGCATGTATGGAAAGACAAAAGATACACCAGAAGCACGGGAGGACCAGCAACATATGAAAGAACGAGACGACCTACATCCAGAGAATTTTCAAGGTCCTGCCAGTTACGCTCTAACCAAAGAAGAGAAGGAAATCTTTTTCGAATGGCTATGCAGTATCAAGGTCCCGTCTAGATTCTCGTCAAATATAAAGGGAATAATAAATATGATAGACAAAAAATTCCAAAACCTAAAGTCTCATGACTGCCATGTGCTCATGACACAATTGTTTCCGGTTGCACTCATGAGGCTTCTACCGGAAAATGTTCGAGTATCCATTGTGAAGCTATGTGCATTCCTCAATGCAATTTCTCAGAAGGTAATCGATCCAGAACGTCTATACATTCTACAGAATGATGTGGTCCAATGTCTTGTCAGTTTTGAGTTGGTGTTCCCACTATCCTTCTTCAATATTATGACACACCTCTTAGTTCACCTAGTCGAAGAGATTTCCATTCTCGGTCCTGTATTTCTACACAATATGTTCCCGTTTGAGAGGTTCATGGGAGCCTTGAAGAAATATGTTCATAACCATGCTAGGCCAGAAGGAAGCATCTCCAAGGGTTATGGAACAGAGGAGGTCATTTAGTTTTGTGCTGACTTTATTCCTGAACTTAAGTCGATTATTGTTCCTGAATCACGACATGAGGGGAGACTTTGTGGAAAAGGAACGCTAGGAAGGAAAGCAGCAATAAATTTGGACGGGCATTCATTCACTCAAGCACACCACATACTTCTACACAATTATACCTTGGTGGCTCCGTATATCGAGAAACTCAAGGAAATTGTACACCCCGAAAACCCTGGGCAGTCTGAATTCTGGATTAAACATGAACACATGGTAACTTTTGGTGGTTTGTTGCAAACACATCTCATGAATAACAACACTGTTGAAGACCAACTGTTCTTTTTGGCCAAGTCACCATGTTCGACTATATTAACTTTCCAAGGGTACGAAATAAATAGGAATACATTTTACACGAGCGCTCAGAATAAGAAGAGCAAGAACCAAAACAGCGGTGTCCGCTTTGATGTAACAAACAACAATGGGAAAAAGGACACATATATTGGTTACATAGAGGAGATATGGGAACTTGACTATGGACTTTATTTTAAGGTCCCTTTGTTTCGGTGCAAGTGGGTCAAGTTGACAGGAGGCGGTGTAACGGTAGACCAGCGGTACGGAATGACAACAGTGGATCTCAACAATCTTGGGTACACAGACGAACCAGTCATCCTAGCCAATGATGTGACTCAAGTTTTCTATGTGAAGAAAATGTCTACCAAACTGAAGAAAAGAAAAGATAAGGAAACGAATACATCATACGATGAGCCAAAGCGCCATATAGTTCTTTTAGGGAAAAGAAACATAGTGGGAGTGGAGGACAAGACATACATGTCAGAAGATTATAATAAGTTTGATGAAATTCCGACCTTCAAAGTGAAGACTGGCCCAAGCATTGTGTTAAATGATGAATATTGTCCATGGTTACGTCGCAAGCAGAAGAAATAGAAACACACTAAGACAAAGTGTATACAACAACAATAGATAGGGATGTTGTTGGTGATGTGTAATAATCATGAGCAAACTATGAGGCACCTGTAGTTTAAATTTCTTGGTGTAATATTGAGAAACTCTTGGTGTATCCGTGATGAAATAGGTAGTTGTGTACCTAGAAATGATTTTTGCCAAAAATCATGAGCAAACTACGAGGCACCTGTAATTCAAATTTGACCCGTTTCCAGCTGAATCGGCAGGAACTTGTGTTTTTCAAAAGAGGTGGATGGAAAACTTCTCTTAGGAAACAAATTGGTTATTTGTGCATATAAAATAGTCTATAATATTCAAAAAATGCATACCGCAAGTTTTGCAACATATTTGTGGTAGATCCTTCACAAAAAAACATTTTTTGCATTCGGAAAATGGGAAATGGATTTTTATTCAATAAAAATAAAAACTTCCTCCGTCAACATTGTTCGTGCTTCCAAGATGCATGTTTGTGTGGAATATGGGCACATTAAAACAAACTATGCCATGGATTTGGCCATAACTCCCGTCATTTGGACTGAAACCCTAGAATTTCGAAGGAGATAGCTCATTTTTGTGAACACATTTTTAACACAACTGTCGTATACCAAGTTTATTATTTTTTATGGATGCTAGGACATATATAATGATACCACGCGAAGGTCTTGTGTCATTTTGGGTTTTTTTGAATTTTCTGGAGCTTTCTAAGCCGGTTTCAAGAAAAAGTCAAGACGACAGGCATGAACTTTCGTAGCTAGGGGTTTAATATTGATAAAATCTTGGTGTATCTGTGATGAAATAGGTATTTGTGTAGCTAGAAATGATTTTTCCCAAAAATCATGAGCAAACTACGAGGCACATGTAGTTCAAATTTGACCCGTTTTCAACTAAATCGGCATGAACTTGTGTTTTTCAAAAGAGGTGGATGGAAAACTTTTCTTCGGAAACAAATTGGTTATTTGTGCATATAACATGGTCTAGAATATTCAAAAAATGCAGCCCCCAAGTTTTGCAACATATTTGAGGTAGATCCTTCACAAAAAAAACCCATTTTTTTGCACTCAAAAAATGGAATTTTTTTTATTCAATAAAAAGGAAAACTTCCTCTGTCAATATTGTCCGTGCTTCCAAGACGCATGTTTGTATGGAATATGTGCACATTAAAACAAATTATGCCATGGATTAGGCCATAGCACCCGTCATTTGGACCGTAACCCTAGAATGTTCGAAGAAGATAGCTCATTTTTGAGAACACATTTTCAACACAACTGTCGTATACCTAGTTTATTATTTTTGGTGGATACTAGGGCATATATAATGACACCACGCGAAGGTCTCGCGTCATTTTGTTTTTTTTTCTGGAATTTTCTAAGCCGGTTTCAAGAAAAAGTCAATACAACATGACCTTTCGTAGCTAGGGGTTGAATATCGAGAAACTCTTGGAGTATCTGTGATGAAATAGGTAGTTGTGTACTTAGAAATATTTTTTCCCCAAAATCATGAGCAAACTACGAGGCACATGTAGTTCAAATTTTACCCGTTTCCAACTGAATCCGCAGGAACTTGTGTTTTTCAAAAGAGGTGGATGGAAAAAATTTCTTAGGAATCAAATTGGTTATGTGTGCATATAACATGGTCTAGAATATTCAAAAATATGCAGCCCCCAAGTTTTGCAACATATTTGAGGTAGGTCCTTCACAAAAAACCCAGTTTTTTCACTCGGAAAATGGAAAATGTTTTTTTATTGAATAAAAAGGAAAACTTCCACCGTCAACATTGTCCGTGCTTCCAATACGCATGTTTGTGTGGAATATGGGCACATTAAAACAAACCATGCCATCGATTAGGCCATAACACCCGTCATTTGGACCGAAACCCTAGAATGTTCGAAGGAGATAGCTCATTTTTGTGAACACATTTTCAACACAACTATCGTATACCAAGTTTATTATTTTTGGTGGATACTAGGACATATATAATGATACCACGCGAAGTTCTCGCGGCATTTTGGGTTTTTTCTTGAAATTTCTGGGATTTTCAAAGCCGGTTTCAGGAAAAGGACAAGGCGGCGGGCATGACCTTTCGTAGCCAGGGGTTGAATATTGAGAAACTCTTGGTATATCTATGATGAAATAGCTAGTTTTGTACCTAGAAATTATTTTTCCCAAAAATCATGAGCAGACTACGAGGCACCTGTAGTTCAAATTTGACCTGTTTTCAACTGAATCGGCAGGAACTTGTGTTTTTTAAAAGAGGTGGATGGAAACCTTTTCTTAGGATTTTTTTGTTATTTGTGCATATAACATGGTCTAGAATATTTTAAAAATGCAGCCCCCAAGTTTTGCAACATATTTGAGGTAGGTCCTTCACAAAAAACCATTTTTTGCACTCGAAAAATGGAAATGTTTTTTATTTAATAAAAAGGAAAAATTCCCCCGTCAACATTGTCCGTGCTACAAAAATGCATGTTTGTGTGGAATATGGGCACATTAAAACAAACTATGCCTTAGATTAGGCCATAACACCTGTCATTTGGACCGAAAACCTAGAATGTTCGAAGGAGATAGCTCATTTTTTTGAACACATTTTCAACACAACTGTCGTATCGCAAGTCTATTATTTTTGGTGGATACTAGGACATATATAATGACACCACGCGAAGGTCTCACATTATTTTGGGGTTTTTGGAATTTTTTTTGGAATTTTCTAATCTGGTTTCATGAAAAAGTCAAGACGACGGGCACGACCTTTCGTAGCTAGGGGATGAATATCACAAAAATCTTGGTGTATCTGTGATAAAATAGGTAGTTGTGTACCTAGAAATGATTTTCCCCGAAAATCATGAGAAAACTACGAGGCACCTGTAGTTCAAATTTGACCGTTTCGAGCTAAATCAGAAGGAACTTGTGTTTTTCAAAAGAGGTGGATGGAAAACTTCTCTTAGGAAAAAAATTGGTTATTTGTGCATATAATATGGTCTCTAATATTCGAAAATGCATCTGCCAAGTTTTGCAACATGTTTATGGTAGGTCCTTCAAAAAAAAAACCATTTTTCGCACTCGGAAAATGGAAAATGGTTTTTTATTCAATAAAAAGGAAAACTTCCTCCGTCAACATTGTTTGTGCTTCCACGACACATGTTTTTGCGGAATATGGGCACATTAAAACAAACTATGCCATGGATTAGGCCATAACACCCATTATTTGGACCGAAACCCTAGAATGTTCGAAGGAGATAGCTCATTTTTATAGACGTGGGCCCTACCATTGTTTTGGGGCTTCCTAGGGTCCACACTAACACAACAAAGTAATTAGTTCCACATTGCTACTCTCTTCCGGGTTCCGGTCAAACTTGTAGACGATAAGTTTGACTCGGTTCCACCGGGACTAGGGTTTCGCCGCAGGGGGGCTACGGAGTGTCGGGGTGGAACCATAAGGTATTGGGTGTCACACCATGTGTGAACTAGTGTTACTAGGGATGTAGATGCCAAAGATTCCATCCCTGTGATGGGGCTTCACCAGCAATGACTTCTCTCTGCGAGAGTTTATGTGCTACGAGCTCGAAACCCCCAGAAATGGACTATCCGGGGGAATCTTCTATAGAGATCGTCTGCACCATTGTTTTGCGGGTTCCTAGGGTTCACCCTCACACAACCAAGCAATTAGTTCCACATTATTACCCCTTCTGGGCTCCGGTCAACCCATTCCTTTTAGTATTCTTATTATACATAGGAGTTAATCAATGCCAATATGTCCAAATGAAATATTATTGTGTAGGTTATGTTAAGATAAAAAAATTGACATCATATTTTCTCTATTTGGCTTAAGATAACTCAATATATGAATTTCTAAAATTTCCAATTTTTTATGCAATTACTGGATTAAATTAATAATTGCAACATTTGTTATGCAACTTGCTGTATAAATTATACTAGTTAATATAAATCTTTAGTATGAATCCATAGAAATTTGAACCAAATCATTTGGTTTATTTTTCAAATTGTTATGCATTTTACAATAATCTATTTAAACCTACAAAACAAAATATGTCAAACAAGCCGTGCGAAAATTCAAAGCGCTATTTAGTACCGGTTGCAACCAACAACCGGTACTAAATAGGTCTGTGCGCGCGCGGAAGTTTGGCGGTCCAAATTCGCCTTTTGCCCCGGTTGTAATTACTAACCGGGGTTAAAGGTGGCTCTTTAGCCCCGGTTTGTAATTATAACCGGGGAAAAGGGGTCCTTTAGTCCCGGTTCCTATAAAGAACCGGGACTAAAGGGTGGCGCTATAAATACCAGCCGGGCAACCGCTCGGGACACAAACCCCATTCTCATCTTCTTCCAACAGGAGAGCGCGACGATCTCTCTCCCATTCTCGATGACACAGGGCGCCGTCCGTCTTCCCGGATGCAGTGACACCGCCACCACCCCCGTCTTCCCTTGCGCATACGATGCCGGCTGGCCTCCTCCACACATCCTCACCCCACGGCCGTGCTACGCGGGGCGCGCCACGTACGGCCGCCGCGTCACGAGGTCTCCGCCGCCGCCCCTGTTGCCGAACGCGCAGACGCCGCCGCCGGCTGGGATCCTCCACGAGCCGTCGATCGCCCCACGACTGTGCACTACGACTGCGCGCTCGGTTCTCCGGCCCTGCTCCCTCCGCGCGCGGCTCTCGGGCGCGGCGTGGCTCCTTCACGCGCGCGGGTGCACACTTCTACACACACCGGCGGTGATCGGCCGCCTCCACGTGCACGCGGCCGATCGCGCGCTCTCGAGAGCTCTCTCGCCTCCATCGAACCGTACCAGCCCGATCGAGATATAGAGGTAGCTAATTTTGCTAACTTCTTTTACACTGTATTTGTCATAGTTGTTAGCTAGCTAGGTTATACTTTAGTTAGTTTAGGTAGAAATTAGGTTTGATCACTTAGAGAAAAAAATTAGTTAGATGTTTAGACGAAAAAAATTAGGTTTTGAAGTTAGAAAAATTTCTGTTTAGATCACATAGAGAAAATTTAGGTTTAGATCACTTACAGAGAAAAATTAGTTAGATTTTTAGAGGAAAAAAATTAGGTTTTGAATTTAGAAAAAAATTCGGTTTTGGACTTACAGAAAAAAATAGGTTTTACACTTAGATAAAATATTAGGTTTAGATCACTTAGAGAGAAAAAATTAGTTAGAAGTTTAGAGGAAATAATTTAGGTTTTGGACTTAGAAATAATTCCGGTTTTGGACTTAGAGAAAAAAAATCGGTTTAGGACTTAGAAATAAAATCGCTAGGTTTAGGATTTAGATGTAATTTTATTAAATATGATGAAATTGATGTAATTTTTATTTTTATTAAATGGATGCTATTAGATGTAATTTGATTAAATGTATACAATTGGGCACCGCGCTTACCCTACCGGGAAAAAAACGATTGCACAACGCGTCGTACTAACATGGGCTACCGGTGGCGATCCGGTTTAGGTGGCAAGAGTGGCGGTGAGCCGTTGAGAGCACGATGGTGGCGGGGGCAGGTGTCGAGCCCGGGGAGATTCGCAACTAAATAACGTCACATATGTAATATTATGGTTAGTGAGATCAGAACAAAGTTGCACCCTTTGGTGCACATCCGTTATGGTGACATTCCTTATAAATCCCGTCCGGGGCTATGAAGAATGTCGCCGTTGGGTATGTGCACAAAAGAGTCCAATTTTGTTCGGATCTCACAAACACTTACATATATGATTTTGTTTAGTTTCAATGAAACCCTTGTCTTCATCCTTCCCCGCATGATCATCTTGTGTCTGTTAAGAGGTACTACAGACGGTGTAGTGAAGAGAGAGAGCACGACGGTGGCGGGGGCGCAGGTGTCGTGGTGGGGGCGGTGAGCCTGTGGAGATGTTTGTGGTGATGCTGGTGGTGATGACGGTGAAGAAAGAGATCACGACGGTGGCGGGGACATGTGTCAAGGTAGGGGCGACGAGCCGGTGGAGATGTTTGTTGTGATGCCGGTGGTGATCCCGTCGATGGTGATGCCGTCGTTGACATCCGACTGCCTTCGCCATCGTCAGGATCGCCCGGGAAAAAGAATGATTCTATCTGGTACTCCATTCCTGAATAATTTGGAAGAGTTTCGCGACATGTTGTGAACTTACGTGTTACTACATGTGATGGTGTTCCCGGGATGGATGAAAATAGAGGTTTTCCGGACTTCTTTGTATCTAAAGAACCTGACATATATGTGACAGTCTTTAGTTACAAAGATGTCCAGAAATCCTTGTCTTTATCCTTTCCCTGATCACCATGAGGTGTACTAGCTCGTAACAGACAAAACGTGTTGTGAAGCTCTTCAAAATTATTTTGGAATGGAGTCCCAGATAGAATGATTCGTTTTTCCCACCTCCGACCGCATCGCCCGGGAAAAAGGAATGATTATATCCGGTACTCCATTCCAGAACAATTTGGAAGAGTTTCACAATATGTTGTGAACTTACGTGTTACTACACGTGATGATGATCTCGGGATGGATGAAAACAGGGGTTTTCCGGAATTCTTTGTAACTAAACAACGTGACATATATGTAACAGTCTTTAGTTACAAAGATATCCAGAAACCCTTGTCTATATCCTTTCCCTGATCACCATGAGGAGTACTAGCTCGTAACAGACACAACATGTTGTGAAGCTCTTCAAAATAGTTATGGAATGGAGTCCCAGATAGAATGATTCGTTTTTCCACCTCCGCCAGCTTCGCACCGAACAACGAATGATTCTATCTGGTACTCCTTGCAGAACAATTTGGAAGAGCTCCGCAACATTTTGTGAACTTACGTGTTACTACACGTGATGGTGATCCCGGGAAGGATGAAAACATGTTTTTTTGGACTTCTTTGTAACTAAAGAATGTAACATATATGTGACGGTCTTTAGTTTCAAAGAATTCCATAAAACCCATCCTTCCTCTGATTACTATGAGGTGTACTAGCTCGTAACAAACACAACATGTTGTGAAGCTCTTCAAAATTATTTTGGAATGGAGTCCCGGATAGAATGATTCGTTTTTCACACCTCCATCGGCATCGCCCGGGAAAATGGAATGATTCTATCTCGTACTCCATTCCAGAACAATTTGGAAGAGTTTCGCAATATGTTGTGAACTTACGTGTTACTACACGTGATGGTGATCTCGGGATGGATGAAAACATGGGTTTTCCGGACTTGTTTGTAACTAAAGAACATGGCATATATGTGACAGTCTATAGTTACAAAGATGTCCAGAAACACTTGTCTTTATCCTTTCCCTAATCACCACGAGGTATACTAGATCGTAACAGACACAATGTGTTGTGAAGCTCTTCAAAATTATTTTGGAATGGAGTCCCGGATAGAATTATTCGTTTTTCCCACCTCCGTCGGCATCGCCCGGGAAAAAGGAATGATTCTATCCGATACCCCATTCTAGAACAATTTGGAAGAGTTTTGCAATATGTTGTAAACTTACGTGTTACTACAGGTGATGGTGATCTCGGTATGGATGGAAACATGGGTTTTCCGGACTTATTTGTAACTAAAGAACATGACATATATGTGACAGTCTCTAGTTACAGAGATGTCCAGAAACCCTTGTCTTTATCCTTTCCCAGATCACCATGAGGTGTACTAGCTCATAACAGACACAACGTGTTGTGAAGCTCTTCAAAATTGTTTTGGAATGAAGTCCCGGATAGAATGATTCGTTTTTTCACCTCCGTCGCCTTCACACCAAACAACGAATGATTCTATCTGGTACTCCATTGCAGAACAATTTGGAAGAGCTTCGCAACATTTTGTGAACTTCAGTGTTACTACACATGCTGGTGATCCCGGGAAGGATGAAAACATGGTTTTCTGGACTTCTTTGTAACTAAATAACGTGACATATATATGATGGTCTTTAGTTTCAAATAATTCCATAAAACCCATCCTTCCTCTGATTACTATGTGGTGTACTAGCTCGTAATAGACACAACGTGTTGTGAAGCTCTTCAAAATTATTTTGGAATAGAGTCCTGGATAGAATGATTCGTTTTCCTAGCTCCGTCGGCATCGCTCGGGAAAAAGGAATGATTCTATCCGGTACTCCATTCTAGAACAATTTGGAAGAGTTTCACAATATGTTGTGAACTTACGTGTTACTACACATGATGGTGATCTCGGGATGGATGAAAACAGGGGTTTTCTGGACTTCCTTGTAACTAAAGAGCATGACATATATGTGACAGTATTTAGTTACAAAGATGTCCAGAAACCCTTGTCTCTATCCTTTACCTGATCACCATGAGGTGTACTAGCTCGTAACAGACACAACGTGTTGTGAAGCTCTTCAAAATTATATTGGAATGGAGTCCTGGATAGAATTATTCGTTTTCCCACCTCCGTCGGCATCGCCCGGGAAAAAAGAATGATTCTATCCGGTACTCCATTCTAGAACAATTGGGAAGATTTTCGCAATATGTTGTGACTTACGTGTTACTACGCGTGATGGTGATCTCGAGATGGATGAAAACAAGGGTTTTCTAGACTTCTTTGTAACTAAAGAACGTGACATATATGTGACAGTCTTTAGTTACAAAGATGTCCAGAAACCCTTGTCTTTATCCTTTCCCTGATCACCATGAGGTGTACTAGCTCGTAACAGACACAATGTGTTGTGAAGATCTTCAAAATTGTTTTGAAATGGAGTCCCGGATAGAATGGTTCGTTTTTTCCACCTCAGTCAGCTTCGCACCGAACAACGGACGATTCTATCTGGTACTCCATTGCAGAACAATTTGGAAGAGCTGCACAACATTTTGTGAACTTACGTGTTACTACACGTGATGGTGATCCCGGGAAGGATGAAAACAGGGTTTTCTGGACTTCTTTGTAACTAAAGAATGTGGCATATATGTGAAGGTCTTTAGTTTTAAAGAATTCCATAAAACCCATCCTTCCTCTGATTACCATGAGGTGTACTAGCTCGTAACAGACACAATGTGTTATGAATCTCTTCAAAATTGTTCTGGAATGGAGTTCCGGATAGAAGGATTCGCTTTCGGTGTGATGCCGACGGAAAAAGTACCCTTCGTCGTCCCCGATCACCTTCACCGTCTCCCACCTCCGTCGGCATCGCCCGGAAAAAAGGAATAATTCTATCTGGTACTCCATTCCCGAATAATTTGGAAGAGCTTTGCAATATGTTTGTGAACTTACGTGTTACTACACGTGATGGTGATCCCAGGAAGGATGAAAACAGGGGTTTTCCGGACTTCTTTGTAACTAAAGAACGTGACAGTCTTTAGTTACAAAGATGTCTAGAAACCCTTGTCTTTATCCTTTCCCTGATCACCCTGAGGTGTACTAGCTTGTAACAGACACAACGTGTTGTGAAGCTTTTCAAAATTATTCTGGAATGCTGTACCGGACAAAATGGTTCGTTCTCCCACCTCCGTCGGCTTCGCACCGAAAACCGAATGATCCTATCTGGTACTCCATTGCAGAAAAATTTGGAAGAGCTTCGCAACATTTTGTGAACTTATGTGTTACTACACGTGATGGTGATCCTGGGAAGGATGAAAACAGGGTTTTCTGGACTTATTTGTAACTAAAGAACGTGATATATATGTGAAGGTCTTTAGTTTCAAAGAATTCCATAAACCCCATCCTTCCTCTGATTACCATGAGGTGTACTAACTCATAACAGACACAATGTGTTGTGACGCTCTTCAAAATTGTTTTGGAATAGAGTTTCGAATAGAATAATTCGCTTTTCGGTGCGATGCCGGCACTTCCCTGTGCCATTTTCATTGCCATTTTCATTTTTCATCCGAACCTTAGCATGAATATATAATAATAGCATGCTCGTTGTTCATCTTGCTAAATCGTCACTTTTTTTTTGCTTTGCCCAGGCATCATAGGGCGGGCGTGCATTTCTGGGGCTCTTCCCAGGGTCCTAATAGCACGCCCTTCCTATGAGTCCTGGTCAAAGCAAAAACAGTGACGATTTAGCAACATGAACAACGAGAATGCTATTAGTATATACTGATGATAAGAGTGAATATGCTGCTAACCTTCAGGTTAGGATGACAATTGACAATACCAATGTCAATGGCATAGGGAAGCGACTTCCACTATGAAATCTTATAGGCTCCGACCACCTTCATCATCTCCCGCCGATATGTAGCTCAATTAATTGTTATATTCATGTCATGTTTTAAGCATTTAAATGAATCTTTGTGTTTTCCATGCATATGTGCTTACATGTGTTATCTATGATGTTGCATTTATGGACGTCAACGACAACAGAGTTTACGAAGATGCATTGTTCGACATGGTGAACGACAATAATTAACAGGATGATGGATCATAGTATCTAAACTTGACCGGTGATGGACTAGAGCCCGAACTTCGAGATGAAGGGCACACTGATGGTGATGGACTAGATCTCGAACTCTGAGACGAAGGACACACCGAGGGTGATGGGATAGAACTCGAACTTCGAGACGAAGGGCACACGGGTGGTGATGAATCCAAAAATGTGGATCATTAACAAAGTACGGCGAGTATATTAATAAGCCAATGGTATCAATAGATGCATAAATGATCTGAATATATATATATATATATATATATATATATATATATATATTAATGAATCATTATTATTTTAGCCCTCCGGGTCGAGCCAATCTGCTACAAGGAAATGAGGTGCGACCAGAAGGCTGGGCCCTGATCATCCTAAGCTCACGATTGACGATGTCGATGTCGATGTCAGACCAATGGCTCCCCCACAGAACATACAAGTCTTTGTAAATCAATGCGGTGCTATTGTTAGGGACATGGTCCCGATAACCATTCAAGGATGGAATAAGACAAAGAAAAATGATGGACTTAGTTATGTCGAAGACAGATCCAAAGACTTGCTATGGGCTGTACTTTTGTCACATTTCACCATACCGGAAGGGTCCGAGCTGAAAGTAAATGGGTGGGTTCTCAAGAAGATTGCCCACCAATTCCAGACCTTCAAGAAAAAGTTAACCGCGGAGTATGTCAAGAAGAAAAAAACTCCAACATTCACTGGAGCACTAGAGAAGATAAGAGGTCACTAGAAGACATTTCTAGAGCTGAGGAAATTAGCTGAATTTGTGGCAACGTCGGCAAAAAATAAGAGCAATGCAGAGAAAAAGCAATATCACCATAGACTTGGGACAGGTGGCTACAAGACTGCCATTGCTAAGTGGGAAAAAAAATGGAGGCTGGCGTGATTGAAAAAGGTATCACTCTAGCTACATCGGCCTGGCCCGAGAGGTCAAAGAATTGGTTCTAATGGCATGGTGGGTCGTTGCACCCGGAAACAGGGGAGATTTTGTTCTCAAAAGCAATTAAAAAAGTCGTCGACAAGCTTGTTGAAGCAATCAAGGATGTTCAAGAGGGAAAATTCATTCCCGATAGAGAGAATGACGAGCTGACAAAGGCCCTCGAGAATCCTGAACACTATGGACGAACATGAGGCAAAGGCGTTATTCCGTGGAAAATAGGTTTTATTGAGTGGCAAGAAAGTTATAGAAGCCGCTCGAGAAAGAAGAAGCAGGTGGCAGACCGGATTCAGAATATAGAACAAATATTAAAGGAGCACTAGGAGGAACTACAAGCAATTCACGAGGAAACGGAATCTATGATGTTGCAGTTATGGACGTCAACGACAGCAGAGTTTACGAAGATGCATTGTTCGACATGGTGAACGACAATAATTAACAGGATGATGGATCATAGTATCTAAACTTGACCGGTGATGGACTAGAGCCCGAACTTCGAGACGAAGGGCACACTGATGGTGATGGACTAGATCTCAAACTCTGAGACGAAGGACACACCGAGGGTGATGGGATAGAACTCGAACTTCGAGACGAAGGGCACACCGGTGGTGATGAACCCAAAAATGTTGGATCATTAACAAAGTCCGGCGAGGTATATTAATTAAGCCGATGGTGATCAATAGATGCATAAATTTATCTGAATATATATATATATATATATATATATATTAATGAATCGTTATTATTCTAGCCCTCCGGGTCGAGCCAATCTGCTATAAGGAAATGAGGTGCGACCAGAAGGCTGGGCCCTGATCATCCTAAGCTCACGATCGACGATGTCGATGTCGATGTCAGACCGATGGCTCCCCCACAGAACATACAAGTCTTTGTAAATCAATGCAGTGCTATTGTTAGGGACATGGTCCCGATAACCATTCAAGGATGGAATAAGACAAAGAAAAATGATGGACTTAGTTATGTCGAAGACAGATCCAAAGACTTGCTATGGGCTGTACTTTTGTCACATTTCACCACACCGGAAGGGTCCGAGCTGAAAGTAAATGGGTGGGCTCTCAAGAAGATTGCCCAACAATTCCAGACCTTCAAGAAAAAGTTAACCGCGGAGTATGCCGAGAAGAAAAAAACTCCAACATTCACTGGAGCACTAGAGAAGATAAGAGGTCACTGGAAGACATTTCTAGAGCTGAGGACATTAGCTGAATTTGTGGCAAGGTCGGCAAAAAATAAGAGCAATGCAGAGAAAAAGAAATATCACCATAGACTTGGGACAGGTGGCTACAAGACTGCCATTCCTAAGTGGGAAAAAATGGAGGCTGGCGTGATTGAAAAAGGTATCACTCAAGCTACATCGGCCTGGCCCGAGAGGTCAAATAATTTGTTCTACTGGCATGGTGGGTCGTTGCACCCGGAAACAGGGGAGATTTTGTTCTCAGAAGCAATTAAAAAAGTCGTCGACAAGCTTTTTGAAGCAATCAAGGATGTTCAAGAGGGAAAATTCATTCCTGATAGAGGGAATTACGAGCTGACAAAGGCCCTCGAGAATCCTGAACACTATGGACGAACATGAGGCAAAGGCATTATTCCGTGGAAAATAGGTTTTATTGAGTGGCAAGAAAGTTATCGAAGCCGCTCGAGAAAGAAGAAGCAGGTGGCAGACCGGATTCAGAATATAGAACAAATATTAAAGGATCACTAGGAGGAACTACAAGCAATCCGTGAGGAAACGGAATCTAGGCGATCTTCTACATTGGATAGTTCCGTCCCATCTCAACGGAAAAGCAGTGTGGCTTCCACGGCCGCCCCAACTGATGATGATGCACTCCTGCATGATGCACCAGTTCCTCGATACCCCGTGGATGATATCCAGGAGAGGAAAAATTGTGAGCTACACGTGTCAATGAAGAACATATCCTTGAAGGCGGCTCTCGGATTTGCTATGCCCTCTGAACCTGGAGCATGCATCCACCGCCATCCGATTACAGCTGGGTATGCTCATGTCGGTGTGGATGAAGTTATGCCATGCTATGAGTCACTGGAGCTTGACTACCCTGCAGGTGAAGGGGAGACGACACTTGGAGAAGTCACGAGTGGTTTCATTGTATGGGATAAGAGAAACATCGTGTTTCTAGACTAGGCTCCAAGGCCACCGACTCCTCCATCTCGATCTCCGCTGCTTCAGGCGACTCCTCCATCTCGATCTCTACCGCTTCAGCCGACTCCTCCATCTCGAGCTCTGCCGACTCCTCCATCTCGGCCTCTTAGTCCTCACAGGGGCGCGAGTCCACATCGATCTCTGCCGCGTGAACAAACTGCGCCCACACAACAGTCCCAAGGCCAGGTGCTAAAGAGGAATAACACCGATCCACCGACTTTTAGTCGGAAGAAAGTTGCAAAGGATAAACAGAAGGCGCCTGCTGCCAAGTTAGCACCAAAAAGGCCCCCGCCAAAGGAGTAAATACCTCCAAATGTTGGTGAACACCTTGTGGATTTGCTTGAGCGAACACCAGCACAAGTACAACAGTCGAGGAGCAGTAGTACAAGCGGGACTAAAGTTCCCTAGTTGGAAACACATAAACAACAATCGACCCCCCCCCCCCCGCTCAAGGTGGGGAGAACAGTTCCCCAGCTGAGAACACAGAAACAACAATCGACCCCCTCGCTCAAGGTCATGCCCCCGCCGTGAACCCAGGAAGTACAATCGGTCTTGCCCCTGCATCTGGATATTGAAACATGCAAAGAAGTTGCTAGCGGACTTGGTTTGACTGTTTCTGAACTCCTAGCAGGTGAAGATCTCAATATCCCCAGTGTTGATATGGCATGGACTTATGAATAAGGGAAGACTCTGGTTAGACCAGAGGAGATCCAGAATCTTCCAACGCAGATGCGGAGATTGCATGAGTGGTACATGGACCAAACAAAGAGTAATCGAGAGTATCTCCTTCTTAAAGTTCCTGATGAGCATTACTTCAGTAAAGGACATGAGATATCTATTTAGCTTACATAATTCTTTCAATTATTCAATCAAGACGCTCTCGACAAAACTCTGGTCAGTTGCTATTGTCTGTAAGTGTTTTCCATCCGTAAGTATCTTAATCTGCTCGTTCATTGCATGTATATCCTCAGTATATTCTTTTGTACGCTATTATGCGGAAAGAAGATAAGCGAATGCAAACGAGGTAGAATCTATGACGTTGGGTTCATTGGCCCAGACGTCGTCCATGAAGTCACAGTACTCCATCATCCCGTGGATACAAAGGCTAACTTGCTAAAGTTTCTAAAGAAATAAAATACCAAATCAGAAATACTATTTCCTTACAACTTCGGGTGAGTTTTACCGTCTTGTACACATTCTATTTTGCTTACTAGATGTCAACTGTAATTGATGAGTTAATATTGCATGCCTGCTTATATAAATATGCGCAAATTTCACTGGATTTTGCTAATCACTAGAGTTTACGATGGAGTAGTTGAAATCATTGATCCATTAGGTAAACACCCAAGCCTATACGGGACCCTTCTTACGATGCTCCAGAGGTAAGTTCAATAATGCATTATTTCAATCAGTATCGCACTGCACTGGTCTATTTCGTTCATTTGCTGATATCAAGTAATTGATATAACTACATTATTCATTTTTCTTTGCGGTGCAGTTGTTGGAAACAATTCATCAAGGAGATTGTCGGTGAATGGAAACCGAAACTGACTTCTAGACCTGTCAGGGTAAGTAGATATATATATATATATATTAGCTATGTTCCCGCATCTCTTTGATTGTAGTTTTAATATCATTACGATGCTTGACTATTATTTGATTGAATTATATTCTCGTAAAGTGGTTGAGACAGGAACAAGGGACAAACTTATGTGCATACTAGATTTGCGAGTACATTCGCATGACGACCAGTGGGCGGCGCAAGGATGTAAGACAAATGGAGGTACATAAACAATATTGACGGTTTTATTCTATTACCAGAAATTGTGTTGATTTTCCTTCATGTGTACACACACCACTCAAATATTCATTTTGTTCTCTTTCTTTAAAGATGCAAGCCATGCGGGAGAAGATTCTACCACAGAACTGCATACGAGAAATTCAAGAGGAGTTGGCCGATTTTTGTTAGAGCATGTCATATCTCTACGGTTCGATTTCAACTACCAAACACATTAGATCTAGCTCCAACGTACCATATGACGGTGATAAGGATGACGACGAGCGATGTAGAACACTTGCTGATTGTTGAAGAGGTGCAATGCAAATATATATGAATGTTTGTAGGAGATATTATATTATATGTATGCATCAACGCGTACACTACTTACGTAAGACCGTGAAAACCATAAAAATACCCTAAACCCCCAAACCCCCTAAATCTAAACCTCTAAAACCCTAACCCTAAACCCTAAACCCCACGGGTTATTTGGTCCTGGTTTGTAACAGAAACCGGGACACAAGGATTCTCCAGTCACGCGATGCGACGTTGACACGTTGGGACCTTTTTGTCCCGGGTTGTATTACAAACCGGGGCTAAAGGTCCCGCAGCCCGAGCACTCAGCCGCGTCCACGTGGAAGGCTTTTAGTGCCGGCTCGTGGGCTGGTGGGACTATAGAGGGGGGGGGGGTTTAGTCCCAATTGGGCAGTTCCGGATGGAAAACCGGGACTAGTGTCCCTTACCAACCGGAACTAGACCCCCTTTCTCCACTAGTCTTACTACTAAGACACAAACACTTAGCTAGCTGGAAACAAACGCAAACGTGTCCAACTATACTAGAACACACTAATTTGACCAAACGAACTAATTAGGCAAGATTATGCTAACATCCCACAACCATCCACCGTCTTGGTTTCACTTATGATTTTAATTTGCTTTCCAATAATGTTAATATCCGTTCATATCTTTTAAGGATGTTCTAACTTACTGATGGTTTACGATGAAATTTTTATGCACACTTGAGCGTACCGTAGATATCTATATTGGTAACACTAGGACAGAAGAGAGAGTCAAATTTTAGCTGACGAACAAACCATGTAACTTGAGCCTAAACGAGTGGTGCACTTGCTTCGGTTTCGTCAACAATGACGGACACACTCGTACTAGTAACTTGTTGCTTAACCCTCACCCTAGTCATTGTTTTAACCAAATTAGTATTTCATCTAATGCCCCCAAGGGAGGCAACATTGATTGTCCTTCTATTCGATATTTTTTCTATGTTATTGCTAATACTTTACAGGCACACGAAGAGTTGAGAAGGGTCAATGAGGATGAGATGCTCATCCTAGCAAAAGCCTCTCAACTTGGCACAAATATCATGCCTAATTTGGGTACAATGCTTTTTTCCATCTTTTTTGCCAGTCAAAACTGAGTTGTGGACCCATCACCTGTTGATGACCCACAAGTATATGGGGTGTATAGTAGTACTTTCGATAAATAAGAGTGTCGATCCCAATGAGGAGCAGAAGGTGTTGACAAGCAGTTTGGATGAAGGATTCATTGTAAATACTAGCACACATGTTTTCAGGGGTTTTTGATATAGAAGATAAATAAAGTACGATTAAATAAAAGACGGTAATAATAATTGTAGCAAGTGGCCCAATCCTTTTAGAGCAAAGGACAAGCCGGTTGGTTTACTTATGATGACCAAACGTTCTTGAGGACACACGCGAATTTCTCAAGTGCTTTGGCTTCATATAGCTGATTAATCTTTATTATTTTGATAGGTGTTGTGTGGGTGAACCTATGCTAATGTACTGCCTTAATTTGGACTAATACATACTTGTGATTATACCCCTTGCAAGCATCCGCAACTACAAGAAAGTAATTACGAGCAATCTAACCACATCTTTAAACTCTCGGATCCTACACTCCCTCATGCATCGGTTTCCTAAAGGGGGTTTAGGTTTCTGTCACTCCGGCAACCCCACAATTAGTAGGCAAATAACAATGCATTTCCCTAGGCCCATAAAGCTGAAGTATCATGTAGTCGACGTTCACATGACACCACTAGAAGAACAACACGACAACTTAAATATCAAACCATTAAATATTACTCAACATAATTATTCTACTAACATCTTGACTTCTCCCATGTCCTCAAGAACTAAACGAACTACTCACAATACATCATATGGATCATGATCAGAGGTGATATAGTGATGAATAACAATCTGGACATAAACCTTAATTCAACACTTTCACTCAATAGCGTCAACCACAAGGAGTAATTAACACCGGAAAAGTTTCCCCTATGAAATAGACAAGATTCAAACCTAAATGTTACAACGGAACGGAGTGGAGCGGTGGAGACGATGGGGATGGCGGTGGAGATGATGATGATGATCCCAATGAAGTCCAGCTCGATGACGGTGACGATGGCGATGATTTCCCCCCCCCTCGGGGAAGGAATTTCCCCGGCAGATTTCTCCCTATCGGAGAGGTTTTCTCTCTCTGTTGTTTTCAGCCTTGTGGAGGCGGCGGAATATTTCCTCGATTTCTCCCCTAGTCTTAGGGTTTGGGGGGATGAAGTATGCGAAGGGTCACTGGTAGTGGTCGGCCAGGGCCACCACATCACATGGCGGCACGACCAGGGGGTAGCCCGTGCCATGGCATGGTGTGGGCCCCTGGTGGCCCACCTCTGCCTCCCCTTTTGGTTGGCTCTGGCATCTGGCAAAATAGGAACTTCCCGATGTTTTCCGTGAATTGCTGATCTTCAGAAATATGGTATCTTGACGATCCTTTTTCCAGCAGAATTCTGGTTCCGATAGTTAATTCTCCAATAATCATCAAACATGCAAAATAGATGAAATAACATAAGTATCATCTGTAAATATGAAATATATCAATAGATAGTTGTAAATTATGATACAAAATCATGATGCAAAATGGACGTATCAACTGCCACCAAGATTAGACCTCGCTTGTCCCCAAGCAAAACTGAACTCAGTAAACAAGACCACATGTTTATGGAGTGAAGTGTCGATAAATAAAATACGGACAAGAAGCATCACATTTATCAATACACAAGTCATACTATACAACAACTTCCTCTCATATAATTTAACTTGAAATGAGTAGAGGGAGTTACAACAAAGGTGCAAAGAGAAAATCATAATTGGTGATGGAAAACTTTGCTCTTCGTCAAAGAGCAATTAACATATTGTACTTATCTTTCGAACATAGTCTTTATAATAGAGCTTATGTTGCATAAATTACATGGTCAATCATAACAGTCTCCTTACAGTCATTGATAACTTTCAAAGTTATATTCATTCATATAAAAACGTTGTGCTAAACAAGGAAGGTTAAAAGACATGATTGAATAAATCAACATATAGATGGTTGGATCACAACAACTCAAATGTTTGCTTGAGATAGAAGGGAGTAGGTTTACTGACTCGACAGAAAAGTAGAAAAGATAGGCCCTTCGTAGAGGGAAGCAGGGATCACTCATGTGCTAGAGATTTTTTATTTTAAATAAATCAGAGGTATTGAAAATATAATTTTGAGAATGGTGTATGTGTATGTCAACGAATGGTAATGAAAAACTTATCATAACTCATGTGAAGCAAGGTTTTTAAACTTTTGAGAGCGGTTTCCATTGGCACTTTCCTCTTTTCCTTATTGTTGGCGTTTCCCCCCACCTTTTCTCACACAAAACATGGCTAACCGAATCCTCGGGTGCCAACCAATCAATCATGAATCCATGGGGAAGTGCATTTTATTCATTATTTAAGTTGATAATATTTGGCACCAGCTCTCAGCAATATTAAGATGAACACAGATTCCATACTCATCGGGTGAAAGAGGGGGAATAACTTTTCTTACATATGACATAATAAACTTTAAACTACTTCCTCATGATCTAAAACGGGAGCACAAAACAGGTTTAATAGTTTTGAAGGTTTTAAAGGTAGCACACAAGCAATTTACTTGGAGTTGCAGTGAAATACCACATATAGGTAGATATGGTGGACACAAATGACATGGGTTTTGGCTCAAGGTTTTGATGCACGGGAAGCATTCCCTCTCAGTACACATTTTTAGCTAGCAAGGCTGGGTAGCAAGCATAAGAGTTGAGGGAAACAAACAAATATACATGTGATAGAAAACAATCATGCAATCTTCTTCGAAAGTACAAACAATCTTAACTTGAGAATACTAAGCTTATGAGCCAACAAGAAAGAAAGATCATGGAATAATGTATCTACATGCATCTCCCTCTTTTCTACTTAAGCCTCAAAGTATTGTTGCTACTGACTAATGCTAAGTTTGCCAAAACCAAATAGATTAACTTGATCCTCCCAAAGTGACACCAATACTAACAACACGATCAATCATATAACATAAATTGCAAACTAAAATAAGGTGTGCATAAAGTAAATGATAAAACTTCTCATTAATATTCCATAACGTCAACTCACACCAAGGGATACATAGATAACCAACTAAAGGAGAGATACTTCCACACTGCAAACCATCCTATATGATAACTTCTCTACTCATGATATGACTCTACTGAAAAGTAAAAAGGTGAAAGATAATGGTGTGATACCGTGGCACCCCCCAAGCTTGGAACAAGCCAAGGGGATGCTAATACCAATGAAGAATTACTCCTTCGGTGGTGGTGGTGAATCCTTAATAAGCCTATCAACCAACTCCTTAAATTCATCAATATTGTAGGTGAGAGTACGAATCAACTCCGTATTGTGCTCAATATGGTTCATGAACTTGTCAGACTGTCAGTCCTAGCTCTTGGAATTATTCCCCCACACCTCTTCAAATTGAGAGCTTTCCTTTCCTGCATTGTTAGAACGATCCATATTCCAACCAGAGGGAAACTCTACCTCAGGCACCCTTTGAAATTGATGCTTATGGATTAAAGTATGGAAGGGGTTATTGATGCCTAAATATGGTGTCCTTGAAGCTAAGCAGTGACGTGGAACCTTCCCTCCAGTGCTCATTCGTGCGCCTCTCGTGAGTTTGAAGGGGTTTGCCACCACTCCAATGCTTGCAATGGTGGCGAGAGGGTATATACGCGGGTCTTCTTCTACTTCTCATTCAGCTTCACTCTTGACCTCCTCCTCCAGCTTAGGAGCTTGGAGATCATCTTCCAAAGGCTCCTTCCCCTTGTCGTTGTTGGCAGAGACCATGGTGCCTCTAAAACTGAGAACAATTCCGGACAGAAACAAATCGAAACGAAAAGAGGACGAGAAAACGATATACAGACCTTGGGGAATCCGTGGGATTATATAGAAAAAAGTTTCATAACGAAAGGGAGGTACAGGGTGAAAACGAGTCGGAGACAGGCTTCGAGGTGCTCACACCATGTGGTGGCGGGGTCAGGGGTGGGCCCGCGCCGTGGCATGGTGTGGTGCCCTCGGGCACCGTTTCCTACCCCTCTTCGTCTCATGATTTTCCATATTTAATAAAAACAACAAAATATGTGTTGGACAGTGAAACGCGAACTTTTTCTTACAGAAACTGTTACCTATTCGAAAACGGACTCTGCAGTTTCTTGAATTTTCTCTTTAATAGAAACTTCCGGAGTCACCACTTGAATAACATCGACATCATCATCATAAGAATCTCCAGAAATATAATGTCCGAGTCTTTTCCCATTCACCACTTGTGTAGTGTTATCTTTAAGTGAAACAATTTTGATTGCACCCGAACGATACACCTCTTCAATAACAAAAGATCCTTCCCATCTCGAGAGTAATTTTCCTGCATAAAATCCGAGACGAGACCTATACAATAGAACTTTCTCACCAACATGGAACTCTCTCTTAAGAATTATCCTATCACGCCAATTTTTATCTTTCTCTTTAAAGAGTATAGCATTTTCATAAGCTTTACTTATCCATTCATCCAAAGAACTCAAGTGAAGCAACCTTTTCTTACAACAACTTTAAAATCTCTATTAAGTTCTTTCACTGCCCAATAAGCCTTGTGTTCTAATTCTAAAGGCAAGTGACAAGCTTTTTCATAAACCATTTTGTAAGGAGACATACCCATAGGATTTTTCTAAGAAGTTCTATAAGCCCATAAAGCATAATTTAGCTCACTAGCCCAATTTTTTCTAGATTTATTAACAGTCTTTTGCATGATAGATTTAATTTCTCTATTTGATAATTCTACTTGCCCACTTGTTTGGGGATGATAAGCTGAGGTAATTCTATGATTAACATCATATTTAGCAAGGATTTTTCTAAAACCACCACATAAAGTGAGAACCTCTATCAGTCATAAGATATCTAGGCACACAAAACCTAGGAAAAACAACATCTTTAAGCATTTTTGATGAGGTTTCACAATTGATGGTGCAGGTCTTGCACTTGTTGGAAAACCCCAAGAGGAAGGTATGATGAGCACAGCAACAGTTTTCCCTCAGAAAGAAACCAAGGTTTAATCGACCAGTAGGAGCAAGGA
This sequence comes from Alopecurus myosuroides, assembly GCA_028641055.1. Lineage (NCBI taxonomy): Eukaryota > Viridiplantae > Streptophyta > Magnoliopsida > Poales > Poaceae > Alopecurus > Alopecurus myosuroides. The sequence continues at coordinate 527,046,762 of CM054058.1, forward strand.
GTAACTTTAGACGGTTAATGCAGCTAAGATGGCAGGGTGCACTACCGGCTCAGCAGCAACGTGGAACCTACACAACACAAACAATTCACTTTGCCCCAACGAAGCAGTGAGGTTGTCAATCTCACCGGTCTTGCTTAATACAAAGAGGTTAAACGCATGGTGTGGAAAACAGTAGGAAAACAGTAGCAGCAGTATGAAAGCAGTGGAAGCAGTGTGTGTATTATCAGAATGAGAAAATGGACCGGGCCCCACAGTTCACTAGTGGTGTCTCTCCGTGAAAGATAAATAACATGTGTGGTGAAAAAATTACAGTTGGGCATTTGACAGAAGTGAAGGCCGCACCGTAGTGCATATGCAAGACATAAATTTTACTATGTGATTCATGCGGGCATTGCAACAAAATACATAGACCGTCATCCAACTGCATCTATGTCTAATAATCCACCCTCCGAATATCATCCGACTAAACGTTGGGTATTAAGTTGCTAGAACCATATTATCGCAGTAAGCAAAGTGCGTAATGTAAACAATGTAAACTAGGTAAACACCGTTGTTTTCTCCCTAATGGCAACAACACATCCTCCATCCGTCACGTTTCTGTCACTCGAGCACAGATGCAAAGGAGGCATGAACCCACTATCGAGAATAAATACTCCCTCTTGGTGTTACCAGCATCTACTTGGCCAGAGCATCTACTAATAACAGAGAGAATGCAGGATCATAAATAACATAAGCATGAAGATAACATGATATATTCACAATCAGAAGACATAACATTCAACATTCATCAGATCCCAGCAAACACAACATGTAGCATTACATAAAGATGATCTCGATCATGTGAGGCAGCTCACGAGATCTAAACATGAGGTACAAAGTGGAGAGAACAACCATCTAGCTACTGCTATGGACCCGTAGTAGAGGGATGAGCTACTCAGGCATCACTTCGGAGGAGGGCATGGTTGTGTAGACCCCTCCGGTGATGAATTCCCCTCCCGACAGGGTGCTGGGGAGAGCTCCAGAACCCTCTCGATATCGGGATGATGATGACGGCGGCCTCGGGTGTTTTTCAGGACGAAGTGGTATATCTTTAGGGTTTACGTCTCGGGGGGTATAAATAGGCGAAAGGGAAAAGGCGGTGGAGGCCGGGGGGCCCACACCACCCCATGGCGCGGCAAGGGGGCGCCACCCTATGGTGTGGGCCCCATGTGCCCCCCCCTCCGGGTCTCTTTGGGACCCCGTGGAACCTTCGGGGATTCTAAGACTTCCGGACTTAAAATTTTCCAATTCCGAGAATATTTGCAGAACAACTTTTCTGAAGCTAAAAACAACAGAAACAGGGAACTGGCTCTGTGGCATCTTGTCAATAGGTTAGTCCGTAAAATCGATAAAAATGACATAAAGTGTATAGAAAACATGTGGGAAACAATAAGAAAACAACATGAAACATCAGAAATTAACGATACGTTTATGACGTATCAACATCCCCAAGCTTAGTTCCTACTCGTCCTCGTATAGGTAAACGATAAAAACTCATAATATCTGAGGTGACATGCTACCAACATAAACTTGATCATCAATAATGTAAAAGCATAAGTAAGATAAGATCATAGAACTTTCACACAAGCGTGATAAATAGAAATTTAACAATAAAGCCTAGCAATCACCTTGCATCATGAGAAGTAACACAAATAAAAGATCATGAATAACAATGCAACGAAGTATATATGTTTGTTTCAAGTATAGAGAAAACATGTCAAAGTGATATTTCACTAGTCCTTAAGAGTGGGGAAAAACATAGATGTCAGGACACCTTCAAAGTTCATGAGGAAGAGTAGAACAAATAATTAGAGAACAAGCAATAACACATCATGAATCAATTAATAATGTTTCTGGGAAAAATGCATATAAAACCCAGAATGGCAACTATGCTCTCTCTACCGTGCATAAAGTTAGAACATGGAGACTCAACATAAAAGTAAAAGAAAGGCCCTTCGTAGAGGGAAGCATGGATCACTCATGTGGTAGAGCTTTTATTTTATTAAACATAGGTATAAAAAGATTGACACTCCCCCCAACCATCTTACACAAATCATGGCTAACCGAATCCTCGGGTGCCTTCCAACAATCACATACCGTGGATGAGTGTCTATATTTTAAGAGAGGTGTATGCTTATGTAAACAAATGGTAAACAAAAAATACAGTACGTCACAAGCCAACTAGACTTCACAGGAGCTGCTCTCATAGAAGGACGCATCTGGGTAGAAGGTCATCCCTCTTTCTCTTTTGCTTACACAATTATGCTTTGACTGATAAATCAGGGGCAAAAATAGTGAAGAGAATTTGTGTTATTAATTTGGGGCTGGGCACCCCGCTGCTAGCTCTTCTATCATTGAATAAGCAGATGAATCCACTAGTCCAGGGTGTGACAGTCCAATCAACAAGTGAGATAAATATTCTCTATTTACGTCCTCATGAGCTAAAACTGGAGCACAAAACAGGAGTAATTTTGAAAGTTTTAAAGGTAACACATGAGAAATTTACTTTGGAGTGGCGGTTAAATACCACATATAGGTAGGTATGGTGGACACAATGGGAAATTTTTTATTTTTGGGAGTTGTATGCACGAGTAGAGCTCATACTCAGTACAGGTGGAGGCTAGCAGAAGACTGTGAGCGACAAATGAAGAGAGCATAAGAGCCATAATCATGCATAGAGACATAAACATCATTAATCAAAGCATAAGTGGTACCACAAGTTCAAAAAAAAATGATCATGGAGGCTATAAGTGACTGGTTCATAGTCATAAACATGGTGTGAGTATGCGCCAAGTTAACCAAATAAAACATTCAAAGGAGGACACCACAAATTTATGCTTCAATATGACAAGGACAACTCATGATTCTTTCGATGGCACATTAAACACTCTCAGCTATTTGAGGCTAATCATGCTACTAAATAACTACAAGACTTTAGAGCTAAAATAACATCTAGCATGATATGAAAAAGTCTAGCCACAGTCTATACAAGCTTCTACTTGCACCGCTAAAATTCTACCTCAAGCAGCAGTTTCTTTTCCCAACAAGCACCATACAAAATATGCTTTAACAAAAACTCTCTAAATGCTACAGCAATAAAACATGAGAGTTCTCACATAACACTACTAAAACTAACAGCTCTGAATAAGAGATGCAATGAAAACAAGAGCTAAACATGAATTTTTGCAGCAACTAGAAGAAAAACTAAGAATACTAGCATATCAAGTATTCAAACAAAAACGCGGAGCGTGTCTATTTCCCAAACAAAGAATGCTTGGGTCCAACTATATTATTGCATAAAGGAAAACAAAAGAAAACAAAAGAAAAACAAACAGACACTCGAACTAAATTTCATATGATGTGACCGAATAAAAATATAGTTTCACTAGAAGTGACCTGATAGATTGTTGATGAAGAAGGGGATGCTTTGTGCATCCCCAAGCTTAGATGCTTGAGTATTATAAAATCATGCTTGGATGAACCATGGGGGCATCGCCAAGATTTGACCTTGCACTCTTCTTGATCACATATATCACCCTCTTCTCTTGACCCTTGAAAACTTCCTTCACACCACACTCAAACAGTAATTCGCATTAGAGGGTTAGTGAAACAATTAAAAATCCATTGGTTCTGTATGGAACAAGTTTTATTGATAATTTTACACATTTCTACAGCCACTGATGTTTCGTGAAGCAAAGAAATCCACTTGAGATCGCAAAAGAGCAAATGCAAGAAAAATGGCAGAATCTGTCAAAACCAGAACAATCTGTAAAGATGATTTTTTTTTCGAGACATTTACGTTGATCAGATCGAAAAACTTAAAAAAGAAAAAGTTGTGGAATTAGACGAGGAATAAGCACAAGAAATTTCAGGTCATTCTGATTTTCTGTAATTTTTACGATTCTTTACGGTGAACAACAGAAATCTGTTTCCCGCGCAGAAATCCGAAAACCAACTCCAACTCTCGTCAGAAACCTTACTTGGCACTACTAAAAAATGAAAATAAAGATATAAAGGAGTTTCTACAGAAGTATAAAACCCCTTGACTCAAAGAAAACAGAGAAAAACAAAGCAAAAATAAAACCATGGGTTATCTCCCAAGAAGTGCTTTTCTTTAATGGCTTTTAGCTAGGACCAGAAAAGTGGAATCAAGTATTTTCAAGTGAAGAAGCATCCAAATTGTAACTTGTTTGAATAATAGAATCAAAACGCAACTTCATTCTCTTACTAGGAAAGTTTTTCATACCTTTCTTGAGTGGGAACTAAAATTTAATATTCCCCTCTTTCCTATCAATAACAACACCAACAGTTCTAAGAAAAGGTCTTTCCAAAACAATTGGACAAGAAGCATTGCATTCAATATTCAAGATACAAAAATCAACGGGGATAAAATTATTATTAACCATGATAAGAACATCTTCAACTCTCCCCAAAGGATTCTTTCTAACATTATTAATAAGACGAATATCCAAATAACAAGGTTCCAATGGTGGTAAGTCAATAATATCATAGAGTTTCTTGGGCATAACACAGATACTAGCACCAAGATCACATCGAGCATTGCAATAAAAATCATTCACTTTGATTTTAATAATAGGTTCCCAACCATCATGTAGCTTCCTAGGAATAGAGGCTTCACATCTTAATTCATCCTCTCTAATTTGCATTAGAGTATTTGTAATATGTTTTGTGAAAGCCATATTCATAGCACTAGAATTAGGACAACTAGCAAGATTTTGAAGAAATTAATCAATTCAGTCATGTTGCAATCATCAAATTCAAGATCATTTTTATCAAAGATAATGGGACCATTGTCTCCCATGTTTCTAAAAATTTCAGCACTTTTATCAGGAACATTTTTAGCAGTTTTAGGAAGTTTAGCATTTTTAATAGCAGAAGTGGGAGTGTTTACAACACCAATTACTTTACCATTGATAGTAGAAGGTTTTCTAGCATGAGAAGCTTCAGTTTTACTAGTGGTGGTAATGGTGCAAACATTAGTATTGTTCTTTCTAGCTTCAGCTAACATCCTAACATTATCATCAATTCGAATTTAGATAGAATTTGAAGTATTAGTTTATTTAACACCAGGAGGCATAACCTTTAGTTTCAGAAAATCAACATCAAGAGTAAGGCTATGAACTTTAGAAGCAAGAACATCAATTTTGCCAAAATTTTCCTCAACAGATTTATTAAAAGCAGTTTGTGTACTAATAAAATTTTTAAGCATGTTGTCAAGATCAGAGGGTACACTTTTATTGTTGTTGTAGGAATTACCATAAGAATTACCATAAAAATTTATATTATTGGGAGAATATGGCCTATAATTGTTGCTACCAAAATTATTCCTATAAGCATTAGTGTTGAAATTATTATTTTTTAATGAAGTTCACATCAACATGCTCTTCTTGAGCAACCAAAGAGGCTAAAGGAAAATTATTTGGATCAATAGGAGCATGGCCATTAACAAGCATAGACATAATATCATCAAGTCTTTCATTCAGAGAGGAGGTTTCTTCAACAGAATTAACCTTCTTACCAGTTGTAGCTCTCTCAGTGTGCCACTCAGAATAATTTACGATCATATCACCAAGAAGCTTTGTTACTGCCCCCAAGGTCATGGACATAAAGGTTCCTCCAGCAGCTGAATCGAGAAGGTTTCTTGAAGAAAAATTCAGACCTACATAAAAGGTTTGGATGATCATCCAAGTAGTCAGTCCATGAGTGGGACAATTCTTTACTAAAGATTTCATTCTTTCCCAAACTTTAGCAACATGCTAATTATCAAATTGCTTAAAATTCACAATGCTACTTCTTAAATATATAATCTTAGCAGGAGGATAATATTTTCCAATGAAAGCATCTTTACAGTTAGTCCAAGAATCAATACTAGTTCTAGGCAAAGACAACAACCATTCTTTAGCTCTTCCTCTCAAAGAGAAAGGAAACAATTTAAGTTTAATAATATCTCCATCTACATATTTTTATTTTTGCATCTCACATAGTTCAACAAAATTATTAAGATGGGCAACAACATCATCAGTACTAACACCAGAAAATTGCTCTCTCATAACAAGGTTTAAATGGGCAGGCTTTATCTCATAAAAATCACAGTAGGCGCAGGTGGAGCACTAGGTGTGCTAATGAAATCATTGTTGTTGGTGCTAGTAAAGTCACACAACTTAGTGTTCTTAGGAGTAGTCATTTTAATAAGACTAAAAACAGGAATAAAACTATAGCTAGAATAAGAACTAATTTTCTTCTGTTTTTGATAAAGAGAAGCAATCAAGACAAAATAAAATAAACTAAGCAAAACTAAAACAAAGAAAAGAGATTGGAAGTGAGAGAATCCCCTTGCAAAAATTCTCTTCCTCCCCAGCAACTGCGCCAGAAAGTAGCTTGATGGTCCAGGTCTTGCACTCATTGGGAAACCCCAAGAGGAAGGTATCATTAGCACAACAACAATTTTCCCTCAGAAAGAAACCAAGGTTTAATCGACCAGTAGGAGGAAGGAGTAACTTCAGAAGGTTGATGCAGATGAGATGGCAGGGCGCACTACTGGTTCAGCAGCAACGTGGAACCTACACAACACAAACAATTCACTTTGCCCAACGAAGCAGTGAGGTTGTCAATCTCACCGGTTTTGCCGAATACAAAGAGGTTAAACGTATGGTGTGGAAAACAGTAGGAAAATAGTATGAAAGCAGTAGCAGCAGTATGAAAGCAGTGGAAGCAGTGTGTGTATTATCAGAATGAGAAAATGGACCGGGGTCCACAATTCACTAGTGGTGTCTCCCTGTGAAAGATAAATAACATGTGTGGTGAACAAATTACAGCTGGGCAATTGACAGAAATGAAGGCTGCACCGTAGTGCATATGCAAGACATAAATATTACTATGTGATTCATGCGGGCATTACAATAAAATACATAGACCGTCATCCAACTGCATCTATGTCTAATAATCCACCCTCCGAATATCATCCGAACAAACGTTGGGTATTAAATTTCTAGCAACAGATTATTGCAGTAAGCAAAGTGTGTAATGTAAACAATCTAAACTAGGTAAACACCGTTGTTTTCTCCCTAATGGCAACAACACATCCTCCACCCGTCACGTTTTTGTCACTCGAGCACAGATGCAAAGGAGGCATGAACCCACTATCGAGCATAAATACTCCCTCTTAGAGTTACTAGCATCTACTTGGCCAGAGCTTCTACTAATAACGGAGAGCATGCAAGATCATAAATAACATATGCATGAAGATAAAGGGATATATTGATAATCAGAAGACATAGCATTCAACATTCATCAGATCCCAGCAAACAGAACATGTAGCATTACATAAAGATGATCTTGATCATGTGAGGCAGCTCACGAGATCAAAACATGAGGTACAAAGTGGAGAGAACAACCATCTAGCTACTGCCATGGACCCGTCGTCTAGGGATGAACTACTCACACATCACTTCGGAGGTGGGCATGGTGGTGTAGACCCCTCCGGTGATGAATTCCCCCCAGCAGGGTGCCGGGGAGAGCTCTAGAACCCTCCCGATCTCGGGATGACGATGACGGCGGCCTCGGGTGTTTTTCAGGACGAAGTGGTATATCTTTAGGGTTTACGTCTCGGGGGGTATAAATAGGCGAAAGGGAAAAGGCGGTGGAGGCAGAGGGGGGCACACCGCCCCATGGCGCGGCCAAGGGGCCGCCGCACTATGGTGTGTGCCCCCTTTTCCCCCCTCTGGGTCTCTTCGGGACTCCGTGGAACCTTCGGGAATTCTAAGACTTCCGGGCTTCCAATTTTCCAATTCCGAGAATATTTCCGAAACAACTTTTTTGAAACTAAAAATAGCATAAAACATGGAACTGGCTCTGTGGCATCTTGTCAATAGTTTAGTCCGGAAAATCGATAAAATGACATAAAGTGTATAGCACACATGTGGGAAACAATAATAAAACAACATGGAACATCAGAAATTAAGAATACGTTTATGACGTATCAACCATCAGCACTCTTTGTAGGTATAGCCTCTACCCACTTGGTAACATAATCAACAACAACAAGTATATGAGTATAACCTTTCGAAGGAGGAAACGGACCCATAAAGTCAAATCCCCAACAGTCAAATCGTTCAATAACAAGAGAATATTTCATAGGCATTTCATTGTGTCTAGAAATATTATCAACTCTTTGACATTCATCATAAGATAAAATAAACTTTCTTGCATCTTTAAAAAGAGTAGGCCAATAGAAACCTGATTGTAGAACCTTTTGTGTAGTTCTATCTCCAGCGTGATGTCCTCCATAAGCACTACTATGAAATTTTCTCAATATCTCTCGTTGTTCATGTTCTGGAACACATCTTCGCATAATACCATCTACTCCTTCTTTATATAAGTGTGGGTCATCCCAAAAATAATGCCTCAAGTCATAAAAGAATTTCCTTCTTTGTTGAGCTGTAAAGGTTGGACGAAAGTACATGGAAACAATAAAGTTAGAATAATTTGCATACCAAGGACTATCTCGCGAGCTTACTTTTATTGCAGCCAACAGTTCATTTGAAAAACTATCATTAACAAGAATAGGATCATAATAAATGTTTTCCAATCTAGACAAATTATCAGCAACATGATTTTCAGCACCCTTCCTATCTACAATATGCAAGTCAAACTCTTGTAAAAGCAGCACCCATCTAATAAGCATAGGATTAGCATCTTTCTTTTCCATAAGGTACTTAATAACAGCATGATCAGTATGAATAGTAACTTTCGAATCAACTATATAAGGTCTAAACTTATCACACGCAAAAACTACAGCTAGGAATTCTTTTTCAGTGGTAGCATAATTCTTTTGAGCAGAATCAAGAGTCTTACTAGCATAATTAATAACATTCAACTTCTTATCTATTCGCTGTCCAAGAACAACACCTACAGGAAAATCACTAGCATCACACATAATTTCAACGGGTAAATTCCAATCAGTTGGTTGAACAATAGGAGCAGAAATTAAAGCCTTCTTTATAATTTCGAAAGCTTCTTTACAATCATCATAAAAAACAAAAGGTACATATTTTTGCAGAAGATTAGTAAGTGGCTTTGATATTTTAGAGAAATATTTAATAAACCTCCTATAGAAACCAGCATGAACAAGAATACTACGAATACCTTTGACATCCCTAGGATAGGGCATTTTCTCAATTGCTTCAACTTTAGCTCTGTCAACTTCAATAACTCCTTCAGAAATTTTATGTCCAAGAACAATACCTTCATTAACCATAAAGTGGCATATCTCCCAATTAAGAACAAGATTAGTTTCCTCACATCTCTACAAAACTTTATCAACATTGTGTAGTTATCAAAAGAAGTTCCATAGACAGAGAAATCGTCCATGAGTACTTCCAAAATTTCCTTAAAAAAACCATGAAAGATAGCAGACATGCATCTTTGAAACGTAGCAGGAGCATTACACAAACCAAAAGGCATACGTCTATAAGCATAATTTCCATAAGGACAAGTAAAAGTTGTTTTCTCTTGATCTTGCTTTTTAATAGCAATTTGAGAAAACCCAGAATAACCATCAAGAAAGCAAAAATAAGTTCTCTTAGACAACTTTTCTAAACATTTGATCAATAAAAGGTAAATAATAATGATCTTTCTTAGTAACTTTGTTAACTTTTCTAAAATCAATGCACATTCTATAATCAACTACTACTCTTTGATGAATAAGCTCATCATTTTCATTTGGCACACCAATAACTCCTACTTTCTTAGGAACACAATGCACATGACTTACCCATCTACTATCAGCAATAGGATAAATAATACCAGCACCAAGGAGTTTCAATACCTCATTTCTTACCACTTCCTTCATCTTAGGAATTATGTTCAACAACTGGCTTTGCATCAGGTTTCATATTAATAGCATGCTGACATATAGCGGGGAAATCCCTTTCAAATCATCAAGCGTATATCCAATAAGTCCTCGTTGTTTCTTCAATACTTCCAATAACCTTTCCTCTTCCTTACCTAAAAGTTTTGCACTAATAATAGCAGGATATGTTTTCTTATCATCAATATGAGCATATTTAAGATTATCAGGTAAGGGTTTTAAATAAAAAACAGGGTCCTCCTTGGGTGGTGGTGTGGTACCCAAGTCTTCCACCGGTAAATTGTGTTTCAACATCTCTGGTTGACGAAGAAGAATCTCGACAATCTCATTTCTTTCTTCCATAAATACCTCACTTTCGTGGTCCTCCATGTATTGATGCAAAGCATTATTAGGAGCAAGAGCAATAGAGGCAAACTGTTGAACTTTAAATCTTCATCAGGCAATTCAGTTTCATAAGGAGCTTTAGAAAATTTAGAAAAATTAAACTCATAAGATTCTCCATCAAATTTAGTTAATATTTTCTCCTTCTTACAATCTATAACAGCACCACAAGTGTTCAAGAAAGCTCTACCAAAAATGATAGGACAATTTTGACTAGCAGCTCACTAAGTACTATAAAATCAAAAGGATATTTAGTTTTCCCACATAAAACTTCCACATCTCTAACAATACCAATTGGGGAGATAGTTTCTTTATTAGCAAGCTAAATAACCACATCAATTTCTTCAAGTTCACAGGAACCGATTCTAGGCATGATTTTGTTGGGAATATGCCCTAGAGGCAATCATGTATGATGTAATTCCCACTGTATTCATAAAGTTATTAAGTTGTCCTTGTTTTGAACATCTGATATATATCATTGAATATGTGATTCGATTGTGGAACTATATATTCATGTTGTTCATACTAGATTGTCCTTGGTCCTTTAGGTTGTGCTGGACACACACCCTAGACTAATGTGAGTGTTGGCTGATGACACGGTTCCACTTGTCATGGGCATGGTGATGCCATTCCAACGTTCACGGACTTGGCTAAAGAGTTTAGCAAGTCGGACTGACCCACATTGAGATGCAACGATCAAGTCGTCATTTGTAGTCTCAATCAATGTAATCCTTAGACCTGAGGTTGTCGCACAATCCGAGTTGTGGATCACCGACTTAGGTTCTGTCAAACGTTATTCTGTGACAAGGCAACTATAAAGGCAGAGTTCGGGTCGAATGAGAAGCAAGCTGCGTGATGTGGATAATCAAGATGGGATTTTGCCCCTCCGATTGGAGAGATATTCTCTGGGCCCTCTCGAGTGATATGATTCAGGAAGCATGGCCATGCGCGACTCAGTTAAGTGTTAACTGTGTCTATTGACTAAAGAGTTAGTCAGATGAATCACATATCACGGATCGAGAAGAGAGTTGAGCTATTTAAGGGATGACGATAAATCGCCTATAGCTCGACAAGGTATATCGTGAGGCAAAAGGGACTAAGATGAATATCGCATTGAAAGGTATGTCGTCATGACTCAATGGAACTTGGGAGTCGGCACGTTCTGCTAGGAGCCGCTACCGATTGATCGATTGGGAGTAGGACTCCAATCGTGTCCATGTCGCCATGAGCCTGCAGGGTCGCACACTTAAGAGCGGGAGCAAGCATTGGTTGGGTTGGACCTGAACCGGAAATGGACTGAGTTAGTGAGTCGGACTCACGGAGGGAATGGGCCACAAGTGTTGTGAAGCCCATTACCATACGCTATATAAAGAGGGGCGCAGGTTGCCCAGCGGGCACGTTAGTCCACTTTCCCATGCGTTGGGAACCCTAGCCCCACTCAGTCCAGCCGCCGCACCGGACCTAGCAGTCCGCCGTCGGAGCTCCTCCTCGTACGTGTGGATACCGGCAGAGGTGCTGTACGTTCAGCACTTCGACGTTCGAGGGATTGGATCGGCCGGACCGGATCGTGGGACTGCACTGCCCCGACCCGACGCGCTACATCGATAATCCGCACCTGCGCGTCTAGTGGTAATACTCGTGGCCTTCTACCTCGGCTAGATCTTGGTAGTATCGCGTAGGAAAAAGTTTTCGTTTATCTCTACGCGTGCCAACAGTGGTATCAGAGCGGTAGCTTCTGGTATTAGGCCCGAGATCCGTACATATGTGATATGTAGTTAGCGTTAGATGTGATCTGATTGCTGTTTTGGTGGTCGGTCTATGAGATAGATCGGTTTTGTACAAGGTTGATTGGATCAATCGTACTCGGGGTTAATGGATGATCTGGTTTCCGTGATCATACTGCTAAGGTCGTGGAACAACTTACCCCTACCGGTCGGTTTCCGCCATCGGGGTATACCGTGACACATAAATCCAGTTGCGGTGATCGAAGATCAAAGAGTTTGGTCGAATCGGAATACGGATCAGATTCGGGTAAAATCGTTTTATCCGATGAAGAAATCCATGATCGGAATGCAGATGAGATCGGAATGCAGATCCGGGACCGCCGTCGTTCTGTCGTAGCGCCTTAGATGTCGTTGCGAGTTTCACAACGCCGGTAGATATCGTATCTATGCATAACTTGTTTTTGCAGGAAGTTGTGAATGGTATGGCTTATGTGCATGTGATGTGTGTAATCCATACATGATCTGCGTATCATGTTTTTTGTCAGCCGGCTGGAGCCTAGGTGCTGTCATATTATTGTATACCGGCCTGCGTGTCGGATTCTCTATGTAAATTTCATTTACTAGCTAGTGTAGCTTGTTGGAGAACCCGGAAGGCATGCAAGTCGATGTACAAGTCGGCTACATGGCGTAAGATGGCGCGTGACAAGAGTTGGCACGAGTCGACTTACAAGCTTCGTGGAGATGGAGATCACCATGAAGAGAGCCATACCATTTCACATTTTAATTGCTTTATTTGTGTTATTGTTATGTCTCTATTTACCTCTATTTAGATAGTTGGTAGATTCTTTAATCCCTCAAAGAAGGTCTAGTCGGTCGCCCCGCCAGTGCTGCACCATCACAAGTCGGACATTTTTGGTAGTGGGCTCATGAAATTGAGGTGCTACCAATTCTTTCCGGTTAGGTGGGTTTGAGTCGGACTCTTACAAGCAGAAGCACTTGGTAATCTAGACGAGTCCATCACAACGGTTGTGGGGCTCGGGGCGAGGTAGGTTGGGAGCCGGGGCATGTGATGTCACCCAACTAACAGGAGTCGTATAGAGATACGATTGGCAAGGTGTTGCCTACCTAGATCACTTGACGGCTAGCGGTGATGCTAAAGCTCACTAGTCGGCTTGCTTATTTAGGGTCCTGAATCACTTAGCAACCATCGGAGGGATGTTGGTTCTAGTGGGAGCATAAATATTAAAACGTTTAATATGCCTGCTCTTTTATGAATACATGTCTTAAGTGTTTTTGCGTATTTTCTGTTGTAGATCAATGGCACCTAGCAACCTTCCTCAGTTATCCACTTTTGCGTTGAGGTCAATCCTAGAGAAAGATAAGCTTAATGGAATTAATTTCACCAACTGGTATCGTAATCTGAGGATAGTCCTCAAGCATGACAAGAAAGAACATGTTCTAGAAACTCCACTTCCAGATGAGCCTGATGACGATGCGACTGTCGCTGTCATGAATGCCTACCGTAAGGCTAGAGATGAGTCTACGGAAATCAGCTGTCTTATGCTTGCACACATGGAACCGGACTTGCAGCAGCAGTTCGAGAATGTTGAGGCCTACGATATGATCGAAAGCCTCAAAAGTATGTTCCAGGCTCAAGCAAGGACTGAGAGGTATCAAGTCTCTCAAGCTTTGCTTGGCTGTAAGCTGAAAGACGGCGATCCACTGAGTCCGCATGTAATCAAGATGATTGGTTACATACAGTCTTTGGATCGCTTGGGCTTCTCAATTAAAGAAGAGATCGCCACTGATATAATTTTGAACTCTCTTCCTAGTGCGTATGGTCCGTTCATCTCGAACTATCATATGCATGGTATGGATAAGAGTATCACTGAATTACATGGGATGCTCAAAACGGCAGAGGCTGATATCAAGAAAGGCGCCAGTCAAGTGTTGATGGTGCAGAATAAGGCTAAGTTCAAGAAGAGTTCTTGGACTAAGAAGAAGAAGGATAAGTCAGGAGGTAGCGCCCATGGCCCTGTCCAGAGTGCTTCCTCAAAGACTAAGCCTTCTCCTACAGCCGGAGCCAATTGCTTCTATTGCAAGCAGGATGGCCACTGGAAGAGGAACTGCACCAAGTATTTGGCTGACAAGGCCAAGAGTGGAGGTATGACTTCCGACTCAGGTACACTTGTGTGCAATGTTATAGACATTTATCTTGCTGATGCACCTAATAGTTCTTGGGTATATGATACCGGATCAGTCATTCACATTTGCAACTCGTTGCAGGGGCTGGTAAGAACTAGGAGCGTGGCAAGAGGAGAGGTTGACATTCGGGTCGGCAACAAGGCGAGAGTCGCTGCGTTGGAAGTCGGCACGATGCAACTTCATTTACCTTCAGGATTTATTTTGGAACTAAATAATTGTTATTATGTTCCAGCGCTTAGTCGAAACATTATTTCCGCCTCATGTTTGATGAGACAAGGTTATGAGTCGAATATTAAGAATAATGGTTGTTCTTTATATTTGAAAGATATGTTTCATGGCTTTGCACCCGTTCAGAACGGGTTATTTATTTTAAATCTTGATAGTGAATCGGTCTATAACATAAATGTTAAAAGGTTGAAACCAAATGATCTGAATATGACTTACTTTTGGCACTGTCGGCTTGGTCATATAAGTTGGAAGCGCATGAAGAAGCTCCATGATGATGGACTTCTAACTTCGTTTGACTTAGAGTCATTCGAGACATGCGAATCATGCCTACTAGGCAAGATGACCAAGACACCTTTTGCAAGGAGTTGTGAAAGGGCGTCCGACTTGTTGGAACTAATACATAGTGATGTATGTGGTCCAATGAGCACGACAGCCAGAGGTGGTTATGAGTACTTCATTACCTTCACTGATGATTTGAGTAGGTATGGATATATCTATTTAATGAAACACAAGTCGGAAGTCTTTGAAAAGTTCAAGGAATTCCAGAATGAGGTACAAAATCAGCTCGGCAAGAAAATAAAGTTTCTACGGTCGGACCGTGGAGGCGAGTACATGAGCCATGAGTTTGATGACCATCTAAAGAGTTGTGGAATAGTTCCTCAACTCACTCCGCCGGGTACACCGCAGAGAAACGGTGTATCAGAACGGAGAAATCGGACCTTGTTGGACATGGTACGATCAATGATGAGTCGGACAGATCTACCTTTATCATTTTGGGGTTATTGTCTAGAAACTGCAGCTTTCACACTAAACAGAGTACCATCAAAGTCAGTAGAGAAGACACCGCATGAGATGTGGACTGGTAAAAAGCCGAGTTTTTCTTTTCTTAAGATTTGGGGTTGTGAAGCATTTGTCAAGCGACTTCAGTCGGACAAGCTCACGCCCAAGTCGGATAAGTGTATTTTCGTGGGGTATCCGAGGGAAACCTTGGGGTACTACTTCTACAACCGGGAAGAGGGCAAAGTGTTTGTCGCTCGGAATGGTGTCTTCCTTGAGAAAGAGTTTCTCAGTCGGGAAGTCAGTGGGAGCACAGTGCAACTCGAAGAAATTCGAGAGGAACCGGCTAGGGGCGAGTCGGCGAACGCCTTGGAGGCTGAGCCGGTCGTGGTACCTACACCGGTAACAGCACCTGAACCACGGAGATCTGCCAGATTACAGAGTGCTCGAGATGTTTTACTGTTAGACAGTAATGAGCCGGCAACTTATTCGGAAGCGATGGTGGGATCTGATTCCGAGTCATGGCTTGGAGCCATGAGATCCGAGTTAAAGTCCATGGATGAAAACCAAGTTTGGAATTTGGTTGATCTGCCTGACGGTGCAAGACCCGTCGAGTGCAAATGGGTCTTTAAGAAGAAAATTGATATGGATGGAAATATTTCCGTCTATAAAGCACGACTTGTCGCGAAGGGGTTCCGACAGGTTCAAGGAGTTGACTATGACGAGACATTCTCGCCTGTAGCGATGCTTAAATCAATTCGGATCATGTTAGCCATAGCAGCCTATTTCGACTATGAGATATGGCAGATGGATGTCAAGACGGCTTTCCTTAATGGAAATTTAACTGAGGACGTGTATATGATACAGCCCGAAGGTTTTGTCGATCCAGCTAATGCTGACAAGGTATGCAAACTTCAGAAATCCATTTATGGGTTGAAGCAAGCATCTCGGAGTTGGAACATTCGCTTTGATGAGGTAGTCAAATCGTTTGGCTTCATCAAGAGCGATCATGATTCTTGTTTATACAAGAAGTTTAGTGGGAGCAAAGTAAACTTTCTAATATTATATGTGGATGACATATTGCTGATTGGAAATGATGTCATGATGTTGCAAGAAACCAAAGAGTCATTGGAAAGGAGTTTCTCAATGAAGGATTTGGGTGAGGCAACTTACATATTAGGAATCAGGATCTATAGAGATAGATCCAGGCGGCTCATTGGATTGAGTCAGAGTACTTATCTGGACAAGGTTTTGAAGAAATTCAAAATGGAAGAGTCCAAGAAGGGATTCTTACCGATGTCCCATGGCATAAAACTTAGCAAGACTCAGTGTCCTTCGACAACTGATGAGCGAAGACGGATGAGTGTGATCCCGTATGCTTCGGCAATCGGATCCATCATGTATGCCATGATTTGTACTAGGCCAGATGTTTCCTATGCTCTAAGTGTTACGAGCAGATACCAGGCTGACCCTGGCGAAGCCCACTGGGCAGCGGTTAAAAACATCCTTAAGTATTTGAGAAATACTAAGGAAATGTTCCTGGTTTATGGAGGTGATGAGGAATTCAGTGTAAAGGGTTACACGGATGCGAGTTATCTCACCGACTCAGATGATTCTCGTTCGCAATCGGGATACGTGTTCGTAATGAACGGAGGAGCTGTGAGCTGGAAGAGTTCCAAGCAAGATACGGTGTCTGCATCTACAACAGAGGCTGAGTATATTGCTGCCTCAGAGGCGGCAAAGGAAGCTGTTTGGATCAGGAACCTCCTGATTGATCTTGGTGTGGTTCAGGGCGCGTCCAATCCTTTGGACGTATATTGTGACAACAATGGTGCTATCGCACAGGCCAAGGAACCTAGACAACACCAGAAGAACAAACATATACTCATGCGGTACCACCTCATTCGCCAGTTTGTCGAACAAGGTGATATCAAGTTATGCAAAGTACACACGGATGCAAACATTGCAGATCCGTTGACAAAGGCACTACCACAGCCTAAGCACGAGGCGCACACGAGAGGTATGGGCATTAGATGCCTAGGCATATGATGCCAGGATGATTGACTCTAGTGCAAGTGGGAGACTGTTGGGAATATGCCCTAGAGGCAATCATGTATGATGTAATTCCCACTGTATTCATAAAGTTATTAAGTTGTCCTTGTTTTGAACATCTGATATATATCATTGAATATGTGATTCGATTGTGGAACTATATATTCATGTTGTTCATACTAGATTGTCCTTGGTCCTTTAGGTTGTGCTGGACACACACCCTAGACTAATGTGAGTGTTGGCTGATGACACGGTTCCACTTGTCATGGGCATGGTGATGCCATTCCAACGTTCACGGACTTGGCTAAAGAGTTTAGCAAGTCGGACTGACCCACATTGAGATGCAACGATCAAGTCGTCATTTGTAGTCTCAATCAATGTAATCCTTAGACCTGAGGTTGTCGCACAATCCGAGTTGTGGATCACCGACTTAGGTTCTGTCAAACGTTGTTCTGTGACAAGGCAACTATAAAGGCAGAGTTCGGGTCGAATGAGAAGCAAGCTGCGTGATGTGGATAATCAAGATGGGATTTTTCCCCTCCGATTGGAGAGATATTCTCTGGGCCCTCTCGAGTGATATGATTCAGGAAGCATGGCCATGCGCGACTCAGTTAAGTGTTAACTGTGTCTATTGACTAAAGAGTTAGTCAGATGAATCACATATCACGGATCGAGAAGAGAGTTGAGCTATTTAAGGGATGACGATAAATCGCCTATAGCTCGACAAGGTATATCGTGAGGCAAAAGGGACTAAGATGAATATCGCATTGAAAGGTATGTCGTCATGACTCAATGGAACTTGGGAGTCGGCACGTTCTGCTAGGAGCCGCTACCGATTGATCGATTGGGAGTAGGACTCCAATCGTGTCCATGTCGCCATGAGCCTGCAGGGTCGCACACTTAAGAGCGGGAGCAAGCATTGGTTGGGTTGGACCTGAACCGGAAATGGACTGAGTTAGTGAGTCGGACTCACGGAGGGAATGGGCCACAAGTGTTGTGAAGCCCATTACCATACGCTATATAAAGAGGGGCGCAGGTTGCCCAGCGGGCACGTTAGTCCACTTTCCCATGCGTTGGGAACCCTAGCCCCACTCAGTCCAGCCGCCGCACCGGACCTAGCAGTCCGCCGTCGGAGCTCCTCCTCGTACGTGTGGATACCGGCAGAGGTGCTGTACGTTCAGCACTTCGACGTTCGAGGGATTGGATCGGCCGGACCGGATCGTGGGACTGCACTGCCCCGACCCGACGCGCTACATCGATAATCCGCACCTGCGCGTCTAGTGGTAATACTCGTGGCCTTCTACCTCGGCTAGATCTTGGTAGTATCGCGTAGGAAAAAGTTTTCGTTTATCTCTACGCGTGCCAACAGATTTCTCTATAAAGCCCATAAGGAATAACACTTGAACTTGCACCAATATCACATAAACCATAATAGCAATGATCACCTATCATGACAGAAAGCACAGGAACACTATTTTTCCTAGATCTACTAGGATGGGAAACAATATTAGAAGCATCTTCACAGAAGATAATGTGTCCATGTTCTACACCTTCAGTGACAAGGTCCTTTACTATTGCTACGGTAGGTTCAACAGTTATTTGTTCGTCAGGTTCTATATATTTTTTTGTACTTTTTTTAACCACACTAGCTATAATAGAATGTTCCTTTACCTTAGCAGGGAAAGGCATTTTATCAATATAAGGTTCAGGCACAACAGGATTAACATTATGAACTTCTATATTTCTAGCAGGAACACAATTAATAGTATCTTTATAAGGTGCATGACACTTGTTCTGCTCCTTTTTGGGAATATCAAGATAAGAGGCAAAATACTTAAAACAATTTTCAAAAATTTGTGAGTCAAGACCATGAACATCACTAACATTAAGAAAATCATCGGTTCCCACAAAAGATTTAATGCAATCATAATCATAATTTATACTTGACTTTCTACCTTTGTCATTCTCCCATCCTTCAGTATTTTCCTGAACACGTTCAAGAAGATCCCATTTAGCTTCTCCTTCCATACGTGTAAATGATCCATAAGAAGAAGCATCCAATAAATCCTTATCATGAAGAGAAAGCCTTGCATAAAAATTATTAATAACAATATTACTAGGGATCTCATTAATGGGACATTTGAGCATTAGTAACTTCAATCTCCCCCACGCTTGGGAAATAGTCTCTCCATCATGAGGATACAAATTATATATTTGATTCCGATCCTTATGAATCTCACTGGGAGGATAGAATTTAGAATAAAAGAGAGGTACAATTTCTTCCCATCCAATAGATCGGCCATTCTTCAGCATCTTATACCATGCCGCAGCTCTGCCCTTCAGTGATAAAGAGAATAGCTCCCTCTTAACTTTGTCCATTGAAATACCTGCACACTTGAAAAACTCACATAATTCATGTATAAAGAGTAAATGGACACCAGGATGGACAGTTCCATCTCCAAAATAGCAGTTATCCATAATACATTCAACAATTTTCATAGGTATTTTAAAGGATCCAATTGAGCAGACGGAGGTTCATCTACTACCTTAGCAGTGGTAGAAGTACTCCCAAATAGGGAATCAAATGGAGATCTCTCCATAATGAAATAAAGCAACAGACAAAAATAAAAACAACACTCATAGTAAAAGTTTCCCGTACCAATTCCATTTACCAATAGCGCTTCACTCTCCGGCAACGGCGCCAGAAAATATTCTTGATGACCCACAAGTGTAGGGGGTGTATCGTAGTACTTTCGATAAATAAGAGTGTCGATCCAAATGAGGATCCGAAGGTGTTGACAAGTAGTTTGGATGAAGGATTCACTGTAAATACTAGCAGACATGTTTTCAGGTTTTTTTTGATATAACAGATAAATAAAGTACAAATAAATAAAAGATAGCAAGTGTCCCAATCCTTTATAGAGCAAAGGACAAGCCGGTTGGTTTACTTATTATGACCAAACGTTCTTGAGGACACACGGGAATTTTGTCAAGTGCTTTCGCTTCATATAGATTATTAATTTTTATTGTTTTAATAGGTGTTGTGTGGGTGAACCTATGCTAATGTACTGCCCTAACTTGGGTTAATACATACTTGTGATTATACCCCTTGCAAGCATCCGCAACTACAAGAAAGTAATTAATATAAATCTAACCACAACCTTAAACTCTAGGATCCTACACTCCCCTCATGCATCGGTTTCCTAACGGGGGTTTAGGTTTCTGTCACTCCGGCAACCCCACAATTAGTAACCTAATACACAATGCATTCCCCTAGGCCCATAAAGGTGAAGTATCATGTATTCGACGTTCACATGACACTACTAGAAGAATAGCCCCACAACTTAAATATCAAACCATTAAATATTACTCAACATAATTCCACTACTAACATCTTGACTTCTCCCATGTCCTAAAGAACTAAACAAACTACTCACAAGACATCATATGTATCATGACCAGAGGTGATATAATGATGAATAACAATCTTGACATAAACCTTAATTCAACGGTTCACTCAATAGAATCAACCACAACGAGTAATTAACACCTAGAAAGTTTCCCCTATGAAATAGACAGGATTCAACCCTAGATGTTACAACGGAATGGAGTGGTGCGGTGGAGACGACCGTGATGGCATCGGAGATGATGATGATGATGATCCCAATGAATTCCAGCTCGATGACACTGACGATGGCGATGATTTCCCCCCTCCGGGAAGGAATTTCCCCGACAAATTTCTCCCTACCAGAGAGATTTTCTCTCTTTGTTGTTTTCCGCCTAGTGAGGCGGCAGAATATTTCCTCGATGGCTCCCCGAGTCTTAGGGTTTTGGGGGGATGAAGTACGCGAAGGGGCACTGGTAGTGGTGGGCCAGGAGGACCATACCACATGGCGGCGTGGCCAGGGGGTAGCCCACGCCATGGTATGGCGTGCCCCCTGGTGGCCCACCTCTGCCTCCCCTTTTGGCTGGCTCCGTCATCGGGAAAAATAGGAACTTCCCGATGTTTTCTGTGAATCGCTGATCTTCATAAATATGATATCTTGACGGTCCTTTTTCCAGCACAATTCTGGTTCGGCAGTTAATTCTCCAATAATCATCAAACATGCAAAATAGATGAAATAACATAAGTATCGTCTCTAAATATGAAATATATCAATGAATAGCAGTAAATTATGATATAAAATAGTGATGCAAAATGGACGTATCACTTGTCGAGGAGTCATCACCGTCCTGGCCAACTCACTTGGAATAGACTTGAGCAAATTAGCCCAGCTCACCGGCAAGAGGTATGTTGGTTTCTCTACACTGAGAGCCACAAGTATGACCTTTAATCACGAAAGAAGACTGTCCATTCGTATACCAGGAACAGGAAAAATATTCTCAGCTCCTATGACTAACATCTACTCTATCGAGAATAGAATACTTCATTATGTTGTACAGGATGAGGAAAAGGAAGTTGAGCCCGAAGGAGAAATACCGGAGGACTTCTACGTTGAAGAAGAAGCACCTGAGGAGGAGGCGTACATACAACCGCAGTACACTACATACTAACACCTTCATGAGCTCCGAGACCACGTCAATGATATCCACATCCTCGCAACAAATCTGTGTAACACCTCTTTTTATTTTGCAAACAATTTTTATTCTTGGAGTGACACTGTGTACCCTGGTAATTTCTAGTCACCACCACAATGATCTACCATGTGCAAACATTTAAGCTTGGAGAGGTTATTAGGACTTCTATATCAAGAGGTAGTGACAAGTTATCTTTTTTGTTGCCAGTTTTTGTTTTGAGATCGCGTTTTCTATCACTTGCATTAGAGTAGCATCCAATGTTTTGCTTTCAATTAGTTTTTGTTTTTAGTTTGTAATGTATTTTCTTTTTGAAGTTTTAGATAGATTTGCTTCATTGCCAATTTTCTATTCTTAAGAACCCTCTAGAAAAACAGAAAAATATTTTCCATTTATCTTTACTCTCTGGATGCTACTACCACCACATTTATTTTGCAGAGGAGTGGTCATTCACGAGTTTCAAAGAAACATTTCCTAAAGAAGAGAGGAATATTTCATTGACATGAGGTATGCCTTGTGAATCCAACCGTTTTGAGTTGCAAGTTTATATTATTAGTATATCATCAAATTATTGTATGCATGTGGGATATCAAGTCTTGATATACAGAGTAAGAATCTTATTCACATGGTTATTTAGTATTTTTTCTCTTACTCTATTTTCTAGTAGTGAACCATGTCTTGACAAAGTACCAAATTAAAAATTAAAATGAACAAGAAAAAGTCTCTTAGACTTGGGTGATGTAGAAAAATTGTTTGAAGAGTCTAATGCGAGAAGTACTCAACCCCATAGTATGTAATGTTAATTGTTTCAAATATTCCCTTTGAAGAGATTTGTTTGATAGAATATATGCCTAGCGGTAAGTGAGACTCATGCCAAAATTTTGCCGTGTTAATCACCGTATTAGATATTGCTTTACACGTGTCTCTACACCTTATTGCACCCATGGGATGCTGACAACTCCGCTGGCCTATGAATGATCTACCAGAGTTAATATCGGATATCAGCTATGAGTTGGTTTAAACACTTGTAACAGAAATGTTATAGTGGGTAAAATTATTAGTACTCTCGTGGGAATCATGCACTTAAGCATACTGGACACTCATCTGAGTCTTGAGCAATCAAAATACCTGAGGGAAACCTCTAATACCCAAGTCATGAGTGTATATAGTTGTGACAATTTTTTGCAGCCCGGTTTTGCATTCATACACTTGATCAAACATATACAATTATTTTGGCATCTTGTCATACTATTAAGCTACTTTTCTTGAGAGTCAATGAAAATAAAGTGCATTATGGAGCCATTTACTTTATGTCAGTGGCAATCAATGAACTACTCTCAAGTTATGCTTATTTAAATATTGCTCTCACACTCTTATTATGATAAATTTAATCCAAATGTCCCTTAGCAGGCTTGTGTTTTCTGCAAGAAGTAGAATAATTTTTAGTTTACCAAATGTACATGTTAATATGATCTTTATTTTATTTGTATTGGCTTACCGAAACTGTTATGATACTTTGTTTCTACACTATTTATATTAAGCTTTCAGTTGAAGGAAGTGTGAGGTACCAGACACCCAATTGTAAGTGAACTATACTTCTCGTGATTTTGGTTTAAACATCGAGTTCCTTATGATATTTTTACTTGCTCGACGATCAATGTTTAAGCTTGGGGATGTTGATGCGTCCTAAAATGAAACATCTTTATCTATGTTTAAACCGTATCTTTGTCATGAAAATGATAGATATATCTCTAGACCTGCCAATAGTCACTAATGTGCAAATTATTTGCAAATCCCCATGTCATTATTTTTATTGCAGATATTGGACAGGAAATCAAGGAAAATCAGGGCTAAAAGGAAGGAAAGATAAAAATCATAAAATAATGTAATTTTGCCCTCGCAGGACACTTAACAACCTCAGTACGATTAGTGGCGACCGTACTGCCCACCGTACCGCTGTCAAAAAGGTCCGTCAGGTCAAACCGACCAAATGGCAACATGACCCAGAGCCAATTCGTGAAGGAAGCCGCCCTAAATATTTTTGTTGCAATGTTTCCTGTTATTGATATGATCACAATGTGTGATTAGTCCCTCTCATGCAATGAGATTAGGCCTAACCTTGCAGCTATGTGCTTAATCCAAATGAGATTATCAGTCTAATGAGTTATCCTATGTTATTTGTTTGTGTTCTAATATCCGTGCCTC
The DNA here is from genome assembly GCA_028641055.1 of Alopecurus myosuroides. Classification (NCBI taxonomy): domain Eukaryota; kingdom Viridiplantae; phylum Streptophyta; class Magnoliopsida; order Poales; family Poaceae; genus Alopecurus; species Alopecurus myosuroides. The sequence continues at coordinate 527,070,837 of CM054058.1, forward strand.
GCTCCTAGGACTTGTCAGGTACCCAAGACAATAAAAAGTGATAAAGTTAAAGGTATAGTTAGAGTGAAATGAAAAGTTTATCGGGAATTTCTATGATAGGAGGATCAGTAAAACTGCTGGAAGCGGACCTCTCGGGAACTAACAATGACATCACCGTGGTTAATGCTTTCGTATTTCTTTTTATAACTAAAAACTGAGGCAACCCCATGAGATGGAACAAATACATGTCCAAGGTTGGCATATTTACTCATGTTCACCCATGCTCGAAGGCATAGTGGACTATGGATGCATTGCCTACACACAACTAAATAGCATATATATTAATTATACTATTTTTTAACTTTATCTTATTTATCCCATACTACTAATGCACTGTTGCAGGTGAAACGTTATGCCCATACAAGAATTGGTCCGGTTAAAACAGGAATTAGCAAGCTTTCAGTGGATTAACACTGGTCACATCAAGCACATACTTTCCGGTTCGATAAAACCTTGGGTCTCAAGAGAAAAATCTTACAACACTTCAATCTGATAATCCAGATCGAAGGTATCAGTGGGCCCTCCCACCACCGCTCCCACTCCCTGTTGTGCCAAGGATGGGAGTCTCGGCCACTGTAGTAGCGCCGATTTCCTTCTGATTCACGCTGGAGACGGTCGTTGAGCTGCCGCCGGTCTCCCCCGCTGGCGTACTCCGCGTAGGGGCGCTTCCTCCGCGGTCGTCATCCCCCGCCCCCTGCCCATCAGAGCAAGGAAGAAAGTGAAGAGGAATCGGGAGGATGCACAAGCCGTTTCGCTCTGCGCTTGTGTCGTCACACGTCTTCTTCGGAGGCTTGAAACCCTAGAGTGAGATCTAGTGTTCCATCTAGGATCCACCACCAAATATAAAGAGGAGCGAGCACAGACAGGCCGGGTTGTGAAGAGGCGCTGGCCCCCCGCCCAATACCCGTCTGGCAAAGGCACGGCCCACCCCCCACTTTGAGCCGGTTAGCCCCCAAGCCCACCCCCGAGCACTCCATCTCCAACAGGCCACGATCCACAACCACACGACCCACTTGGCGCGCCCCAGGAGAGGTAGATGGGCCCTTCTCGCTACCTTCCAACCATGGTGCAAACCCTAGATCGCGAGGTGGCCCTACATCCTCCACCGCCCCCGTCACCGGCGCGAGCTCCACCAGCACCGAGCCCACCTCGAATGCGTGCGCATCAACGACCCCGCCCCCTCCCCCCGGGCACCACCGTCCGCGAAGAGGACGGCGAACCACACAACGGGGGAAACTTATGCACATCCTCTTCGCCGCTGAGATCCTGTCGGGGCGACGCCGTCAAACAGGCTGCCCTCGGCTCGGCTGACCACGCCGGCAACAGATCGAGCGTGCCACCACCATCGCGTCGAGGAAGCAGCGAGCGTCACCACCCTTGGTAAAGCTCGAGAGGCCTCCCTCTCCGCACCGTCGCCATCCCAAGAAGACCCACTCCCCTGCAAGGACAACTCTGGGCACCACATCACGCCACCGGCCGCCACGAGTTCCTCCACCGCTGGCATGCGCCCCTTGCACCGGCGAAGCTTCTACGCCGTCCGCATCGGGCTCGGCCCGGTGCATGTGCCACCTCCCGAGTTGCGGGAGCGGACGTACCACTTGGTCAGACACATTGTTCTTCACTACTTTATGTTGTGGTCAATCGTCACATGAATGGAGGACCTACTTTACCTCCTCGCCATTTTCTTGTAGCATTATGGCATGTTCTCCATGGCTCATTCTGTATCCTGCTATTGTTATTATTATGGGTAGTGTCAAAGGAAGGGTGAACTAGAATTTTAGCCGGTCACAAACTACGTAGTACTCCCTTCGATCCATAAAAGGTGTATCTTATTTGTAATAACTTAGAACAAATTTTATACTAAGTGAACAACACTTTTATGGATCGGAGGGAGTATAAGAAACGTGTGTATGAACCACCCTGTGCGTGTGAACTTCTTCCAGAACAAGAATTCAAGCCCCTAGAGAGAAACAATCCGGCCCACGAACATCAAATGGCCCAATGCCCATATGGATAGAACATAGGCCACGTAGAGGGTGGTTCATCCACCCCTCCCATCCAACCCGATCTCCAATAGACATGTAGTCCCGGATCGACAAGATGTAGGGCGCCGCGCCAATGAATAACTTTGAGATATGGAGGTGGAGCACGCGGTAATGGATGTGGAACATGTTGTCTATGTCCTTGGCGAGGGATCGGTGCTGATCGAGGCTGAGAAGCTGATGTCGGTAGCGCTGGTGGAGATGGCGGGTCATGCACGGTGATGTACTAGTCGACGTCGTCAGCCCGGACGACCATAGTGAGGACGTGGTCGACGTCCATGACACCGAGATAAACTCCTCCGCGGGAGCCATGCACGACATCATCACCAGGGCGTGTGCCGCCACCGCCGTGCCACGATATATAGCCCGCCACCATAAATTAGATCCTATGCAGGATGGTGATGTGTGTGGACACACGTTCGTTGGGAGACCCCAAGCGGAAGGTATGAAGAGTGCGGAAGCAAGTTTCCCTCAGAAAGAAACCAAGGTTGAATCGACCAGTAGGAGAAAGAAATCACTTATGAAGGTTCTTGACAGCTGATGTTGGCAGGGCTCACTACCAGGCTCAGCAGCAACGTGGAATCTGCACACAACACAACCAAGATACTTTGCCCCAAGGAAACAGTGAGGTTGTCAATCTCACCGGTTTTGCTAACACAAACGATTAGATGTATAATGTGGAAAATGGTGCTTGTTTGCACTGAATGAAAACAGAACAATGATTGATGTAAAAGAACAATGCTTACAGTAGGTTGCATTACCCGTGTAAAAGAATGGATTGGGGGTCCAAAGTTCACTATTGTTGTCTTCTTAAAACAGATAGATAACATGCTGGGTAAACAAATTGCAGCTGGGCAATTGAGAAAAACAAAGGATGCACCATAGTGAATATGCAAGACATGATGATTACTATGAGATTCATGTGGGAATTACAACATAATTCATAGACCGTTATCCAACTGCATCTATGACTAATAATCCACCCTCAGAACGTAAACCAAGCAGACTTCGGGTATTAAGTTGCAAGTAACAGATTACTGCATTAAGTAAAGTGCGTGATGTAAACAATGAAATTTTCTTTAGACAAAGAATTGTTATTTTCTCCCTAATGGCAACAACACATCCCCCATCCGTCATGTTTCTGTCACTCGAGCACAGATGAAAGGGAGCCATGAACCCACTATCGAGCATAAATACTCCCTCTTGGAGTTACAAGCATCAACTAGGCCATATCATCTACTAGTAACGGAGAGCATTCAAGATCATAAAAACATAAAGATGATATAGATTGATAATCAACTTGACATAGCATTCAATATTCATCATATCCCAGCAAACACAACATGTAGCATTCCAGATAGATGATCCTGATCATGTTAGGCAGCTCACAAGATCTAAACATGGTGGCATGAAGAGGAGAAGAAAACCATCTAGCTACTGCTATGGACCCATAGTCCAAGGATGAACTACTCACACATCACTCTAGAGGCAGGTATGGTGATGTAGAGCCCTCCGGTGATGATTTCCCCTCCCGGCAGGGTGCCGGGGAGAGCTTCAGAACCCTCCCGAACTAGGGTTGAGGATGACGGTGGCTACAGAACTTTTCGTGGATGGAGGCTCGGGTCTTTAGGGTTTTCCTGAGAAGAAATATAAATAGGCTAAAGGGCGATGTCGGTGGGCGCTCGAGGGGCCCACACCATCTGGTGGCTGCTCCAGAGCCCCCCTCCGGGTTTCCTCCGGACTCCGTTTATGTGATAGAAAAATAAGACCTTGGGATTTTATTTCGTCCAATTCCGAGAATATTTCCAGAACAACTTTTATGAAACCAAAAATAGCAGAAAACAGGAACCGGCGTTGTGGCATCTTGTTAATAGGTTAGTCCCAAGATATCCATAAAAAATGATGTGAAGTGTATAGAAAACAAGTAGTAAATGGCATGAAAATAACATGGAACATCAGAAATTATAGATATGTTTGAGACGTATCAAGCATGCCCAATCTTAGTTCTACTCGTCCTCGAGTAGGTAAAACAATAAAAACTAAATAATTTCCGAGGTGACATGCTACCAACATAATCTTGATCCATCATATTTGTAAAAGCATTTGTAAGCTGATATCATAGTACTCTAAACATAGGCATGATAGATATAATTCTAACAATGAAGCTTAGCAACCATGTTGCAACATGAAAAGTAACAAAAACAAAAGATCATGAATAATAATGCACTTGAAAGTTATATGTTTGTTTCGAGCATAAAGAAAACATAGCAAAGTGGTATTCCGCTTGTCCTTAAAAGTGAGAGCAAAACATAAATGCCAAGACACCCTCAAAGTTCAAGTGGTGACTGGAAACAAGTAATTTGAGAACAAGTAATAACATATCATGAATCAATCAATACTAATCTTTGGTACTGATGCAAATTATACTCAAAATGACAACTATTCTCTCTTAATTGTACATAAAGTTAGAAGATGAAGACTCAACATAAAAGTAAAAGAAAGGCCCTTCGCAGAGGGAAGCATGGATTAACTCATGTGCTAGTGCTTTTTATTTTATTAAATAGAGGTATTGAAAACAATTTTTTTTAGAGAGGTGTATGGTTATGTCAAGTGCATGGTAAACAAACAATACAGTACATCACAAGTTAACTAGACTTTACAAGAGCGGCTCCCATTGAAGGGCGTTCTTTCTACTGGGGTCAGTAGATCATCCCTTCTTCTCTTTTGTTTACACAATTATGCTTTAATTGATAAATCACGGGCAAAAAGAGTGAAGAGAATTTATAGTAACCAAGTTTGGGGCTCGGCACCTAATACGTCTCGACGTATCCATAATTTCTGATGTTCCATATTGTTTTCTTGCCATATGCTACATGTTTATTATACACTTTATGTCATTTTTCTGGATTTTCTGGGACTAACCTATTGACAAGATGCCACAGAGCCAGTTCATGTTTTCTGCTGTTTTTAGTTTCAGAAAAGTTGTTCTAGAAATATTCTCGGAATTGGACGAAACAAAATCCCAGAGTCTTAGAATTCCCAAAGCTTCAACATAGTCCAAAGAAGACCCGGAGGGGGCCACAGGGAGGCCACACCATAGGGGGCGCGGTTCCTCTCTAGCCGCGTCCAGGGGTGGTGTGGGCCCCCTGGCTACCCACCGACGTTGCCCTCTTGCCTATATATTCTCCCCGAGGCATAAACCCTAAATCAATCGGCCTCCATTGATGAAAAGTTCCTTAGCTCCGCCACCATCGCCGACAAGTTTTGGGGGACAGAAATCTCTGTTTCGGCGCCCTGCCGGGACGGGGAAGTGCCCCCGGAGCCATCTCCATCGAGTCCACCGCCATCTTCATCGTCGTTGATGTCTCCTATGATGAGGAGGGAGTAGTTCCCCCCCTAGGGCTGATGGCTCTTCCGGTAGCTATGTGTCTCATATCTCTCTCCCATGGTGTGATCTTTATGTGATCATGAGCTTTAAGTAGATGTTACTCTTCATCTGTTATGCTACTCAAGTGGTTTTGTTATGAGATCTCTGTAGACACTTTGATCATGGTGTAAAGTTGACAGTGTGTGCACCGTGTGGTTTAGCATGATATTTATATTTTGTGTTGGATGACCCTATGAAATTGTGGTTTTTGTTTGGAACCATCTAGGTCTCATGGTGATAGCGTGCAGATTACCTAGATGGGGAAATGCGAATTCTAAGGAGTGCTCTTATAGCCCTGCGCAATGATTGGTGTTTGTTATCCGACCAGAGTGTGGTTCGGAGTAGCATAGTGAAGAGATGATATTTATGCATTCAATTATGTTATTATTGTTGAGAGTGTTCACTCGTGAAAGTATGATCCCTAGGCCTTGTTTCTAAGCATTTAAACACCATTTACAATCAGTTTTGCTACATGTTTGCTTGCTGCCATTTTTATTCCAGATTGGTATTGTCACTTATAATCATGCATATTACTTGTATTTCCCCATCTCTTCGCCTAACTAGTGCACCTATACAAGTAACAATTGTATTAGGTGTGTTGGTGGACACAAGAGACTTCTTGTACCGTAATGGCAGGGTTGCTTGAGAGGGATATCTTTGACCTCTACCTCCCAGAGTTCGATAAACCTTGGGTGATCCACTTAAGGAGAACTTGCTGCTGTTCTACAAACCTCTACACTTGGAGGCCCAACACTGTCCACTAGAATAGAAGCGTGCGTAGACATCATGCTCTTTTCTGGCGCCGTTGCTGGGGGGGGGGGGGGGTGAGGCAAAAGGTACTCACATCCTCTGTAGGTTATCGAAGTTATTTCCTTTAGATTCTGCAATTATATCTTTTTGTTTCTTGTTTTTTATTTTCACTAGTTAGGCTTATTTTTAATTGTTCCTTGTTTTCATCTTTAGGCTTAATGGAAACCAACAAACATATGAGAGAGATTTATAATCTTTATCTTGAATTAGGACATGATATTTTTGAAGAGAAATTTAAAAAACCTATGGAATTTTGTTTGCATAATAGTGATAGTAATGTTATTAGCGTTAATTCTTTGCACACCATTATTTCTAATTCAAGGGAAAATTCTAAGCTTGGGGAAGCTACTTTTTATGAAAATGGTCTTTTTAGTTCCCCAGCTTTAGAGGAGAAAATTTTCTCTGGTGATACTTTATCTCCCATATGTGATAAATTTAATGATGCTTGTGATATTTTAAATCCTCCTACTGAATGTATTCCTTTTAAAATACCTATGAAAATTGTTTAACGTGTCATGAATAACTGCTATTTTGGAGATGGAACTTTCCATCCTAGTGATCATTTACTCTTTATACATGAATTATGCGAGTTTTTCAAGTGTGCAGGTATTTCTATGGACCAAGTTAAGAGGAGGCTATTCTCTTTATCACTTAAGGACAAAGCAAGGGAGTGGTATGAGCTACTAGATGATCCTCATCATTTGGAGTGGAAGGAGCTTAAATCTCTCTTTTACATTTATAATTTTTGGCCTCCCGGGTGAGAAAGCATTGCTCAAGCTCGGGGAAGACTAAAAACATTAATACTCAAATGTCCTAACCATGAGCTTCCTAAAGAAATAATTGTGATTAATTTTTATGCAAGGCTTTCAGGGCATTACATGGATTATCTAGATGCATGTTTAGAGGGTTTTTTCTCAAGTAAGAAGCTTGAAGCTAAATGAGATCTTCTTGAAACAATTCAAACCAATAATGAAGGTTGGAACAACGATAAAGGTAAAGAACCAGGTATAAACTATGAGTATGATTGCATTAAGTCTTTCGCTAAACCTGGTGATTTTCAAGATCTTAGTGCTAAATATGGTCTTGATCCTCAAATGGTTGTTGGTTGGTATAGATACTTTTCTTCTTATATTAATGTCCCTAAAACAAATGGGGACATATATCATGAACCTTTTAAAGACAATTGCATAAAAATGAAAATTTTATTAATGATTGCAATGAACATGCTCAAACTTCTGAAAGTAGTATTTCTTATAAGCATGTTAATTTTTGTGGAGCACTTAGAGCTTGTGAAAAGAATCAAATCGAAGAAGAATATTGTATCCATCATAGGAATGAAAAAACTAGAAACTGGGATAGGGCTTTAGATGATCTTGGTAAAAAAAGTTTGTGCCCTCTATCCTTTTATTTGTGAACTTTGATGTAAAGTGGGTCATTTCAATTTTCAATGCTCAGGCTGTAATAATAACCATTTGAATCCTATGAGTACTGCAAGTTTGTATTGTGATGACATGATCACTCCTAATCAGCATGATGAACTTACATTATTTTTGAGGTGTGAAGAGTTATCAAGAAAAACGTCTTTGGTAGATATGAGTGCTCTTGATACGAATAGTGTCCTGCCCGGTTGTCATCTTTATTATGTTAATAATTTCCACGCAAATACTTACATACAAAATATTATAAAAGAGGAGACTTTACCAAAATATGACATGACTAATATTTTTTTTGTTCTTATTAATGAAGAGGAGGAGTCCTACAAAGTTTTTCTATTGTTTTTGACAATAAACCAGGGTATGTGGAGAAGCTTCCTTTCAAGCCTCTCCCTCCTAAAGAGGGGAAGAAGAGGAGAAAGAAGAAGAAGAGGAGTAAAAGGAGAGAGGTAGCGGTATCTCCCCCTGAGCATGTTGCTCACATTATAGTTTTTGATGAGTCTGAACTCAATGGTTTTCCTATGCCTGTTATTTATGAAAGTGGTCATGATTGGGAGAAACACACTACTTTTGATATTGAAAATATCTTTGGTACCATTTCTGAAAATGATGATAATTGCTTAACTATTAGTACCATCCATGTTCCTTCCAATGATGATATAGAAAGCTCTGAGCTTGTGGATGATGTGTTTGAAAATCCTTTTTCCTACCGACGATTATATGCTTGATACATCTCAATCTAGTAAAAATGATGATATCTTTACAAATGAATGCACTTTGGAAGATAACTATTCTATTGCTTATGCTGATACTATGCCTCCAGTCTTTGATAACTATTATAAAAGATGCTATAACATAGACTATGATTACAATTATCCTTATGAAACTTGTCATAGTTATGGAGGGATTACCCAAAACCATGTCCCTAATATACAACTTGTCTATCATGTTGGAGTTCTTTATGATGATTACAATGATGAACATGTTATTTTCAGTCCACCTACTATTGAGGAGAAAATTAGTTATGATTACAATATGCCTCCTATATGGTGATGAGAATGATAATGATAGCTATTTTGTTGAATTTGCTCCCACTACTATTAATGAGAATGACTATGCTTATGTGGAGAGTATCAATTCTTTTATGCATGTGGCTCATGATACAAATTCTTTATGTGATAGCTATATTGTTGAGTCTATTCATGATGCTACTGAGAATTATTTCGAGAGAGGAAAATGTGGTTATGGAAATCTTCATGTTATTAAATTTCCTCTCTTTACGATGAAATTTTTGAGGTATCTCGTGTGTTTGTCCTATATGCTGGTTTCTTTAAGACCCAATGGTCATTACGAAAGAGGAAGACATGGTTTCATATATCTCAATAATACTAAGTCTCCTCTCTTTATGTTGAAAGTTTCGAATTTGCACTTATTTTGTCTTCCTATGCTAGCCACTTTGTGCTTTATTGACTTGTTCTTCTACAAGATTATTTTTCATAGGAAGTGGGTTAGACTTAAATTTGTTTTAAATTTTATTCTTGATGCTCTCTCTTGGTTCAATTCATATTTATTATATGAGAATCTTCTTAAAATTATCATGCCTAGCTAAAAGGCGTTAAAGAAAATCACTTCTTGGGAGATAACCCATGTTTTTATTTTTGCAATGTTTTGCTCTGTTTTCTTTGAGTCAAGGTGTTGTTTAATTCTGTAGAAACTTGTTTGTATCATTACTTTTCTCATATTTGTTGTGCCAAGTAAAGTCTCTAGTGAAAGTTGAAGTTAGATTTGGATTTCTACGCAGGAAACAGATTTCTGCTGTCCACCGTTAAATTCATGTAAATTCACAGAAAGATCAAAATGACCTGCAAATTTTTGTGCTTATTCCTCAGATAATTCCAGAACTTTTTTTAGCGTTGTGTTTTTCGATTTGAGTAACATAAGTGTCCCGAAAAAATTCTTCTTTACAAACTATTCTGGTTTTGACAAATTCTGCCTTTTTACTTGCATTCTCTCTTTTACTATGTTGAGGGGATTTCTTTGCTCCACAAAACAGAAGTGGCTATAGATAATGTTTAAAAAGTATCAATAATGCTTGTTTCCATGGATAACATGTGAATTTTTTATTGTGCACTAACCCTCTAATGAGAATTACATTGAGTTTGGTGTGAAGGAAGTTTTCAAGGGTCAAGAGAAGAGGGTGATGTAATGTGATCAAGAAGAGTGCAAAGCCAAAGCTTGGGGATACCCCCGTAGTTGATCCCAGCAAATTCCAAGAAGAATCAAGTGTCTAAGCTTGGAGATGCCCAAGGCATTCCCTTCTTTATCAACAGCTTATAAGGTCACTTCTAGTGAAACTATAATTTTCTTCGGTCACATCATATGCACTTCGCTTGGAGCGTATGTTTGTTCTTGTTTTGTTTTATTTTGTTCTCCTTGATGCAATAAACTTAGTTGGAACCTAGCGTTCTTGTGTGGGAGAGAGACACGCTCCGCTTTTTCATATGAATACTCGTTTTTTCTATCATGCTCGTATTCTTAGTTTTTCTTCTAGCTGCTGCAAATCCTTTTAACTCTTGTTTTTCATGCATCTCTTATTCAGTGTTGTTAGTTCTAGTAGAGTAGTTTTAGTACTCTCTTGTTTCATTGCTGTATTAGTTGGAGAGTTTTGTGTTGAAATATATATTGTTTGGTGTTTGATGGAAATAGAAAATGCTATGTGTGGTAGATGGTATGTTGGAAAAGACTTGCATACTCTTGTAGGTCATTGAACTGTTTCACTTGATTATTTGCTATTGTTTTGAGATATTAATACGCTTATTGGTAAACCTGCTGATCTAGTAAAGTAAAAACAATTAATTGTTGGTCTAAGAGCTTGAAATTGTGACACACTCGAAAAACCAGTTGATAGTATAATGGTATATGACTTCCTCTGCGGATAACAATCGTAATGATTTTTGTTACGCGCTACGGTCGGGGTAGCCAACAGTGACTTGTCACTGCCACAGACCCTCTTGGAGTGATCTTCAGTATTCCTTGGATAATCGGATTTCTAGATCTAATCTTTTAACTTGTGAATTCTAAGTTTCGGTTTCTTGGCACTTCCACCATCCATATTTGCTAGCCTCTTCGGTACTGTGCATGGTCTATTCTCACATTGAGAGTTGGTGCACACTTCGCCAGTGCATCCAAAAATCGTGGGAGGACTTTGTTCTCCTACACATAAGCCCAAAATATCTTCCTCAAAACAACCAGCATACCTACCTATCATAGGATTTCCATAGCCACTCCGAGATATATTGCCATACAACATCCATCATCATTATGTTACTTGTTACATGTTCCATTGTTACTTTGCATACTTCTACACTGGCAGGAGCATTTAGTTTTATACATCAGAGATATTTCAGTTTCAGTTATGAGTACTAAAAGTGTGATGATTCATTGTAAAATAGAGTGTTGCCCCTACCAGTGAGGTTATATATATGTATAAAAGAAAAAGAGAGAAAAAGCCCAAAAAAAAGAGGGCAAAAGAGATATAATAAAGAGAGAGGGGGCATCACTACTATCATTTATTCCACACTTGCGCTTGGTTAGCACCAATACTTCAGTTTGGAGAGAGTTTTCATTTTATGACATGAATAACTATGCGGGGAACTTACATTATAGTACTTGGCTTGTATATTCCAATGATGAGATGATACGTCCATTTTGCATCACTATTTTATATTTTTATTTTCTGTTATTCATCGATATATTTCATGTTATGATGCATCACTTATGTTATTTTGTCTTATTTTGCATGTTTTATAATTTTTGGAGAATAAACACCAGGACCAGAAATCTGATAGGAAAAGCACCATCCAGATACCCTATTTCAGAAGATCAGAAGAAAAGGGGGGATAACGGAGGAGTCTTAGAAGTCTTGAGGAGGAAGTCAGCCAGAAGGGCACCTAGAGGGGGCCACCTAGGGCCCACACCACCAGGCGGCGCCCCCCTCTGGTCGCGCATGGGGTGGTCTGGCCCCTGGCCCACTCCTGGGTGCCCCCTTTCGCGTACTTGACCCCGAGAGAACCCTAAGCCCTAGAACATCATCGAATAATTATTCCGCCACCGCCTCGGGGCGGAAAAAAACACAGAGAGAAAAGCTCTCCGGCAGGGAGAAATCTGCCGGGGAAATTCCTCCCCGGAGAGGGGGAATCATCGCCATCGTCACCTTCATCGCTCCGGGCATCATCAAGATCGTCATCGTCATCACCACCAGCATGATCACCCTTGATGACCCACAAGAATAGGGGATCGCAACAGTCTTCGAGGGAAGTAAAACCCAAATTTATTGATTCGACAAAAGGGGAGCCAAATAAAATTTGTGAGCCTTAACAATCGAGTTGTCAATTCACCTGCACCTGAAAGTACTTTTGTTCGTAGTGGTTTATCAGCAGTAGCAGTTTTATAGTAGCAGCAGTTTTGAAATAATAGCAGCAGTGAGATGAAAACAACAGCAGTAATGTTTGAAGTAAACAGCGGGATTAAGTACTGTAGGCATAGGGATGGATGAACGGGTGTTGCATGTATGGTCGATGGAGAGGCGTTGGTGATGACGATGGCGATGATCTCCTCCTCTTCCCCGTCCCGGCAGGGTGCCAGAACAGGAACTTCTGATCCCAGAATTGAGGTTCGGGACGGGGGCGGCGCTTGTTGTGTTTCTGTAGAATATGACGAACCCCCTAGGGTTTTAGGGTTGGAGGCTACTTGTAGTCGAAAGGGGAGTCCAAGGGGGGCTCTGGGGGGCCCACACCCTATGCTGGCGCGGCCAGGGGGACCCGCGCCAGGGGGTGTGGCCACCCTGTGTCTCCTCTCCTGGCCCCCCTTCTAGCTCTCGGGGTCTTCCGGGGTGAAAACACCAATTGGCTCTTTTCTGGGCATTTTCCCGAAAGTTGATTATTCTGCACAAGGTAAGACACCAAAGTAATTCTGCTAAAAACAATGTTAGTCCGTGTTAGGTGTATTCAAAACACACAAGTTTAGAGGAAAACAATAAGAAAAGTGTTCGGAAAAGGAGATACGTTTTCGACGTATCAACTCCCCCCAAGCTTAGCGTATTGCCTGTCCTCAAGCAATTCAGTGACAACTGAGTGCGATAAAATACTTTTACGAACACCTTTCTTTCATATGATGCAAATATATTCACTATGTGATCAAATACATAATTATGCTCATGATAGTATACATGCAAGGTACTGTCACTTAATAGCTATGAAAACCATATAGAGATAACAACATATTAATAATAAACAACATGAAGCATAACTATTTGCAAGATTGAAGTATTCATAATAGGATCTCATAAAGTGGTATCTCGCTTGCCCTTAAATGTGGGGCAAAACATAAATGCCGGGGCACCTCTGAAGTTCAAGGGAATAATAGAAGTAAAGATTTCAAAGGTACAAGTATCAAATTATACCACAATCAACCGTACTTTGGGACAAACACATCACACTAAGAATGACCATTGTGCTCTCAAGAAAGTTCTCAAAAAGAAGGTGGAGACTCAACATAAAAGTAAAAGAAAGGCCCTTCGCAGAGGGAAGCATGGATCACTCATGTGCTAGAGGTTTTTATTTTATTAAACAGAGGTATTGAAAAACATTTTGAGAGAGGTGTATGCTTATGTCAACGAATGGTAAACAGACAATACAGTACGTCACAAGCCAACTGGATTCACAAGAGCGGCTCCCATGTGAAGGACACATATGGGTAGAAGGTCATCCCTCTTTCTCTTTTGTTTACACAATTATGCTTTGACTGATAATCAGGGGCAACAAGAGTGAAGAGAATTTGTGTGTATTAATTTGGGTCTGGGCACCCCGCTGCCAGCTCTTCTATCATTTGGATAAGCGGATGAAGCCACTAGTCCAGGGTGCGAAATCCAATCAACAAGTGAGATAAAGATTCTCTATTTACGTCCTCATGAGCTAAAACAGGGGCACAAAACAGGAATAAATTTTAGCTTGTTTTAAAGGTAGCACACGGGCAATTTACTTGGAGTGGCTGTTAAATACCACATATAGGTAGGTATGGTGGACACATTTGGCAAACTTTGGTTTTTGGGAGTTGGATGCACGAGTAGAGCTCATAGTCAGTACAGGTGAAGGCTAGCAAACAGACAGGGAGCGAAAATCAAGAGAGCAACAACTATCATAATCATGTTTACGATAAAGTAAAATTAAGTAAGGCATAAAATTGATACTAGAACTCTGAGGCAAAATAAATCATCGAGGCTTATTGACTTTTTGTTTTTAGTCTTAGCATGTGTGAGCATGTGCCAAGTCGATTCAAATGAAACAGTCAGAGGAGGCTACCACAATATCATGTCCTTTTATGTATAGAACAATGCGAACAATAATTATATGACAAGTCATTTACTATTAATAAATTGGAACAATACATGAGAGAGCATGAACTATTAAGCAGCCATTAAGCCACATATATATTATACGAACAAACTAAGCATGTTCACATAGATGGATATATGTACAAAAACGAAAGCAAATAGAGTTCATACCAGTTTCTCAACACAACTTGAATTGTCGTATATCGTCATTATTGCTCTTCACTTGTGGCCCGAATAATATATAATGAAAACCAAGCTCCAATGGAGTCACGGACGTTTGTTGAACTCTGCAACAAACTTTACAAAACCAAAGAAGAACAAAACATATTTTTGGGGTTTTCAATTAAAGCACTAACAGAAAAGAACAAGCAAACAAAGCAAAATATTTTTGGGTTTTTGAATATTAAACTGCAACTAAAAGATAAAGCAAACCAAAAAGAGAAACTAAAGAAGCAAACAAAGAGAAACAACAGAAATATTTTTGGTCTTTTTGTGTTTTGGAAAACAAGAACAAAACAATAAAAACAAAAGAAGAGAAAGAAATGAAAACAAGTGAAAGAAACAAAAAGAAGCGAAAGAAACAAAAAGATGGATATACAAAGAACCGACCGAACATGATATATAAATGAGTGTGATGTCGGTATACCTCCCCCCAAGCTTAGGCTTTTGGTCTAAGTGGAGATCAATCACCAAGGGGATCAGAAGAAGCAAGGCGGCGTGCAACAAGTGCACCAAGGTTATACTTCGTGCTACTATTCAGTGCAGCATCAATGAAAGCAAGGTGATAACTAGAAACGTTGCTAGTGTTCTCCCTACCAAGAATACTAGTACCAATATAGCAAGTAAAGTATCTAAGAGCAGAAAGTTGAATGTTCCTTATCTTCCCATGCTGGGATGAGCGACCGTCATCGTTTGTGATCTCTCGGTAGATCCCCTGGAGGTCTGCTGTTCTATCTTGAATCCTGCTTGCCGTCCCGGTGGCGTCGATACCTATAATAGTACAAAAATCTACCAAGTACAAAGACATAGGACTACTATATAACTTGAATGCAACAGTTAGACCATACTGAGTGTTCTGGAATTTAAAACTCTTAACAAAAGCTTTTGTGAGCGTGGCATACTGAGGGCTTTCATCCTCCATAAAGTTGGTGAGACCAAAGCATAGGAAAGTCATCTAAAAGACATGCACTTCTTAAAAATGTACGGCAAGGAAAGCTAGATGGGTGAATGATACCGTCATCTTCCGCATCATCAATAGTTGAAGCAATAACGTATTCATTATATGATGGCCTCGCTGAAGTAGACGAGCGTGATGGCCTTGTCCTTCTAGGAGCACCACTCCTAAATATCTCACCAAAGTTGTAACTATCCATCCTTGAAATTTTTCAGCAATCATCATAAAAATTAATTTCAAGCAACTATAAGGTGGAGACTACCATAGGGACTTATATGAGAGCTAAACATACATCAAAACTATATTATTTCTACTCAAATCAAGCATGCAAACTCACATAAGCTGTCACCTACTATGGCAAAATACTCAAGAAATACTTCACTAAACAAAATTCTACTTGGATCATCGGAGGAGTCACATACCAGAGATGAAACACACCAAAAATCAGCACAAATGATGGGCTGAAGAAGGAGATCGAAAATCCAGAGGAAGAACACCAAAAAAAACGGGATCTAGGATTTTTTTAGTTTGGGAGGTGAGAGAAGAGACTTGGGCAGTGGAGAGAATAAGTGAAGGGCCAGGGGGCCCACACCATGTGCTGGCGCCACTAGGGGGCTGGCTGCGCCACCCTGTGGTGTGCCTGACTGGTGGGTCCCCCTGGGGTCTCCCTGGTGGCTTTCTGCCTCATTTTTGACGTAAAAATTTATTATAATTTTTCTGGAATTTATCGAGAAACTTTATTTTTGAGGCATTTCCAAAGTTTTAATAATTAATAAAAACTGGGAAAATGAAAGTGAAAGCGTGGAAAACAAAACCAAAACCAACACTACAGAGGTTCTATGAAACTCTAATGAAATAATATCCAAAGAAAACAAAGGTGGTAGTGGTGAAAACAAAAGTATGGATGGTGAAAACATGCATAACCTCAGAGTGAAAACATCAGGAAAACATGCATAAGGATGGTGGAAAACATGATTGCACTCAGGTACTAATGTGATAACATAAGTAAACATGGTGAAAACAATAATGGGGAAGGTTAAAACATAGTCAAAACATTGTCCATTTCATTTAAAATAATTTTGTTAACAAGGGTGATCAAGACTTGCTACCAAAATAATTTTCTATGAAACAAAACTTTGTTTCTCACTAAATACTCATGTTACCTCAACCTTGATAGACATAGTCCCAATCATAATAATTTCATATTCCTTGGGTGGCTTTGGAATAGGACAAGAAAATTCTCCAATCTTGATGGTCTCAACATTTTCAATAAAATTTAGACCATACTTCCTATCAATCTTCTTGGGAAAATATACAGTGTGCTCTTTATCATTAACATTAAAAGTAACTTTTCCTTGATTGCAATCAATAACAACCCCTGCAGTATTAAGAAAAGGTCTTCCAAGAATAATATACATATAATCATCTTCAGGCATTTCTAACAGAACAAAGTCAGTTAATATCAGACAATTATTAGCAACTTGAACAGGAACATCCTCACATATACCCACAGGAATAGCAGTAGACTTATCAGCTATTTGCAAAGATATATCAGTTGGTATCAATTTTTCTAGGAGGGGTCTTTTATAGAGAGTAAAAGGCATGACACTAACTCCAGCTCCCAAATCACACAATGCAGTTCTAACATAATTATTTTTAATAGAACATGAAATAGTTGGTATACCAGGATCTCCAAGCTTCTCAGGAACCATGCCATTAAAAGAGTAATTAGAAAGCATAGTGGAGATTTCCTCATTAGGTATCTTCCTTTTGTTAGAGACAATATCTTTCATATATTTTGCATAAGGAGGCAATTTAACAGCATGAGTAAAAGGAATTTGCAAGAACAAAGGTTTCATCCATTCACAAAACTTGTTATAGTGTTCTTCTTCCTTAGATTTGTGTTTCTTATTAGGAAAAGGCATTGGTTTTTGTACCCAAGGTTCTCTCTCATTACCATTTTTATTATCAATGAAATATTCCTTAGTATACTTTGCAGTTTTAGTTTGCCTTTCAGGTTCAGCTACAGGTTCTTCTTTATCAGAAGCATCATTCTTTTCATTAACACTTTCAGTTTCAGCATCAGAGATAGATGTACTATTAGGATCTTTAGCAAGTTTAGAGGATTCTACAACAGTTTTATGTTTCTTCTTCTTTTTCTTCTTAGTATGAATAACATTATCATTAGTTTGCTGAAAATCTTTTTCAATTCTTTTAGGATGTCCCTCGGGATATAAAGGATCTTGTGTAGCAATACCACTTCTAGTTCTTATTTCATAAGCATGTTTTTCTTTAGAAGCATTAACCAACAATTTTTTTGCACTTTAGCAAGTTTATCAATTTGAGTTTGAACCATTTGAATCTGTTTAACAAGCATTTTAACATCATTAGAGGTTCTTTCTGTAATACCATGCAAATTATCAATAGATCTAGAGTTTTCCATTAGGTGATTTTGCACTCTCATATTAAAATTATGTTGCTTGATAACATAATTATCAAATTCTTCTAAGCATTGATCAGGAGGTTTGTTACAGGGAATATATCTACTATCAAAATATTGGAGAGAGTGTACCTCAATGGTGGGTGAGTGAGGGATTGGCTTACATAATTCTTCTATAGGTGGAAGATTCTTCACATCTTCAGATTTAATACCCCTCTGTTTAAGAGATTTCTTGGCTTCTCTCATCACTTCATCATTTAATTCAATCATTCCCCTCTTCTTGGGTGTTCGTGTTGGTGTTGATACTGGAGTAGGAGTCGGCTCAGGCTCAATCATAGTCCAATCATCATGATTTTGGCTTATTTTAGCCATTAATTCCTCAGCTTCTTCTGGAGTTCTTTGCCTGAAAACACAACCAACACAACTATCCAGGTATGTCCTAGATTCAACAGTTACTCCATTATAGAATATATCAAGAAGTTTATTATCTTCTAGATTATGCCCAGGTGTAGCCCTGACTAAAGAACAGAACCTTGTCCAAGATACAAGCAATTTCTCTTCTTCCAATTGCTTGAAATTAAATATATTTTGTGAAGCAGCATGTTGAGCACTAGCAGGAAAATATTTCTGAAAGAAAGCATTAACCAAACCAATAGGACTATCAATAGATCCAGGAGACAAATTGTTAAACCAAGTTTTAGCTTCATCTTTCAATGAGAAAGGGAATATTTTAGCAACAAAGTAGCTATGTTTCTTAAGATCATCAGAGAACAAACTACTCAGAGAGGAGAGCTCATTCATATGTTTCATAGCACTTTAATTTTCAGTACCACAAAAATGTTCTTTCTCAACAATAGATACATAAGATAAATCAAGAGAGAAATCATAATCCTTGTCCCTAATATTAATGGTTGAAGTGGCAACCTTAGCATAAGGAGATAATTTATATTTAGCAGCACGACTTTCAATAAGTCTCATAACAACATCATTATCCTTAATAGTGTATATTTCATCAATAAGATCATCATTAAGATCAACATAGGCATCATCTAAATCATCACTAGGATTCTCTATAAGCTTAGGTGAAATAGCAGGAGTAACAGGATTTAATCAGGAGTTCCAGTGTTTGCAATATTTTTAGCTTTAGCAATAGTAGCATCTAAGAAAGGACCAAGAGAACCACTCTCATAAAGCACAGTAGAAGCATCATCAAAAGTATCAGAAGTATTTTCAGATTCAGCAGAAGTAGCATGTGTAGCATGTGCTGGTGTAAGCAGCTTACTCATAACAGACGGTGAATCAAGAGCAACAGAGGTGTTCAAAGTTGTACCTCTTCTTGTAGTGGATGGTAATATAGGAAACTTTCCATCACGAGTCTTACCCATGATGAATGATGGAAGAAGATAATAATACTCTCCGGTGAGCTCGCAAATAAAGCTATGCTCCCCGGCAACGGCGCCAGAAAATAGTCTTGATGACCCACAAGTATAGGGGATCGCAACAGTCTCCGAGGGAAGTAAAACCCAAATTTATTGATTCGACACAAGGGGAGCCAAAGAATATTTGTGAGCCTTAAAAAGTGAGTTGTCAATTCACCTGCACCTGAAAGTACTTTTGTTCGCAGTGGTTTATCAGCGATAACCATCTTATAGTAGCAGCAGTAGTGAAATAATAGCAACAGTGAGATGAAAACAGCAGCAGTAATGTTTGAAGTAAACAACGAGATTAAATACTATAGGCATAGGGATGGATGAACGGGCGTTGCATGGATGGTCGATGTAGAGGCGTTGGTGATGACGATGGCGATGATCTCCTCCACTTCCCCGTCCCGGCAAGGTGCGAGAATAGGAACTTCTGATCCCCGAATCGAGGTTCGGGACGGCAGCGGCGCTCAGTTGTGTTTCTGTGGAATATGACGAACCCCCTCGGGTTTTAGGATTGGAGGCTACTTGTAGTCAAAAGGGGAGTCCGAGGGGGGCTCTAGGGGGCCCACACCCT
The DNA here is from genome assembly GCA_028641055.1 of Alopecurus myosuroides. Lineage (NCBI taxonomy): Eukaryota > Viridiplantae > Streptophyta > Magnoliopsida > Poales > Poaceae > Alopecurus > Alopecurus myosuroides. The sequence goes on from CM054058.1 coordinate 527,090,591, forward strand.
ATGCTAGCGCGGCCAGGGGGACCCGCGCTAGGGGGGTGTGGCCACCCTGTGTCTCCTCTCCTGGCCCCCTTCTGGCTCCCGGGGTCTTCTGGGTGAAAACAACAATGGTCTCTTTTGTGGGCATTTTCCCGAAAGTTGATTTTTCGGCACAAAACAAGACACCAAAGTAATTCTGCTGAAAACAGCGTTAGTCCGTGTTAGTTGTATTCAAAACACACAAGTGTAGAGGAAAACAATAAGAAAAGTGTTCGAAAAAGGAGATACGTTTTCGACGTATCAACCCTCATCATCCATCTTCATCCCGTTGTAACAGTTAGGGGTCTTTATCGTTGCTCTTCCCTAGATCACTCTCCCGGTGTGGATTACTTGTTAGTAGTTGATGCTTGTGAGATTTATCGCTGTTTACACTTTATGACCAGATTGTTATTATCCATTATATCACCTCTGATTATGATCCATATGATGTCTTGTGAGTAGTTCATTTAGTTCTTGAGGACATGGGAGAAGTCTTGTTGTTAGTAGGGAAATTATGTTGAAGTAATATCTCGTGGTTTAGTATTTAAGTTGTGGTGCTATTCTTCTAGTGGTGTCATGTGAACGCCGACTACATGATACTTCACCTTTATGGGCCTAAGAGGATGCATTGTGTATTTGGCTACTAATTGTGGGGTCGCCGGAGTGATAGAAACCTAACCCCCCGTTAGGAAACCATTGCACGAGAGAGTGTAGGATCCCGGAGTTTTAAGGCTGTGGTTAGATTTATCTTAATTACTTTCTTGTATTTGCGGATGCTTACGAGGGGTATAATCACAAGTATTTATTAGTCCTAGTTGGGAGGTGCATTAGCATAGGTTCACCCACACAACACTTCACGAACCAATAAAGATTAATCAACCGTAATGAAGCGAAAGAACTTGACAAAATTCCCATGTGTCCTCGAGAACGTTTGGTAATCACAAGTAGAACAACTGGCTTGTCCTTTGCTCTCAAAAGGATTGGGCCACTCGCTGCAATTATATTTACAGTCTCTTATTTACTCGCACTTTATTTATATGCTATATCAAAAACCTCCAAAAACCAGTTTGCTAGTGTTTATAGTGAATCCTCTATTTAACCTGCTTGTTAACACCTTCTTCTCCTCGTTGGGATCGACACTCTTATTTATCGAAAGTACTACGATACACCCCCTATACTTGTGGGTCATCAAGACTATTTTCTGGCGCCGGTGCCGGGGAGTCAAGTGTTATTGGTAAGTGGAATTGGTAAGAGAAACTTTTACCGTGAGTGCTGTTTTTATTTCTATCTAATGCTTTGTTTCATTATTGAGAATACTTTTGGTTCTCTGTTTAGGGGTACTTCTACCATTACTGCTAGGGTAGTAGGTGACCCGTTATCTGCTGAATTAGATCCTTATAAATACCTATGAATTTTTTTGGACATTTTATGGATAACTGCTATTATGGGGATGGAACTTTCCATCCCGATGATCATTTGCTCTTTATACATGAATTATGCGAGTTATTCAGGTGTGCAGGTATTACAATGGAGCAAGTTAAAAGGAAATTATTTTGTTTATCGCTGAAAGGAAGAGTCGCTGAATGGTTCAAATTGCTGAAGAATGGTGAATCTATTGGATGGGAGGAAATTGTTCTCTCTTTTATTCTAAATTATATCCTCCTATTGAGATTCATAAAGACCGGAATCAAATATATAATTTCTGGCCTCATGATGGAGAGAGTATTTCCCAAGCGTGGGGGAGAATGAAATTATTAATGCTTAAATGTCCCGTTCATCAGTTCGCGAGTAATATTGTTATTAATATTTTTTATGCAAGACTTTCTCATCATGATAAGGATTTATTGGATGCTTCTTGTTCTGTATCATTCACACGTATGAAGGAAGAGGCTAAACTGGATCTTCTTGACTGTATTCAAGAAAACACTGAATGATGGGAGAATGACAAAGGAAGAAAGTCAGGTATAAATTATGATTATGAATGAATTAAAATTAAAGCTTTTATGGGAACCGATGATTTCTATAATGTTACTGCTGTTTGTGGTCTTGATTCTCAAATATTTGCAAACTTTCTTAAAGATTTTGCCTCCTATCTTGATATTCCTAAAAAGGAATTTAGCAAGTACCATGCACCTTATAAAGATATTGTTCCTGCTAGTAATGTAGAAGTTCATGATGTTAATCCTGCTGTTCCTAAGCCTTATATTGAGAAAATGCTTTTCCCTGCTAAGGTGAAAGAACACTCTATTGTAGCTAGTGTAGTTAATAATAGCATTAAGAAATATATTGAACCTGATGAGCAAATAACTGTTGAACCTGCTATAGCAATAGTGAAAGATCTTATCTGTGGAAACGTAGATGATGAACATATTGCCTTTTGTGAGGATGCTTCTAATATTGTTTCACATCCAAATACACCTAAGAAAACTAGTGTTCCTGTGCTTTCGGTTAAGATAGGTGATCATTGCTATTATGGTTTGTGAGACATTGGTGCAAGTTCTAGTGCTATTCCTTATGAGCTTTATAAAGAAATTATGCATGAAATTGGTTCTTGTGAACTTGAGGATATTGATGTGGTTATTCAGCTTGCTAATAGAGAAACTGTTTTTCCGATTGGTATTGTTAGAGATGTGGAAGTTTTATGTGGTAAAACTAAATATCCCACTGATTTTCTAGTACTTGGTAAGGCTGCTAGTAAAACTTGTCCTATTATTTTTGGTAGACCTTTCTTGAACACTTGTGGTGCTATAGTAGATTGTAAGAGGGAGAAGATTTTGACTAAATTTGATGGAAAATCTTATGAGTTCAATTTCTCCTAATTTGCTATAGCACCTTATGAATCTGAATTGCCTAATCAAAATTTTAGAGTTGAACAACATGCCTCTATTGCTCTTGCTCCTAACAATGCTTTGCAGCAATATATAGAGGACCACGAAAGTGAGGTCTTTATGGAAGAGAGAAATGAGATTGACGATATTCTTCTTCGTCAACCAGTGATATTGAAACATAATTTGCCTATGGAAGACTTGGGTACCACATTACCACCCAAGGAGGATCCTATTTTTTATTTAAAACCTTTGCCTGATGATCTTAAATCTTCTTATATTCATGATATGAAAATATATCCTGTTATTATTAGTGCTAAAATTTCAGGTAAAGAAGAGGAAAGATTATTGGGAATATTGAATAAACACTGTGGAGCTATTGGATATACTCTTGATGATTTGAAGGAGATCTCTCCCTCTATATGTCAGCATGTTATTAATATTGAACCTGATGCAAAGCCAGTGGTTGAACATCAACGCCGTTTAATTCCTAAGATGAAGGAAGTTGTAAGAAATGAGGTATTAAAACTTCTTGATGCTGGTATTATTTTTCCTATTGCTCATAGTAGATGGGTGAGCCCTGTGCATTGTGTCCCTAACAAAGGAGGAATGACTGTTGTGCCTAATGAAAATAATAAGCTTATTCCTCAAAGAGTAGTAGTTGGTTATAGAATGTGCATTGATTTTAGGAAAGTTAACAAGGTTACTAAGAAAGATCATTATCCTTTGTCTTTTATTGATCAAATGTTAGAGACGTTGTCTAAGAAAAATCATTTTTGCTTTCTTGATGGTTATTCTGGTTTTTCTCAAATTGCTGTTAGGAAGAAAGATCAAGAGAAAACAACCTATACTTGTCCTTATGGTACTTATGCTTATAGACGTCTGCCTTTTGGTTTGTGTAATGCTCCTGCTACGTTTCAAAGATGCATGTATGCTATTTTTCATGTTTTTTGTGGAAGTATTCATGGACGATTTCTCCGTCTATGGAACTTCTTTTGATAATTGCTTGCACAACCTTGATAAAGTGTTACAGAGATGTGAGGAACCTAATCTTGTTCTTAACTGGGAGAAATGCAACTTTATGGTGAATGAAGGAATTGTTCTTGGACACAAAATTTCTGAAAAAGGTATTGAAGTTGACAGAGCTAAAGTGGAAGCCATAGAGAAAATGCCCTTTCCTAGGGATGTTAAAGGTATTCATAGTGTTCTTGGTCATGCTGGTTTTTATAGGAGGTTTATTAAAGATTTCTCTAAAATATCAAAGCCTCTTACTAATCTTCTTCAAAAAGATTTACCATTTGTTTTTGATGATGATTGTAAGGAAGCTTTTGAAACTTTAAAGAAGGATTTAACTACTGCTCCTATTGTTCAACCACCTGATTGGAATTTGCCTTTTGAAATTATGTGTGATGCTAGTGATTTTGCTGTAGGTGTTGTTCTTGGACATCGAGTAGATAAGAAGTTGAATGTTATTCATTATGCTAGTAAAACACTTGATGCTGCTCAAAAGAATTATGCTACTACTGAAAAAGAGTTCTTAGCTGTAGTCTTTGCATGTGATAAGTTTAGACCTTATATTGTTGACTCAAAGGTTACTATTCATACAGGTCATGCTGCTATTAGATACCTTTTGGAAAATAAAGATAATAAGCCTAGGCTTATTAGATGGGTGTTGCTTTTACAAGAGTTTGATTTGCATATTGTGGATAGGAAGAGTGCTGAAAATCCCGTTGCTGATAACTTGTCTAGATTGGAAAACATTGCTTTTGACCCTATGCATGTTAATGATAGTTTTCCAAATGAACAGTTGGCTGCGATAAATGTTAAATCCCAAGATAGTCCTTGGTATGCTGATTATGCTAACTTGATTGTTTCAAAGTATTTGCCTCTAACATTTACATCTCAACAAAGAAGAAAATTCTTCTATGATTTGAGGCATTATTTTTGGGATGACCCACATTTATATAAAGAAGAGTAGATGGTATTATGAGAAGATGTGTTCCAGATCACGAACAACGTGAGATATTGAAAATTTGCCATGGTAGTGCTTATGGAGGACATCACGCTAGAGATAGAACCGCACAGAAGGTTCTACAATCAGATTTCTATTGGCCTACTCTCTTTAAAGATGCACGTAAATTTATTTTATTTGTGATGAATGTCAAAGAGTTGGTAATATTTCTAGACGTAATGAAATGCCTATGAGTTATTCTCTTGTTATTGAACCTTTTGATTGCTGGGGATTTGACTTTATGGGTCCTTTTCCTCCTTCGAATGGTTACACTCATATTCTTGCTGCTGTAGATTATGTTACTAAGTGGGTACAAGCTATACCTACAAAAAGTGCTGATGGTGAGACCTCTTTTAAAATGCTTAAAGATGTTATTTTCCCTAGGTTTGGTGTGCCTAGATATCTTATGACTGATGGAGGTTCTCATTTTATTCATGGTGGTTTTAGAAAAACCCTTGCTAAATATGATGTTAATCATAGAATTGCCTCAGCTTATCATCCTCAAACCAGTGGGCAAGTGGAATTATCAAATAGATAAATTAACTCTTTCTTGCAAATGGGCTTATAGAATTGGTCTGATAAGCTAAATGATGCTTTATGGGCTCATAGAATTGCTTATAAATATCGTATGGGTATGTCTCCTTATAAAATGGTTTATGGAAAAGATTGTCACTTGCCTTTAGAATTAGAACACAAAGCTTATTGGGCGGTGAAAGAACTAAATAAAGATTTTAAACTTGCTGGTAAGAAAAGAATGCTTCATTTGAATCATCTAGATGAATGGGGATGTGAAGCTTATGAAAATGCCTGGCTCTTTAAAGAGAAAGTTAAACAATGGCATGATAGGAGAATTCTTAAAAGAGAGTTTCATGTTGGTGAGAAAGTTCTATTGTATCGGTCTCGTCTCATATTTTTTGCAGGAAAATTACTCTTGAGATGGGAAGGCGCCTATGTTATTGAAGAAGTGTATCGTTCGGGTGCAATCGAAATTTCTTCCCTCAAAGATAACACTACACAAAGTGGTAAATGAGAAAATACTCAAACATTATATTTCTGGGGATTCTTATGATGAAGATGTTCATGTTATTCAAGTTATGAATCCGGAGAAGTTCATTAGAGGAAAGATTCCAGAATCCGCAGAGTCTGTTTTGGAATAGGTAATAATTATGTTAAGAAAAAGTTTGCGGATTACCTTCCAAGTTATAAATTATTGGTTTTTGGAAAATATGAAAAATACCGAGCCGAAGAAGAGTAGGAGGAGGTGCCCGAGGGCACCATACTATGCCTGGGCGCGGGCCCACCCTTGGCCGCGCCTGGCTATGGTATGGGCGCCCCAGAGCCCCTGTCCGACTCGTTTTCGACCTGGACTTTCCTTTCGTTACGTATGTTTCTGATATTTAACCCCCTCGGACCCCCGAGGTCCATATATCTTTTTTCATCGTGTTTCTGTTTCGACCTGTTTCTGCCAGGATCTGTTTTCAGTTTTAGAAGCACCATGGCCTCCGCCAACAACAACAAGGGGAAGGAGCCAATGGAAGATGATCTCCAAGGTCCCAAGCGCAAGAACATGGATCAGGGCGTCAAGAGAGAAGCAAAGAGGACGTCATCAAGCAGTGTTTCTTCTTCTAGGTTGCAGGGACCAAGACCATCAGTTCCGGGCCTCAGCCCCATCTTTGGAGTAGAGGAAGCTCTTCGAGTTGCAGATGAGTTCTGTGAACGTTATCGAGCTTTAAGGACGGAGGTAGAGATTCTTCAAGACGAGAACGACATGTTTCGTGAGATGCTGAAGCGTTTTCATGCCTTGCTTGAGAAGAGTGCATCACCACCACCACCGAAGAATTAATTCGTCATTGGTATTGGCATCCCCTTGGCTTGTTCCATGCTTGGGGGAGTGCCGCGGTATCACACCTTTATCTTTCACCTTTTACCTTTTAGTAGTGTCATATCATGAGTAGAGAAAATGTCATATAGTATGGTGTGCAGTATGGAAGTATCACTCTTTAGTTGGTTATCATTGTATCCATTGGTTTGAGTTACCGTAATGAAATATTAATGAGAAGTTTCATCATCTACTTTCTACATTTTATTTTAGTTTGCAATTTTTGTTATATGGTTGATCTTGTTATTAGTATTGGTATCAATGTTGGAGCTTCAAGTTAATCTAGTTGGTTTTGGCAAACTTAGCATTGGTAAGTAGCTTCAATACGTTGAGACTTAAGTAGAAAAGAGGGAGTTGCATGTAGATATATTATTCCATGATCTTTCTTTCTTCTTAGCTCATAAGCTTAGTATTGTCAAGTAAGATTGTTTGTAACTTCAAGAAAGATTGCATGATTGGTTTTATCATATGTATATTTGTTTGTTTTCCCTCAACTCTTATGCTTGCTACCCAACATTGCTAGGCAAAAACCTGTACTGAGAGGGAATGCTTCTCGGGCATCCAAACCTTGAGCCCCAAAACCTTGCCATTTGTGTCCACCATACCTGCCTATATGTGGTATCTCACCTCCACTCCAAGTAAATTGCTTGTGTGCTACCTTTAAAACCTTCAAAATTACACATGTTTTGTGCCCCTGTTTTAGCTCACGAGGACGCAAATAGAGAATCTTTATCTCACTTGTTGATTGGATTTCACACCCTGGACAAGTGGCTTCATCCTCTTATCCAAATGCTGGAAGATCTGTCAGCGGGGTTCCCAACCCCAAATAATAATAAAAATTATCTTCACTATTTATTTTCCCTGTGATTTATCAGTCAAAGAATAATTGTGTAAACAAAAGAGAAAGAGGGATGACCTTCTATACCAGTTGCATCCTTCAATGGGAGCCGCTCTTGTGAAGTCTAGTTGGCTTGTGACGTACTATATTTTCTGTTTGCCATTCGTTGGCATACGCATACACCTCTCTAGAAATTAGACTCTCCTCCATGGTATGTGATTGTTGGCAGGCACCCAAGGATTCAGTTAGCCATGGTTTGTGTAAGAAAGGTTGGGAGGGGTGTCAACTATTTTATGCCTCTGTTTAACAAAATAAAAGCTCTAGCACATGAGTGATCCATGCTTCCCTCTGCGAAGGGCCTATCTTTTACCTTTATGTTGAGTCAGTAAACCTAATCCTTTCCGTATTAAGAAAGCATTTGACTTGTTGTGATGCATCCATCTATGTGTTGATTTACTCAATCATGTTCTTTATTCTTCCTTGTTTGTACAAATGCTTTTATCTGTTCGAATACCACTTTGAAAGTTACCAATGTCTGCAAAGAGACTGTTATAATTGAGTATGATAAACTCTGCAATATATGCTCTAGTATAAAGACTCAAATCAAAAGAAAAGTACACTATTAATTGTTCTTTGACCAAGAACGAAGTTTCCCTTTAGCAATTTTGATTTCCTTTTGCGCATTTACTGTGATTTCCTCTACTTGTTTCAAGTTTGATAATATGAGAGGAAGTTGTTGTCTAAAATGACTTGTTCTTTGTTAGATGTGATGCCTCTTGTCCGTATTTTATTTATTGACACCTCACTCCATAAACATGTGGTCATTGTTGGGGGAATAGGTGAGGGGGAGCCTCACCGACCGCTCATATAAACCGGAATCCACTTGATCCGGCTCAGAGTGACTGGTCCGGTTTATATCAAGGAGAACCGGATCGTGATGATCACTCGGCAGAAAAAAGACCCGAGTTACCATGTGCTTAACCGGGAGAAGACAGAGGAACCGGCCCGCGGTCTCAGCTGGAGGCGTAAGGGCCCAAGGCCTGGAGATCAGCCCAAGGCCGGACGGAGACGACCGGGTCAGGAGAGAACCGGAGCGGGACGACTCAGAATCGGATATAACTAGGACTCCGACGACGGGTATAACCCGGATCCTTTCTAACCTTGGGACTCGGACACTATATAAGGAGAGACACTGGGACGTAGAAAGACAAGCTCTAAGTCGATAGAGAGGTAACTCGAGACATCGAGATCCGGTATCGTCCTTTGTAATCGAGACCTTATTTCTTAATAGTAAGAAGGCAGGAGTAGGTTTTACCCTCAATCGAGGGGCTGAACCTGGGTAAACTCATGTCTCTCATTTCCTCCTTAACCCTTTCAAAGTTTTGCTCGGTAGCAATGGCCTCGCAATCTAGTTCTCGCATGAGGAAACTTGCCGTAACAACAACAGGGCAGTTAGCGCCCACCGTGGGGCCTGCTCGTGGAAGCGTCGTCTTTTCGGAGTTCGCATCCATGACACGTGGGGTCCAGAGTTCTCATCGGTGGAGTCAGAATTTCGAGTCCCCTTCGGTGGCATCCACGTTATCGTGGGCTTCGTAGGAGGAACGGGCCCAGACCCAGACCAGTAGTCAGACTCAGTCTCGGAGGAAGCTACGATGATATACTCTGATGGTGAATCTTCAGTTGGAAACAATGATGACCGTGATGAAACGGGATCCATCCACTAGCTCTTTGAAGACAGGTTGGGAGGAGACCTTGAGCCAAATCTGCAGTGTCTAATGGAGACAACTCATCATGCAACTGTTTACGTGGCTGGACCAGCATGGCCTACGGAGCCCAGGTATGACGCTAGTGGAAATTTAATTACAGACACCGTTTCAACTTCGAGTCCAGTTCTAGGTCGACCAGGAGGCCCAGGAACAACACCAACGGAACCAACAGTAGCCCCAGTCGGACCAACAGAACCACGCTCAACAGGACCTGGCTCAAGGAACTCTGGGCCGGCAGAGACAGTGATTGATTTAACAGCGCCCGGGTCATATAACCCAATTCCCGAGTTGATAGCCGCGATGGATTCACTGAACGAAGTCTTGGATACTCCGATTACCCCGGAAAACATGGTGCAGCGTAAGGAAGAGATCGAGAGGCTTCGACAGGAAATAAGTCGTGCCCGTCAGGAGATCGGGAAGCACGTAACATGTATAAACAAAGCTCGTTCAGAAGTCTTGGAGGAAGCAACACGTCTGGAAAGAGAGGGGATTCATCAAATCTTCAGACAGAGGGAGTTAGCTTCAATACAGAACAGACGTTATCATACCCGGTTGAACAATGAATTTGGCGCAGGATTGGGACCTACCAACATTCAAAACCTATTCGCATCCCCGGTTGGGACGCCTCGGGTACCTAACCCTGCTCAGCCGGTTCACCCTATGAAACAGCCGGTCGCTCCCGTTCCAGTTCATCCGGCGCGTTTTCAGCCACCTATCCAGCTACATGGTAACCCGAATCCTGCTCCGGTCCCGGAACAACCTCTACAAGAAAGGTTCCACACACTGCCAGGTCATTTCAACAATCCAATGGATAACATTTGGGCAGCAACAAATAGTCTAGCACGGATTCCAGTCAACCCCAATGATCCTATCGGAATTGAAGCTCGGAGGGCTATCGAGATGTTGCAAACAGCAGTGGTTCAGCAGATCAATTACAGTAACCAGGACAGGATACACTCAACTCCCTACAATAGCAGGAATTCCTTGCCAAGAATTCACCATGGAAATTCACCAGTTCCGGTCGGCTCTAGCAACTGAACGGACAACGACGTCGCCTAGAGGGGGGGGGGGTGAATAGGCGATTAAAACTTTTCCGGTTAATGCTTACTAAATGCGGAAATAAACTAGGTGTTTAAATTAACAAGCATACAACCTAAATATTCTAGGGTAAACTAGATGAACAAACAACTTATGCTAAGCAAGAAAAGTAACAAGGTGATAGCAAGATATATAACTTCAAGCTCGAAGGCTATCACAATGTAAATTGCATAAGTAAAAAGCTCGGGTATAGAAATAACCGAGGCACACGGAGACGAAGATGTATTCCCGAGTTCCTCCCACAAAGGGGAGTACGTCTCGTTGGAGGGGTGTGAGCTCACCACGAAGGCCTACTCAACGCCACAAAGGCCTCACCCTATTCTCCGATGAACCCCGCCACAAAGGCCTAGTTCACCTTCCACTATTGGCAACCTTCAAACCCGAGGCACGCATCCACAACTCAATTGGAGGCTCTCGGTGTCACCACAATCTTGGGGCACGCATCCACAACTCAATTGGAGGCTCCCAAGAACACCACAAGTCGTCTAGGGTCCAAGACCCAAGAGTAACAAGCTCACAAACTTTCAACTTCCACGAATCCTCGTGGAGAGAGCAAACCGATGCAACCGATGCAAATGGCAAGAGCACAAGTGCTCAAATCCTTCACTCTCAAATTCCAACAAAGCAACAAATGCTTATGGGGGAATAAGAGAGGAAGAACAATGGAGGAGAAACACCAAGAACTCCAAGATCAAGATCTACTAAGTTTCCCTCACTAAGAGGGAAGATGGATTGGTGGAAATGTAGATCGAGATCTCCTCTACCTTCTCCCTCAAAGATATGCAAGAATCATAGGAGGGATTGGGAGAGGGGCAAGCTTTCCAAGGTCAACAATGGTGGGAGAGAAGGGGAAAAACGTGCTTGGAAGACTTGGGGACCAATGGGGAAGAAAGCCCCCTTAAATAGGTCCCCACAAGAACTAGCCGTTGTGCAGGAATTTTGGGACCGGAATATCCGGTCCGAAGTGAATAATCCGGATCAAATAATCCGGTTCACTCCAGAACGAAAACTGGTCTGAAATCCGTCGAAACCGGATTATCCGGTATGCCCCGAAAAATCCGGTTTCCAATAATCCGGTTCATGTCAGTACCGAAAAATGGCTCAACTAGAAACTTCATAACTTTTGCGTCCGGACTCCTTTTTTGATGATCTTTGGCTCTTTGAGTTCGTAATGAAAAACTCTACAAGATCATGCAGAGAAACATCACTGCCCAACAATGGAAACTAAAACCAAATATAGAAAGGTTTAACCTCTCTAAAAGGAACAACCGGTAAAACTTCCAACACGAAAACTCACATAACTTTTGCGAATGAATTCCGAATTAGGTGAGTCCAAATGCATTGGAAAGATAACAGCAAGGAGTAACCAAATAAAAGGTGAAAATATTGATACCTAAAAGTATGGAGAAGTTACCACACATGGAAGGTGTGGGAACATTCTCAAAGACAAACGGAATATTTTCACCACCGAAAACGCAACAAGTTTTTCTTACGAAATCCGTTTTCGAGAAACCAAGGCTTGTCATGAAGATCACGACAAGCACTAAAACCCAAAGGAGACAAAAGCCAAATAAGAACCAAGAAAGATGATATGCAAAGTATGCAAAGGTTTGAGCTCTCCATAACGATTCGATCGAGTTACTCACTTGAGAGCCCCTCTTGATAGTACGACTATCTATCCTATAACCCGGTCTCCCAAAGACACGAGACCGGTAAAATAGAAAACCTATCAAGATTATACCTTTGTCTTGAGCATTCCACTTGAGCTAGATGATGACGATCTTGATTGCGCTTGCTAGCACAAACTCCGCTTCATGAAGACTTGCAAGTTGCTCCCCCATACACCATTATGGGAGAGACTAGCTCCCCCATACACCATTATGGGAGAGACCCTTCGGCAAATCTTCACAAGGCCACAATCTCCAAAAGGGTGGCAAGCATCAAGCATAGGATATCTTCTAGATGCTTCACTTGAGCTTCCACGTCAAGCTCGATGACAAACACCGCTTGACGACGACATAGTCCATGGGCTATATGAAATCTTCCTTTTGGTTCATGCCCATGGAAAGATACCTAACCACACATAGAGATGCGACACACACATATCATGGGTTAGTTCACAAAGCTATATTGACAATTGCTTGCTTACCATACCATGAGATACACAATCCCACTTGGTACAACTTGTAGCTTTGTGTGTTGATCGCTTGCTTGATCAAACTTGTATCTTTGCTTCTCACTTCTAAAGATGATGTATTGAAGATGATAATGAAAGATCACCTAATCCTTTTCTTCAAGACACACTAGCAATAAGCTCAACTCAAATCATGACCATTCTTGATATAAATCCTTGAATGTAACAATGGCCATCAAGGAAGCTAATAGAGTTCAACACATGAACTCCATTATTTCCTATGGACAAGATCTACAAAGATAACTCAATGCAAACATTAGTCCATAAGGATTGTCATTAATTACCAAAACCACATATGGGGGAACCATGCGCTTTCAATCTCCCCCATTTTGGTAATTGATGACAATCCCTTTTCACGAGGGTTTATATGATGAATAAAGCAAACATGATAAACAAGAGCAAGGATGCAATAGCATGGAAAGGCAAATGCTTAAGAACGAAACTAAAGCATAGAACCCAATTCCCTTAAACCCTCTAAACTTCTCCCCCATTGGCATCATTGCCGAAATGGGAAAAAAGATTAGAAGGCCAATATAGTAAGAGCTCCCCCATAGTGTATGCATTCCTCATGATATGAGTGAAATCAAGTGCATATATCCAACTATAAATAGATGGAGGGAGATCAAACTATATTGAGGATCCAAAGGTTTACAAGCAAAGTAAAATTGAAGGAAACTTTCACAAAGAAGCAACCAACCAAAGGATCCGAAAAACCGATTGACCAAAATCAATATTTTGATAGGATCAACCAAGTGTTCTAGAAAATCAAGAGGGAACTCCCCAAGGTACATGCACAATGTTAGATTTGAATTACTATATAGTGTGCACAACATGGAATCATCACTCCATTCTAGATAATTTTGAACACAAACAAGAGCAAGAGAATAGATTGGAAATGAAGCAAAGCAACTTGCAAACAAACAAAATTTGAGCAAAGAAGATCAAGAAGTGACAAATAGAGACTTACTCAACCGAAATAGATGCGTGTGACAAGGAAAAACATTTTTAGGAGACTAATAGGATGATAGAATCATCAACATAGTCTTTCAATATAGGAGGCACATAGTGCATATCATGTCTTTCCCATACACACAAACCATCAAATAATAAAGCACATAGGTCCACAAGCTTATTAAGATGCAAAAGGAATACCAAACCAAAAGCAAAGCTTGTGCCTTTTAGGAACCACAAAGGAATATAAAGCAATAAAAAGTGGTCACTAAAGAAATAGAATATCAATGAAAAATGTAACTATTATCGTGTGTATAAGTTTCTAAGTGGACACCAATCACAAAGATATATATCCACAAAGAAATATGCACACACAAAATAGGTACAAAGGTGAAGAACATGATATCCAAGAGAGGTTCATAAATATACCAATAAGATTTTTGCTTGAAAGCAAAGCACTAAGCTTAGTTTAATCTTAAGGGGATATAGATGAACACACAAAACTCATCAAAGCATCACAAATATCACAAGGGAAAAGTGATAGTTGGAATGCTTCGAGAAAGGTAACGCATATCACAAAAAAGATTCAAATGGTTTTTGAGAATTCATCAATATTGCATATGAGAGACTTCAAGTAGAAGTTGCTAGATTAATATATTCGGGATTGGTGAATCATGAAAATGACTATAAATATCCCCTTAGTATGTAATCATCCCGGCTTACTCATAGTTGCAATAAAGATGCTTTTGATAAGACATTTGCAAGAACCAAATGAAATGCAACAAAGGGAAATCATGCCAAGAAGCAACCTACACAAGGTTGAAAGCTAGAAATGTATGCATGAGATAGATACTTGTTACCGAGACGACATTGGTGATGAAGAGGATGTGAGTATGATAATCATCGAAGCTTGACTCCTATAATACCATGGAGAGAACACCTTCCTTATGAATGGAGCAAGCAACCAATGTATCTCCATTGTACCTAAAAACAAAATTCAAGTACAAAATGGTACCCAAACTCATTGGGTCCAAAGTAGTTAGAACAACTACAATACATAGGACAAACTCCAAGTAAATATGTGCATATTAATATGAATTTGAATTTCATGCATATCTTAGCCATTTAGGATTTGATGGAGTTTATCCTATATATTGGATCAACGAAAGTAAGCATGCCAAAAGATATATATAGTAAATATGCATGCACAAACTTTCAAGAACCAAAACAAGATACAAATTGGACGAAGAACTAATTAAACCAAGAAGCCACTCACAAGAGTGAACATAAAGAGAATTGTCCAAAATATATCAAGACCCAAATCAACACATGATTGAGGAAACCAACATCGAGAGGATACCAAAAAAAACATAAAAGAGTGAACAAACCCTCTACACTTTTCATGATAGCACACAAAGTACCAAGACGAAAAGTGTTTGTCTTCCAAAGAGACAAGTCATTGGGAAAACAAACAAATTTAAAGACAACAAGTGTTCAAACGCATATAGGATAGTTCTTCCAATAATAGTGCATTATTTATGATCTTGCATTTGAATACAAAATGAACACAATGGAATCATTACTCTCCATATATATTATTCAAACACTAGTCATGTTTAAATAAAATCAATTAGATGAAATACCAATTTACGGAATGGTGATCTACTCAATGTAGGATAGCTTCCCCAAGAATAGTGCAACCCAAAGAAGTATGACTTTGAACACAAGTGCACAAGTATGGGATCATTGCTTTTCCTAACTCAAGAAGGCATAAGACAAATTTTGAGTAGAGCAAGGAAGACACAAAGGAGTTTGAACCAAACAAAATCCTTGGCAAGAAACAAGGCAATATTAGAGCAAAGGCCAAAGTAAATATGATCAATAAACTTACCACAAATTATTATAACTTGTCAAAGACAAGAGATCTATGGAGATATTTCTCGGTGGTAGATTTGTTCACAATCATATTCACAAAACATAAGCATGTGGTAAAAGATAGGAATAAAAAAAACATGCTTAGATAGAGATTCTTGAAGGCTTCAAATAGAACCCGAAAAGCAAGGCAACAAGAACTCTCAAACAAACAAGATACCAAAGAAGAGTGACACAAAATATTTTAAGCAAATATGGAACTTGTTTGAGCAACATGCCACTTAGGAACAAGATAACTAACAATATCAACTCTAGGTGGCAATACCTCAAATGTTCACATTTTCTAGGCTTGTAATATGCACATAGCTTATTACTCCCCCATAATGTGATAATCCATTGAAAACAACAAGAGGTAAAAATAAATCCAACTAGAGAAAGTTAATGGACAATTATAAATTGAATTTCTCATGAAAAAGACATACCACATAGAGATTAGATAATATTGATATATCAACACTAAGTGGTATTCCTCATGTACACACATTTTAGGATAGTAAAGTGCAAAGCATATTACTACCCCAAAATGGGATAGTCCATTAATCTCCCAAAGAGCCAACTAAGATAAGCAACAATAACAATGAAGGCTCAACACAAAGATCACAAGTACATGGAGTGCAAACCAACAAACATAACTAGATTACTCAAGATAGGTAAGTAGGAAGCACAACATATACAAACACATGCTAGAAGCAAAACTAACATATGCAAGGGAGCAAGCAACTTTCAATGTATATAGAATTAAATACAAGTTACCGCTTGGAGGAACAATGGGCAAGAGATATATAAAATCCAAGTGACTTGGCTTGAGGAAATATAATTGATGAAGATCCCTTAATTCTTCATAAAATAGCCAAGTCTCCAATGCCCTCCAACACCACCTATTGATCAAGTTTGAGCTTGTTGGTCCCCAACCAAGTTGGGTCCTAAGAGGTTAGTCACAATAGGTTTGGCAACCCAAATGGTTCTTTTCTTGACACCACTTGGAGTACCAACATACTTGGCAAACACATTGCCCACATTATCCTTCCTAATAGAATAAACATCATCAACAAGGATAGGGTTGGATAATGTACCATTAGTGCATGAAGAAGCAAAGTGTCCCTTCTTGCGACAAAGGTAGCAACATCGACTCTTTTCTTTCTTCTCAATAGGCTTCTCAACAAGAGGAGCATTGGCTTGAGTCTTCTTAGGAGGTGGCCGTTGTTCAACTCGTGGTTGAGCATGAGATTGAACAAGAGGCCTCTTCCCTAGTTGCTTCTCACTAAGAGGCTTCTTCTTCAAAGGGCAAGATCTAACATGGTGCCCTTCAATCTTGCACTTGAAGCAAATAATCTTGGCCGGATCTTTGACTTGTTCTTGGCCCTTCTTCTTGTCAATAATGGACTTGTTCTTGAGATAGGAGTTGAATCCAAGTCCACTCTTGTCATTGGGAAGTCTTCGCACTCTCAACATCTTGTCAAGTGTGGAACTCCCTTCATGACACTTTTCCAAATCTTTCTTCAAAGAAGTGACTTGGGCCTTGAGCTCTTTAATTTCCTCTACATGGTTAGAATCAACACAAGAGCTAGAGGAAGTAGATGCTTCATTGTTAGAGCAACAAGGCAAGGAAAGCAATTCATCACAAGATGTAGAAACATTATGGGAGGATGAATTACTAATACGAGCACAAGTCAATATAGCATTATTAGAAGATATTGTGCTAGTAACCACATGAGGCTCACAAGATGTTACCTTTGTAGTGATAGCCTCAAGAGCTAATTTTAGCTTGGTATGAGATTCTAGAAGATCCTCATGAGAGCTAGATAGCTTTTCATGACTTTCTTCCAATTTCCCATACTTGCTAGTCATTAGCTCAAGTTGAGCCCTTAGCTCAACATTCTCCTTCAAAATAGATGCTTCACAAGATGTGGAGTTAGTAGCACAAGCATCATTAGAAATAGAAGAAGATAACTTGGCAAGCTCATTATTTAACCTAGAGTTTTCCTCAATTAGATTAGCATTGCCAACAACAAATTCAACCTTTTCATTTTTAAGCACTTTATATTTAGCATTGGTATGGTCACGTGCTTTAGTGAGATAGGCTATTTGTTCATTATAGAGCTCCTCAATAGATTCAAGTTTCTCCTCAAGAGCAACTCGGAGCTCATACTCTTCCTCAAGAGACATAGTGAGGGATGCCTTTTCATCGGCATCACTTCTTTCAATCTCACCTTTCTTTTCAATGATTTTAGCGCTATAAATAGCAAAAGCCAATATTTCACTAAAAGGAGTGATAGCTTTACTACCTTTAGGGAGATCAAGAAGAACCAACTCACCCTTCTCCATTAAGGAGGCTTCGTCCTCAAACTCTCCATAAAATATATCCTCATCCTCATCATCACAAGATGTAGTGGGTTCCAAAGGTGGAGATACCTTTGAATCCCTAGCCATAAGGCACATATGAGAAATGGATGGCGAAGATGAAGATTGACTTGAAGCACCAATAAGGTCCATGTCTTGTTCCACCACAATATGGGATTCCTCTACATTGTTAGTCACACAAGTACTAGAGGAAATGGAAGCATTGTTTTTATGAAAACAAGACATAGGAAGCATATCATCATGAGATTTAGTTAAACAACTATTACATGATATGCAAGGACTATCAATACTAGCATGTATGGAACTTTGAGTGCTAGAAGATATTAAGTCCAAAGATAGATAATTGCAATGGGATAGAGATGAAGTATAGTCAATAGCAAATTCACTATCCACAAAGCAATTCCTATCACCACTCACCATATCATTACCTTGTGACAAATCACATGTTGGTGGAGTGGAGAAAGATGTGAACTTATCACGGCCGGAAGTGGATGGAGAACAATCATCCTCAATAATATTGGACACATCATAAATATCTTGAAGTTTTGTCCATAGCTCATGAGCGTTCCGAAAAGGCATGATTGATTGAATAACTACATCGCTCAAAATACACAAGAGACCATTAGATACAAGAGTATCGAGATAAGAATTTTCCTCATCCTCTAAAGATAAATCTTGAGAATTCTTTGGAGGAGGAAAATCCATATCTACAATTCTCTTAACATACTTTGGACCCATGTCCTCAAGAAAATTAAGAATGCGAATTTTCCAAGCATCATAATTTCTACCATAGAATATAAAAGCGGGATCATGTTCTATTTCTATAAACGACATCGTACTCTCTAGGATGTAAAGCCTAATAAAGAGAGACGAGGCTCTGATACCAATTGAACGGACAACGACGTCGCCTAGAGGGGGGGGGGGTGAATAGGCGATTAAAACTTTTCCGGTTAATGCTTACTAAATGCGGAAATAAACTAGGTGTTTAAATTAACAAGCATACAACCTAAATATTCTAGGGTAAACTAGATGAACAAACAACTTATGCTAAGCAAGAAAAGTAACAAGGTGATAGCAAGATATATAACTTCAAGCTCGAAGGCTATCACAATGTAAATTGCATAAGTAAAAAGCTCGGGTATAGAAATAACCGAGGCACACGGAGACGAAGATGTATTCCCGAGTTCCTCCCACAAAGGGGAGTACGTCTCGTTGGAGGGGTGTGAGCTCACCACGAAGGCCTACTCAACGCCACAAAGGCCTCACCCTATTCTCCGATGAACCCCGCCACAAAGGCCTAGTTCACCTTCCACTATTGGCAACCTTCAAACCCGAGGCACGCATCCACAACTCAATTGGAGGCTCTCGGTGTCACCACAATCTTGGGGCACGCATCCACAACTCAATTGGAGGCTCCCAAGAACACCACAAGTCGTCTAGGGTCCAAGACCCAAGAGTAACAAGCTCACAAACTTTCAACTTCCACGAATCCTCGTGGAGAGAGCAAACCGATGCAACCGATGCAAATGGCAAGAGCACAAGTGCTCAAATCCTTCACTCTCAAATTCCAACAAAGCAACAAATGCTTATGGGGGAATAAGAGAGGAAGAACAATGGAGGAGAAACACCAAGAACTCCAAGATCAAGATCTACTAAGTTTCCCTCACTAAGAGGGAAGATGGATTGGTGGAAATGTAGATCGAGATCTCCTCTACCTTCTCCCTCAAAGATATGCAAGAATCATAGGAGGGATTGGGAGAGGGGCAAGCTTTCCAAGGTCAACAATGGTGGGAGAGAAGGGGAAAAACGTGCTTGGAAGACTTGGGGACCAATGGGGAAGAAAGCCCCCTTAAATAGGTCCCCACAAGAACTAGCCGTTGTGCAGGAATTTTGGGACCGGAATATCCGGTCCGAAGTGAATAATCCGGATCAAATAATCCGGTTCACTCCAGAACGAAAACTGGTCTGAAATCCGTCGAAACCGGATTATCCGGTATGCCCCGAAAAATCCGGTTTCCAATAATCCGGTTCATGTCAGTACCGAAAAATGGCTCAACTAGAAACTTCATAACTTTTGCGTCCGGACTCCTTTTTTGATGATCTTTGGCTCTTTGAGTTCGTAATGAAAAACTCTACAAGATCATGCAGAGAAACATCACTGCCCAACAATGGAAACTAAAACCAAATATAGAAAGGTTTAACCTCTCTAAAAGGAACAACCGGTAAAACTTCCAACACGAAAACTCACATAACTTTTGCGAATGAATTCCGAATTAGGTGAGTCCAAATGCATTGGAAAGATAACAGCAAGGAGTAACCAAATAAAAGGTGAAAATATTGATACCTAAAAGTATGGAGAAGTTACCACACATGGAAGGTGTGGGAACATTCTCAAAGACAAACGGAATATTTTCACCACCGAAAACGCAACAAGTTTTTCTTACGAAATCCGTTTTCGAGAAACCAAGGCTTGTCATGAAGATCACGACAAGCACTAAAACCCAAAGGAGACAAAAGCCAAATAAGAACCAAGAAAGATGATATGCAAAGTATGCAAAGGTTTGAGCTCTCCATAACGATTCGATCGAGTTACTCACTTGAGAGCCCCTCTTGATAGTACGACTATCTATCCTATAACCCGGTCTCCCAAAGACACGAGACCGGTAAAATAGAAAACCTATCAAGATTATACCTTTGTCTTGAGCATTCCACTTGAGCTAGATGATGACGATCTTGACTCTCTCAAGTTGGATCTTCTTTCTTGATTGCGCTTGCTAGCACAAACTCCGCTTCATGAAGACTTGCAAGTTGCTCCCCCATACACCATTATGGGAGAGACTAGCTCCCCCATACACCATTATGGGAGAGACCCTTCGGCAAATCTTCACAAGGCCACAATCTCCAAAAGGGTGGCAAGCATCAAGCATAGGATATCTTCTAGATGCTTCACTTGAGCTTCCACGTCAAGCTCGATGACAAACACCGCTTGACGACGACATAGTCCATGGGCTATATGAAATCTTCCTTTTGGTTCATGCCCATGGAAAGATACCTAACCACACATAGAGATGCGACACACACATATCATGGGTTAGTTCACAAAGCTATATTGACAATTGCTTGCTTACCATACCATGAGATACACAATCCCACTTGGTACAACTTGTAGCTTTGTGTGTTGATCGCTTGCTTGATCAAACTTGTATCTTTGCTTCTCACTTCTAAAGATGATGTATTGAAGATGATAATGAAAGATCACCTAATCCTTTTCTTCAAGACACACTAGCAATAAGCTCAACTCAAATCATGACCATTCTTGATATAAATCCTTGAATGTAACAATGGCCATCAAGGAAGCTAATAGAGTTCAACACATGAACTCCATTATTTCCTATGGACAAGATCTACAAAGATAACTCAATGCAAACATTAGTCCATAAGGATTGTCATTAATTACCAAAACCACATATGGGGGAACCATGCGCTTTCAGCAACGCAAACCGGCACCAACCTATCCCGCCCAGTCAGAATGTATCCTATGCATCTGGAGTTGTAAATACAGGTGATGCTCTTTGATAGTGTGTTGGAAACCCCAAGAGGAGGGTGTGATGAGTAAGCGGCAATAATTTCCCTTAGTTAAGAACCAAGGTTATAAATCCAGTAGGAGGAAGAGGATCTCAGGAAGGTTGATGCCACTGACGGTGGTGCTAGCGCTTCACCGTTGTCAGCAACAACGTGGAACCTGCACACAACACAACCAAAATACTTTGTCCCAATGGTACAGTGAGGTTGTCGATCTCACCGGTCTTGCTTAAAACAAAGATTAGACGTATAGTGTGGAAAATGATGTATGCTTTCAGTAAGTAAAGAAAGCAGGAAATAGTTGTGGTTTCTTTAACAGTGTGGAAAAATGGGGTTCATAGGTTCACTAATGGTGTCTCTCCATAAAAGATAGCATGCTGGGTGAACAAATTACATCTGGGCAATTGATAAATAGAAGTTGCACCGTAGTGCACATATATGACTTGAAGACAACTATGATATTTAGTGCGGGCATTACAACAATATACATAGACCGAAATCCATCTGCATCTATGACTAATTATCCACCCTCAGGTTATCATCCGAACCCCTTTAGGTATTAAGATGCAAGCAACAGATAACTTCATTAAAGAAAGTGTGTAATGTAAGCAATGATTATGCACGCGGGCACTCTCACCGCTGTTTTCTCCCTAATGGGAACAGCACATCCACCCCCTTCACGTTTCTGTCACTCGAGCAAGGTGGTGAGGAGGCATGAACCCACTATCGAGCATAAATACTCCCTCTTGGAGTCACTAGCAACTACTTGGCCAGAGCAACCACTAGAAACGGAAAGTATGCAAGATCACAAATAGCATATGCAAATAAAGACTATAATCAACTTGGCATAAGTTCAATATTCATCGGATCCCAGCAAACACAGCATATAGAATTACATAAGATCAATCTCGATCATGATAGGCAGCTCACGAGATCTAAACATGGAGGCATATGAGGATAAGACAACCATCTAGCTACAGCTAGAAACCCGTAGTCCAAGGAAGAACTACTCACGCATCACTCCGGAGGCAGGCATGGTGATGTAGAAGCCTCCGGTGATGATCTCCTCACCGACAAGGTGCCGGAAACAGCTTCAAAACCCCCCTGATCTAGGGTTGACGGTGACGGCGGTTGCGGAACTTTTCGGGGATTTTTTATCAGGTGTTTAGGGTTTTCCATCCGGGGGGGTTAAATAGGCGAAAGGGCAAAGGCGGTGGAGCTCCACGGTTCCCACACCCATAGCTGGCGTGGCCAGGGGGCCGCGCCACCCTATGGTGTGGCCCCCCTGGTGCCCTTCTTCGACTCTTCTTCGGTGTTCTGGATGCTTCCGGGGAAAATAGGCACTTTGGGCTTTGTGGGTCCAATTCCGAGAATGTTTCCAGAACAACTTTTTTGAAACCAAAAACAGCATAAAATAGGGAACTCGCACTTGGCATCTTGTTAATAGGTTAGTCCCGGTAAACGTATAAAATGCTATAAATAAGGGAGAAAACAAGTATCAATTGACATAATATGATCATGGAGCATCAGAAATTATAGATACGTTGGCGACATATCAAGCATCCCCAAGCTCAGCTCCTACTCGTCCTCGAGTAGGTAAACGATAAAACAATAATTTCTGAGGTGACATGCTACTAACATAAACTTGATCAATCTAATGTAAAAGCATACGCACGCTAAGATCATAGAACTTCAAACACAAACATGATAAATGGAACTTTAATAATAAAGCATAGCAATTACTTTGCATCACGAAGAGTATCTCAAATAAAGGATGATGAATAATAATGCAAAGAAAGGTAGATGTCTGTTTCAGGTATAGAGAAAGCATGGCAAAGTGATATTTCACTAGTCCTTAAGAGTGGGGCAAAACATAAATGTCAGGACACCTTGAAAGTTTATGAGGAAGACTAGAAAAAATAATTTAAGAACAAATAATATCACATCATGAAGTAATTATTGATGTTTATGGGACAAATGCACATAGAACTCAGAATGGCAAAAATTCTCTCTCAACTGTGCATAAAGTTAGAAGATGGAGACTCAACATAAAAGTAAAAGAAAGGCCCTTCGCGGAGGGAAGCAGTGATCACTCATGTGCTAGAGCTTTTATTTTATTAAACGGAGGTATTAAAAGTTTGACACTCCTCCCATCCATCTTTCACAAACCATGGCTAACCAAATCCTCGGGTGCCTACCAACAATCACATACCGTGGAGGAGTGTCTATATTTTGGGAGATGTATGCTAATGTTAACATATGGTAAACAGAAAATACAGTACGTCACAAGCCAACTGGATTCACAAGAGTGGCTCCCATGGTGAAGGACGCAACTGGTGTATAAGGCCATCCCTCTTTCTCTTTTCTTTACACAATTATGCTTTGACTGATAAATCAGGGGAAAAAATAGTGAAGAGAATTTGTTTGTATTAATTTGGGGTTGGGCACCCCGCTGCCAGCTCTTCTATCATTTGGATAAGCAGATGAAGCCACTAGTCCAGGGTGTGAAATCCAATCAACAAGTGAGATAAATATTCTCTATTGACGTCCTCATGAGCAAAAACATGAACATAAAGCGGGAGTGATTTTGAAGGTTTTAAAGGTAACACATGAGAAATTTACTTGGAGTGGTAGTTAAATACCACATGTAGGTAGGTATGGTGCACACAATGGGAAAAACTTTGGTTTAAGGGAGTTTGGATGCACGAGTAGAGCTCATACTCAGTACAGGTGGAGGCTAGCAAAAGACTGGGAGCGACAAATCAAGAGAGCATAAGAGCCATAATCATGCATAGCGACATAAGCATCATTAATGAAAACATAAGCAGTATCACAAGTTCAAAAACTAAGTGGTCATGGAGGCTATTCGTGACTGGTTTGTAGTCATAAACATGGTGTGAGCATGCCCCAAGTCAACCAAATAAAACATTCGAAAGAGAATACCATAAATTGATGCTTTACTATGACAAGAACAACTCATGAATCTTTCAAGACATATTAAACACTCTCAGATATTTGAGGCTATTCATGCTACTCAATAACCACAAGGCTTTAAAACTAAAATAACATTTAGCATGGCATGAAAAAGTTCTAGCCACAGTCTATACAAGCTTCTACTAGTACTGTTATAAATTCTACTTCAAGCAACAATTTTGTTCTCCCAACAAGTACCATACAAAACATGCTTTAACAAAAATACTCTTGATGATACAGAAATCAAACATGAGAGTACTCACATAACACTACTAAAACTAACAGCTCTAATAAGAGATGCATGCAAAACATGAGCTAAATAAATGCAGCAGCTAGACAGAGATTAAGAATACAAAGTATTCTCATGAAAAAGCGGAGCGTGTCAGTCTCCAATAAAAGAATGATGGGGTCCAAACAAGCTTATTTAAAAAGTAAAAACAAACTGAAAGCAAAAAACAAAAAAACAACTGAAAAATAAAATAAAAGACGCTCCAAGTAAAGCACATAAGATGCGACCGAATAAAAATATAGTTTCACTAGATGTGACCTGATAATTTGTTGATGAAGAAGAGGCTGCCTTGGGCATCCCCAAGCTTAGACGCTTGAGTATTCTTGGAATTTTCTGGGATGTACCACCGGGGCATCCCCAAGGATAGGATTTTCACTCTTCTTGATCACATCATATCATCCTCTTCTCTTGACCCTTGAAAACTTCCTTCACACCAAACTTCTCACAATCTTCATTAGCAACGTTAGTGCAATCGAAATAATAAATTCACATGGTTCAGTTTCAACACAAGTCTAACACTCAAAAACACATTAGCTACTGTCACAACTTCTTTTAAAACTCTTTTTATCAAAAGAACACCAAAAGAAAGAGATTAGGATGCAAATGCAATAAATGGCATCTGTCAAAACAGAACAACTGGTAAAGATCCATTTTTTCAAACATCTTATGTTGCTCAAATAAAAAAGTGCTCAACTAAGAAAATTTGCTTATATAACTCAGGATTACGCACAAAAAAACTCAGGTCATTTTGAATTTTTTGTGATTTTTTACGGAATTAACAGTGGACAGCAGAAATATGTTTCCTGCGCAGAAATCCGAAATATAGCCTCAATTTTCCACTAGAGGCCTTACTTGGCTCAACAAAAACTCAAAAGAAAAGATACATCGGGGTTGCTAAGGAAATAGACAACACCCAGGTGCAAAGCACACCAAATAAAACTAAAGAAAACGGGCTGAAAACAGCGAAATAAAACGGGTTGTCTCCCGGTAGCGCTTTTCTTTAACGCCTTTCAGCTAGGCATAAAAGGGCAACTCAAGTATTTTCAGGTGAGGCATTCAAATCAGATTTGCCAATTCTTTAATAATGCATTGTATTTTATCTAAGAGAGTTTCAGAGGCTGCTCTCTTAATATTTTTAGGCCTACTATCTTCATCAAATAAATTCTCAGGAACAATCCAATCAAAATTCTTTTCTTGGGCTTTGTGCAGTTCCACTAATTTAAAGGGGATTGGTATTTTATCCTTGTTTTCATTATTATATTCAGTTTTTTCTAGAGCACCAACAATGTCTACACATGATCCAAGCATATTAAAACGATCAAAGACTTTTCTAGCTTCTATAGCAACATCTCCAAATTCTTTAAGCATAGTTTATAAGATGAAGTTTCTTTTCTCAACCTCTTTAATGTTATTCAAGTTGAGGAACATATGTTGTATTATGGGATGGAGGTTAACAAACCTAGCTTCTAGCATGTGAACTAAGGAAGTTGCAGCAGTCTCGTAATTGGGAGCAAGTTCTACTATGGATTTTTCCTCAAAGTTATCATGCTTACTAACATGATCAAAGAATTCTTTAACACTGTCCTTTCCAAGTATAGAACCACTTCCTACCGGCAAATATTTCAAGGTAAACTTAGGTAACAACATGATGAGAAATAACAATGTAGAGACAACAATAACAACTAGAATGAGAACCACTTTTTGTGTGTTTTTGATAAAGAAAAGCAAAGCAAGAAAAAAAGAAAAACAAGAAAAAAAATAAAGACGTTGAGAGTGAGAGACTCCCCTTTCCAGAAGACTTCTTCCTCCCCGGCAACGGCGCCAGAAATTCTTGATGCTCTTTGATAGTGTGCTGGAAACCCCAAGAGGAGGGTGTGATGAGTAAGCGGCAAGAATTTCCCTCAGTTAAGAACCAAGGTAATCAGTCCAGTAGGAGGAAGAGGATCTCAGGAAGGTTGATGCCACTGACGGTGGTGCTGGCGCTTCACCGGTGTCAGCAACAACGTGGAACCTGCACATGACACAACCAAAATACTTTGTCGCAATGGTACAGTGAGGTTGTCAATCTCACCGGTCTTGCTGAAAACAAAGATTAGACATATAGTGTGCAAAATGATGTATGCTTGCAGTAAGTAAAGAAAGCTGTAAATAGTTGTGCTTTGTTTAACAGTGTGGAAAAATGGACCGGGGTTTATAGGTTCACTATTGGTGTCTCTCCATAAAAGATAGCATGCTGGGTGAACAAATTACAGCTGGGCAATTGACAAATACAGGTTGCACCGTAGTACACATATATGACATGAAGACTACTATGATATTTAGTGCGGGCATTACAACAATATACATAGACCGAAGTCCATCTGCATCTATGACTAATAATCCACCCTCAGGTTAGCATCTGAACCCCTTTAGGTATTAAGTTGCAAGCAACAAATAACTGCATTAAACAAAGTGTATAATGTAAGCAATGATTATGCACGCGGGCACTCTCACCGTTGTTTTCTCCCTAATGGCAACAACACATCCTCCCCCTTCACGTTTCTGTCACTCGAGCAAGGTGGTGAGGAGGCATGAACCCACTATCGAGCATAAATACTCCCTCTTGGAGTCACTGGCAACTACTTGGCCAGAGCAACCACTAGCAACGGAAAGTATGCAAGATCACAAATAGCATATGAAAATAAAGACTATAATCAACTTGGCATAAGTTCAATATTCATCGGATCCCAGCAAGCACAGCATATAGAATTACATAAGATCAATCTCGATCATGATAGGAAGCTCACGAGATCTAAACATGGAGGCATATAAGGAGAAGACAGCCATCTAGCTACAGCTACGAGCCCGTAGTCCAAGGAAGAAGTACTCACGCATCACTCCGGAGGCAGGAATGGTGATGTAGAAGCCTCCAGTGATGATCTCCTCTCCGGCAGGGTGCCGGAAACAGCTTCAGAACCCCCCTGATCTTGGGTTGACGGTGACGGCGGCTGCGGAACTTTTCGGGGATTGTTTCTCAGGTGTTTAGGGTTTTCCATCCGGGGGGATTAAATAGGCGAAAGGGCAAAGGCGGTGGAGCTCCAGGGGCCCTAGAGCCATAGCTGGCGCTGCCGGGGGGGGGCGCGCCACCCTATGGTGTGCCCCTTGGTGCCCGTCTTTGACTCTTCTTCGGTGTTCTGGATGCTTCCGGAGAAAAGTCACTTCGGGCTTTATGGGGTCCAATTCCGAGAATGTTTCCAGAACAACTTTTCTGAAACCAAAAACAACAAACTGGCACTTGGCATCTTATTAATAGGTTAGTCTCGAAAAACGTATAAAAATGCTATAAATAAGGAAGAAAACAAGTAGCAATTGACATAATATGATCATGGAGCATCAGAAATTATAGATACGTTGGAGACGTATCAACAGGACACAGAGTTGCGGAACCAGAGAACAGAAATCCTGGTCATGTTCAACCCCCAGTCCAGAATGTAGTCTCAAACTCCGCCCTGAATGGGTCACGCATGATTGGCATTCAGTGTCTTGGCCCGGCCATCAGGAATGAGAGAATACCGGCTGATTTCAAAGGACCTCGTAGAGTTGTAAACTATACGCCAGACATGGAGCCTGCAGATTGGATAGAAGGATATGATATGGCCATGGAGATATTGGAAGTAAGAGACACAGTATGCGCTCGGCACTTAAGCGTGATGTTGGAAGGACCTGCGAAGTCCTTGTTAAAGAACCTGCCCGCAAATTCAATTAATAGCTGGCGGGAGTTGAAGGACCAGTTCATCAAAAAAATTCAGGGAACATGTAAACGACCAACGACTATTACAGACCTGGAAAATTGTGTTTAGATGGAAGGGGAGTCTGCCCAGCACTGGTCTCGGCGTTTCACAAAAATTATACATTCACCTGTCGGACTCACCGCTCAGCAGGCAGTCGTAGCATTAGAAAGAAATTGCAGATTTGACCCGTTGAAGCATAAGCTGGGATGCATCAAGCGATACGTAAGTGATATGAGAGAGTTGATGGATGCCATGACCAAGTATGCGGAGTCTCACAAAACAAAGGACACAAACTCGGATGATGAGAAGTCTGCGAAGGGAAAGAAAACTGGGACCAAGGGTAGCCAGAACCCGAACCAGCGCAACAGCAAACCCCAGAACCAGAATAATAACAAGCGCAAAAACGGAGAAGGTACCTCGGATTTAGTGGCAAACACGAATACATGTTACTGAAACCGGCGCCAGGGTAAAAATTTCAGGGGAAATCGATTTTTTTTACCAAACAGCTTTGCACAGGCTCAGTAGGCTCTGAAAGGACCATGTCCTCGACACAGCAAAAAACGGAAAATTAGCAAATCATTCTTGGGAAAACTGTGTCATCATGTAGGGTTTCGGACCTAGCGGAAGTAACAACTATGGACCAGGAAACAATGGTGGTGTCAACCCAGGAAATATGGGAGGTGGACATCCGGGAGCTGGCAATTCTGGACTTGTAAATCATAGTCCGGGTCACCATGGTCAGGGTAACCAGGGACTAACCCGGGTGGTAACCACCAAGGAGGAAATTCTGGTTTTCAAACAAATCCAAAGCAGTTAAGCTCGGGTTAGTATCATGTATTCACTACCAGTTCATGCAGGAGAGAACGAAAGGTCCAGAAACGCGCTGTCAACATAGTAGCTCCTGATGTTCCTAGGTGGCTCAATTGGTCAGAACAACCCATAACCTGGAGTCGGGCAGTTCATCCTCCACGAGTTGATAATCCAGGAGGAGTGGCTCTGGTTGTGGCTCCACAAGTTGGAGGATACAAGTTAGACAAAGTGTTGACGGATGGAGTAAGCAATATAAACATCCTTTACTATGATACGTTCAAGAGGATGAACTTGCAAGAGAAAAAACTTCAGCCATCATCAACTGTATTTCACGGGATTGTACCTGGTAAGTCTGCACAACCTATCGGAAAAATATACCTTGAAGTTGCTTTTGGAGTATTTGAAAATTACAGGACAAAGATGTTAGCATTTGAAGTGGTCAAGTTCAAAAGTCCGTACCATGCTTTGTTCGGGCGGCCAGCTTATGCCAAGTGTATGGCCAGACTCTGCTACGTTTACCTCAAGCTGAAGATGCCAGGTCCCCATGGAAATATTACTGTCAACGGTGACAGAGACATAGCTTTGGAGTGTGAGGAAGGTGATGCAACATATGCAGAAACCGCTTGTGCGGAAGAAGAGATGAAATTATATAAACTCCAAGTTGATCCAGAAGACATGACCTTGCTCAAAAAACCATTAGCTGAGTCCAAGTTAAAATTTAAGTCTGCTCAAGACACCAAGCTGGTGGACTTTACGCCCGGTGACTCATCTAAGAAGTTCAGCGTGAAGTCTCACATGACAGAAAAATAGGAAAGCGTGCTCATCAAGTTGCTCCGTGAGAATTGGGACATCTTTGCATGGAAACCTTCTGACATGCTAGGTGTCCCAAGGGAACTTGCTGAGCACAGTTTAAGTGTGGATCCTAACCTAAAACCTATTCGTCAGTTCCTCCGTCGTTTCAATGATGAGAGAAGGAAATCGATTGGAGAAGAGATAGCCAGGTTACTCGCAGCAGGGTTCATAGTAGAAGTATTACACCCAAAGTGGTTAGCCAATCTAGTTCTCGTCCTCAAGAAGAACGGAACCTAAAGAATGTGCATAGATTACATAAATTTGAACAAAGCATGTCCTAAAGACCCGTTCGCCCTACCCCGTATTGATCAGATTATAGACTCTACGGCTGGTTGCGAATTGCTATGTTTCCTAGACGCATATTAAGGTTATCATCAAATCAAGATGAAGGAAGAGGATCAAGAGAAGACCTCATTCATTACACTCTTTGGAACATTCTGTTATACGTCAATGCCATTCGGATTAAAAAAATGCAGGGGAAACTTATCAAAGGTGTATCCAGAATTGCTTGGAAAGTCAGATTGGGCGAAACGTGCAAGCTTATGTGGATGACATAGTAGTCAAATCCAAAAAGGAGACACTTTGATCTCAGACCTAGAAGAGACGTTTGCCGGTTTACGCAAATACCAGATGAAGCTCAATCCAACAAAATGTGTCTTTGGAGTCCCAGCTGGGAAGTTACCAGGTTTCATTATTTCAGAGAGAGGCATTGAAGAAAACCCGGAAAAAATTCAGGTCATACATAACCTGAAAAAGACTGTTTGCCTGAAGGACATTCAGAAGCTGACAGGTTGCGTTGCTGCCTTCAGCCGGTTTATAAGCAGACTGGGCGAAAAGGCTATACCTTTATACCGACTCTTGAAGAAAACTGACACCTTTGTGTGGAATCAAGAAGCTGATGAGGCATTGGAGGCCTTAAAAAAACAACTTTCCAACGCACCTATATTGGTTGCGCCGGAGAAGAAAGAGCCCATGTTACTATATATAGTGGCAAATAACAGGGCGGTCAGTGCGGTGGTGGTTGTGGAACGTAAACTGGAAGGAAAAGAAGGCCTTGTCCAGCGGCCGGTTTACTATGTAAGCGAGGTCCTGACAGAGTCTAAACAGCATTACCCACATTGGCAGAAGCTGGTTTGGGGTGTTCATGGCTAGTCGTAAGCTGAAACACTATTTTCAGGAACATCCTATTACTTTGGTTAGTTCAGCACCTTTGTCCGATATTATTCAGAACAGAGAAGCGACATGGAGAGTTGCAAAGTGGGCTATTGAGATGGGGACATATCATATCAAATATGAGCCAAGGACTGCAATAAAGTCTCAAGCCCTGATCGAGTTCATAAATGACTAGACACAGTTACAGGTTCCACCGGATAAACCAGATACTAAATACTGGACTATGCATTTCGATGGGTCTCGACAGCTGGAAGGTTCAGGAGCTGGTGTGGTGTTAACATCCCCAAGAGGAGATAATTTTCGCTATGTCTTACAAATTTCATTCAAATGCACTAATAATGCAGCAGAGTATGAAGGTTTTCTTCATGGGCTTCAAATTGCGAAAGAGATGAGCATAACCCGGATTCGATGTTTGGGTGATTCCGATCTTGTTTCTCAACAAGTCATAGGAACCTGGGATTCTAAAGACCCAGTTATGGCAGCATATAGACGGGCGGTTACCCTGCTGGCTGGGCATTTCCAAGGATATTAAGTTGATCATATTGACCGGCGTCTCAATGAAGCAGCTGTCGCATTGGCTCGTCTAGGTTCCTAGAAAAAACAAGTTCCACCAAATGTTTTTATGGATGAAATTCATAGCCCGTCAGTTAAAGTTTAAATAGAGGAAGACCTGGCAAATTCAGACCCTGAGTCAAAATTGGTAGCCGCCCTGCATACAATCCCAGAGTGGACTGAACCATACCTGGCATACCTTATGAGAGGTGAGCTCCCGCAGAACGAGTTTATCGCTCGTCAGGTTACAAGAAGGTCCAAGTCATATACAATTATCAATGGTGAGTTACATAAGCGAAGTGCGGCTGGAATCTTTCAGAGATGTGTCTCCACGGAAGAAGGGTGTCAAATTATAAGAGAAATCCACTCAGGAGATTGCGGCCACCATGCAAGTTCCAGATCTTTGGTCAATAAGGCTTTCAGACATGGATTCTTCTAGTAAACCGCAAACGCTGATGCAGAACATATAGTAAGAACGTGCGAAGGATGTCAAAGATATGCAAGGCAGGATCACGTCCCAGCTCAGGATTTACGCATGATTCCTATAACTTGGCCTTTTGCAGTATGGGGACTTGACATGGTAGGACCTTTCAAAAGGTCAGCTGATAAAAAGACTCATCTACTGGTGGCAGTTGACAAGTTTACAAAGTGGGTAGAAGCAGAACCAATCAGTAAATGCGACACGGTTATATCAGTCAAGTTCTTAAAAAAGCAGATTTTCAGATTTGGTTACCCACATAGCATTATAACAGATAATGGGACAAATTTGTCAGAAGGAGCAATGCAGAAGTTTTGTGAACATAACCATATACGGCAGACCTTACTTCGGTGGCACATCCACAATCTAACGGGCAAGCAGAGCGGGCTAACCAGGAATTACTTAAAGGTATCAAACCTAGGCTCCAGGTTCCATTAGAAAAAAACTGCTAGATGTTGGGTTGAAGAGTTGCCTGCTGTTTTATGGAGCATAAGAACTACCCCGAACAGGTCAATAGGTTACACACCATTTTTTCTGGTTTATGGAGCTAAGGTGGTTTTGCCAAGTGATATCTGTCACGATTCACCACGAGTGACTGCTTATGTGGAAACCCAGAATGAGATAGCTCGTCAAGACTCGCTCGATGCTCTAGAAGAAGCACGTGACCTCGCAGCATCTAGGTCAGCCATATATCAGCAGGACCTGCGTCGCTATCATAGCCGCAGGGTTAAGACTCAAAGTTTTCAGGAAGGGGACTTGGTGTTACGCCTGATCCAGAAAAAGGACGGGATGCACAAGCTAAGTCCTCCATGGGAAGGACCGTTTGTAGTAAGTAAGAAACTACATAATGTGTCGTATTACCTCATTGATATGCGTGATGCTGATAAATTACGAACATCTGAGGAAGAAACTGGAAGACCATGGAACATAGCCCAGTTGAGGCCATATTATACATAGGATGATTGTAATCACTATGTTATATTGGCAATAAAAAGCAGACTTGACAATATCTGAGTTATTGAGATTTGTTTCATGAAATTATCATTGTGGCAGAAAGTCAAACTTTTCACATATGATTACTTGGGGGCTGATGCTAGAGCACAGTCTATATCTCAAGAATCTGGCATACGCCAAAAATATATTGGTTATACTTGCCTGCCAGTCAGTGGTTACACGCAATTTTATGAACTAGATGTTTAAACCTGGTTGAAGTCAATCATATTATAACCCGGCAAAACCGGGTTACTATGACCCTGAACTCACCAGAGTTGAACACACTAGAATATGTCATGTGAAAAACTGGATGAGCTAGAAAGCAAAGAAAAACCAAGTCAAGGAAAAATTCACATGCAAAGTATGTAACCCGGAAATATTTTGCATAACCTTGTAGAGAAACCGAGTTATTACAGACCAAAGTGTAACATAAGTGCACACGCGCACTTTCAAAAAATAGAGCTAGAAATATAACAGTTTATCTAGCCTATTACAAACCCATTCGGGTTAAATTATTGTTTTCGCAGGAACCAAATGTTTACTCTGCAGCAGATTTTCCTTTCTGCTGTGTGGCATCTAACCCGGCGTCTGATTCCTGGTCTTGGGTCGCCGGGTCCTGAGTCTTGTGGAGATCTTCAGGATTCACTTGGTCATTCTCTGCTTCCCCAACATCTCTGCTTCCCCAACAACATCATCATCAACATCATCAACAGATACAACATTGATCCTTCAGCTTAACCTTCTCGGCAATGGTGCAAGCCTGGAACCGGCACTCCTTCTCGATTTTGGCGAAGTCTTTCCTGTCGTACTTGGACATGTGCGCCTTATACTCTGGGAAGCCCTTCACAAGAAGATCCGGATTCAGCTTCGGGTGATAAGCTTTGGCTAGTGACATAACCTTGATGGCCCCATGACGTCAGGATGAGAGTTTGTGCTCTTCTATCCATTGTGGAACTTGGGTTTGTTCAACAAGCATCTCATGGACCCCCTTGGGGGGTTATCCCAGTTTCTAACAGCCTTAATGCATTCTCCACCTCCAACATAGAGCTGCTAGATCAAGGTGAAAATAGCTTTGAATTTCATGTCAGGGAGCTAGAGGTTATTGCCATAGATTCTGCCTGCAAGTTACAAGAATACTTTGATCAGAAACATGATAATTATAACAAGGCAAAGGAAATTATGAACCGGAAAAGTAATATATTAGTGAGTTACAGGAGGAGAAAACTTACCAAACACACTGCAGGTTATCTCTCCTAGTATGTCCTTAAACTTGGTGAAGCTGCCCCGGGTTTCCTCCAAGTCCTTCTCAGCATTTTCTCCTCTGGAAATAAGAGCCTTTTCCCGGTTTTCAAAGTCCTGCTGGAGAACGAACAAAGTTTTGGCTGCCTCAGTGATTTGATCTTCTAGCTCCTTCTGTCGGGTCCTGGCCTCCTCAGTCTTCTTAGCCTCTTGTGCTAGCAGGCTCTTCAAATTTGAAACCTCCTTTTGCGAGGAAGATTCAAGACTCTGCACAATTATTGGTTACATCAGAACAAGTTACCATTGGGTTCCAGTCATAACTTGAGGAAATTCTGGCATATAATAACATAACCCAGAAAATTGCGAGCTTACAAGCACTAAAAGCAGATTCCAAGATATGGTTAAGTCCTGAGTAGCCGTAGGCTGGCAAACCCCGCACTTGGGGGTTACACTATTTCAGATTCAAACATTGGATTATGAGTTATGATTAAGTCCCGGGCAGCTGCAGGCTCGCAACCCGGCACTTGGGGGCTACACTATTTCAGCCTAAATTCCAATGGTTAAAAATAAAAGCAGAACAAGTACCGATTTGCAATAATATTGTAAACCGGCACTTGGGGGCTACAACTATTCAGTTTAAAGCATTCAATGATAAATCTTCAAGTACATATTACAAATATAAATTGGAAGATTGAGGGCTACAGGTTATGGATATCAAGGTTACCTCATATTTCTTCTTCAGAAATTCCATAATTCCATCGGCGCGGCGCCGGTTCTCGGAAAGTTCTTGAGCCAGTGTATGAAAATCCTGGCCTTCGATATTCAGGCTAGAAGGAGCCCTCTTTTCTTCTGGTTTTACCTTCAGATCCTCGGTGACTTTACAGAGCACAGTGGAAGTTCCAATAACCTGGGTAGCTTGAGACCCGGTTATGACTACATCCGGATCAGAAACAGTTACATCTTCAACCGGAGGATCATTAGCCGGTGTGTTATCAACCGGATTCACCTCCTCTTCAGTCTCTTCAACCATAGCATCAGCATGACCCGACGATCAAGCAGCCGGTTCATCTTCTTATTCTCCAAAAACCCTCTCCTCGAGGTTTGCAGCAGGAGCAGCAGATGAAATATGGTTAACCTTTAGCGCAGCTCGGGCTCTGCAATAAAAATATAGTTATAAGACGGATTGAGTGACTAAACATTAGTAAGTGATGAACAAAAAGTAAAAAAGGTTAGCTTACCCGGAGTTAATGGAAAACTCACTAGCTCCGCTGAAATGGGATGAGTCGGAGTTTGGAAAATCTGAAT
Source organism: Alopecurus myosuroides (assembly GCA_028641055.1). NCBI lineage: Eukaryota > Viridiplantae > Streptophyta > Magnoliopsida > Poales > Poaceae > Alopecurus > Alopecurus myosuroides. The sequence continues at coordinate 527,126,477 of CM054058.1, forward strand.
GAAATGGACAACTCAGCTCAGGCTTGATTTTTCCGGCCAAGGGATGTGAAGCAGTAGGTGAAAATCGAGCCTTCGAAATCCGCCGGAGAGGATTTTTCTCAGGAAAACCTGCTTCTAGTTCACTTGACCCAGAGCTCCGGGTCCTTCTTCTGTTGCTACCTTCTTCATCGTCATGCGTTTTCTCTATGTGTGAGGATGGTTTCAAAGGATTTTTTGACAGTCTAGATATAGGCACCTTTGCAACACTTGCCGGGTCCTCTTTTGGCCAGCGGGAGACTCTTTTTCAGCCACCACATTGGAACTAGTGATGGGAGTAGTTGGATTGAGATCCGGAGTATTCTGATCCGGAGCTTCTAGACCCGATACTTCTTCACTGGCCTGTCCTTGGCCTAACCCGGCGCCCTCTTGTTCTGCCTGGTCATCCTGCGAGTAATCAGCGTCAGCAAATTGATTGTGCAAGTGACCGAGGGAGTCAAATTCAGAAACCTCATCCTCTTCGTCACTTTTCTCCTCTGATTCATCGTCCTCGGGAGGAGAATCTAGTTCTTCCGTGGTAACCCAGAAAGGATCCTCGGCCTGTGAACCGGACAAAATCAGGGTTAGAATGCGCGCAGTATCGAGGGATGAAGATTACTTATAAAAAATACAAACTTATAGGAGGAGCCGGGTTAGAGGTAAAAAAAGGGTGCCAGGCCAACATGAAAGAACTTGTCTTGTTTTATTCCAACCAGGAGTTTGAGAGAAGCCACCATGTTAGACTTAGACACAGAAGACTCGGAATATCGCATGGGATCTGATAAACCGGTGTACTCATGAAACAACCGGGTCCTGATGCTAAGGGGTTGGATGTGCCAGTCCACCCAAGTTTTGGTTAGATCTAAACCAGTAAGCCCGTGAACTATCAAGGAAGGTACGCGCTTTAGGAGAGGCCGGATTTTAACTTGGTCAGAGGATTTAGCGTAAGAATTCATGGTACTGGTATAGACTAGACGCTCAGGGCGATAACCCGGAAGAGCCGAGCACCTTTAGGAGATGTTTTTTTGTATAGAAGAAAGATTTTTGCCACAACTTAGGATGACTAGCGAGGGGAATGCTCAGATAGGCAATATCCTTCCGCCTCTGAAATGAGACACCTCCACAGTGAATGAGCTCACCCCCGGCTACTTCCGGCTGTTTATTGCAATAAAAATACTCAGGAAACAGATCTAAGTTGGGCTCTACTTGGAGATAATCTTCGCAGAGAACTACGAAGTTACTAACGTTGAGGATGGAATTTGGTGGAAGATCCTAAAGGTGGATACCATAATAGCTAAGGAGCCGGCGGAAAAAATGAGATCCGGGTGGGCGAAACCCACGAAGAATGTGGGCTTCGAAGACTATTACCTCGCCCGACCCAAGTTCAGGCGGGGTCTCGTTTCCTAGGGCTCTCCAAGATACGTCCTTCGGAAGTAAACTGGCGTCTTCCATCTCGGTCAACCGACCTTGAGTCATTTCTGACTTACACCAGTTAACTTGCATCATTTCCCGGCCAGACTTGGCCGCGGCAGAACCGGAAGCGCCGCCGGCCTTCCTCTTCTTTCCGGCTCCTCCGGGTTTGGACACTTGGCTCTTCTCCTTCACCATGATCGCCGTGAACGCCGGTGATGCTCCGGCTGCGGCGGCGCGAGGGGAAGGGTGAAGCTCTCGAGCTCTTGTTCGAAGGAGAAGAGGAAGTGGAGGCACGGGGGGTGAATGAGCCCTCGGGCCCGTACGATGGAGTATTTATAGGAGGGGGCCTAAACCCTAGGGTCAGGTGGTAATTTTGCGAAGAGGACCCTCGGGATTAACCTTTTTACGAGAAAAACGCGGACATATTGGATCGACAGGAGAAGTTTTTTCTGAGAAAAATGCATTAATTGCGTGGAGAAAAATCCGGGTTAAAGTGAGATATTTTCTGGTTCCGTAGATCTGGGAGATGAAGATGCAGGAGTTATCTTTTCAAGAAACGGAAAGATATGATCCTGAAGATAAAGAACTAAACCCGGAAAATCCGGATCGGATATTTTTGAAGGTTATCTTATTAAGGCAAACGACTTTTGTCTGTCTTGTACTCCAAGTAGCTTAACATGAACATCATAAGTTTTGGCTTAAGTGTCCACATTAACCTGGGCGCTAATGTTGGGGGAATAGGTGAGGGGGAGCCTCACCAACCGCTCATATAAACCGGAATCCACTTGATCCGGCTCAGAGTGACTGGTCCGGTTTATATCAAGGAGAACCGGATCGTGATGATCACTCGACAGAAAGAAGACCCGGGTTACCATGTGCTTAACCCGGAGAAGACATAGGAACTGGCCCGCGGTCTCAGCTGGAGGCGTAAGGGCCCAAGGCCTGGAGATCAGCCCAAGGCCGGAGAGAGGCGACCAGGTCACGGGGAGAACCGGAGCGGGACGACTCAGAACCAGATATAACTAGGACTCTGATGACGGGTATAACCCGGATCCTTTGTAACCCGGGGGACTCGGCCACTATATAAGGTGAGACCCTGGGACGTAGAAAGACAAGCTCTAAGTCGATATCAAGGTAACTCGAGACATCGAGAGCCGGAATCACCCTTTGTAATCGAGACCTTGTTTCCTAATAGTAGGAAGGCAGGAGTAGATTTTACCCTCAATTGAGGGGCCGAACCTGGGTAAACTCGCGTCTCTCGTTTCCGCCTTAACCCTTTCGAAGTTTCTCTCAGTAGCAATGGCCTCGCAATCTAGTTCTCACATGAGGACACTTGCCATGACAACACCACGACAGTCATGTTTACCGAGTTCAGTTTCACTTGGGGACAAGCAAGGTCTAAGCTTAGGGGGAGTTCATACGTCCATTTTGCATCACTATTTATATTGTTATTTTCTGTTATTCATCGATATATTTCATGTTATGATGCATCACTTATGTTACTTTATCTTATTTTGCATGTTTTATAATTTTTGGAGAATAAACACCGGGACTAGAAATCTGATGGAAAAAACACCGCCGAGGTACCCTATTTCAGAAGATCAAAAGAACACGGGGGATACCAGAGGATTCTTAGAAGTCCTCAGGAGGAAGTCAGCCAGAAGGGCACCCGGAGGGGGGCCACCTAGGGCCCACACCACCAGGCGGCGCCCCCCCTCTGGCCGCGCATGGGGGTGGTCTGGCCCCCTGGCCTACTCCTAGGTGCCCCCTTTCTCGTACTTGACCCCGAGGGAACCCTAAGCCCCATAACATCATCGAAGAATTAGTCCGCCACCGCCTCGGGGCGGAAAACAACAGAGAGAGAGAAAAGCTCTCCGGCAGGGAGCTGGCGGGGAAATTCCTCCCCGGAGAGGGGGAATCATCGCCATCGCTCGAGGCATCATCAAGATCGTCATCGTCATCATCATCACCACAAGAACCATCACCCTCATCATCCACCTTTATTCAGTTGTAACAATTATGGATCTTTATCGTTGCTCTTCACTAGATGACTCTCCCGGTGTGGATTACTTGTTAGTAGTTGATGCTTGTGAGATTTATCGGTGTTTACACTTTATGACCATATTGTTATTATCCATTATATCATCTCTTATTATGATCCATATGATGTCTTGTGAGTAGTTCGTTTAGTTCTCGAGGACATGGGAGAAGTCTTGTTGTTAGTAGTGAAATTATGTTGAAGTAATATCTCGTGGTTCGGTATTTAAGTTGTGGTGCTATTCTTCTAGTGGTGTCATGTGAACGTCGACTACATGATACTTCACCGTTATGGGCCTAGGTGGATGCATTGTGTATTTGGCTACTAATTGTGGGGTTGCCGGAGTGACAGAAACCTAAACCCCCGTTAGGAAACCATTGCACGAGGGAGTGTAGTATCCGGTAGTTTTAAGGTCGTGGTTAGATTTATCTTAATTACTTTCTTGTATTTGCGGATGCTTACGAGGGGTATAATCATAAGTATGTATTAGTCCTAGTTTGGCAGTGCATTATCATAGGTTCACCCACACAACACTTCACGAACCAATAAATATTAATCAACCGTAATGAAGCGAAAGCACTTGACGAAATTCCCATGTGTCCTCGAGAACGTTTGGTAATCATAAGTAGAACAACCGACTTGTCCTTTGCTCTCAAAAGGATTGGGCCACTCGCTGCAATTATATTTACTGTCTCTTATTTACTCGCACTTTATTTATCTGCTATATAAAAATCCTCCAAAAACCCGTCTACTAGTGTTTACAGTGAATCCTCTATCCAACTTTCTTTTCAACACCTTCTACTCCTCGTTGGGTTCGACACTCTGATTTATCGAAAGTACTATGATACACCCCCTATACTTGTGGGTCATCCTGAGCCTCCTCAAAAGTGCTCTAGGTCTTCGTGAGCAAGCAAGTTGGATGCACCCCCACTAGTTCTATTGGAGAGCTTTCATACACTTATAGCTCTACGTGCATCCATTGTGTGGCACTCCCTACTCCTTTCATAGCTTTGATTATAAGACTTCCTCTTGTCTAATGATCAATTTCAGTTGTGTGAGACTTTCTTCAATTGACCTGCCAAACCCCCCATAATGTACTTTTAGCCATAACATCCTGGTGCTGGGAACCAATATAGAACGCTTGCTTGTTTTGAGTGACCAAATAGCTTTATGATTTTTCCATGTGCGTATTGTTGTCGCTTGACTTGATCCTAACAGGAGTTGTTGTGAGAGTTGGATGTTTAGGATGATTATATTGTTGTTCTTGAAGCTTAAACCATCTTTATTATACGCTGCACAGTGGATTGTTTTTAGTATTGATTCGTTTAAAAGTTTTACTATGTTCTTCTTAATGGTTTATACATTATTCTATATCAACTATAAACCACAACCTTTACTCATTTGATCTTAGTTTACACGCTTTACATTATGATGATCAAGTTTATGTTGGTAGCATGTGACCTCAAAAATTATTTGTTTTTATCATTTACCTACTTGAGGACGAGTAGGAACTAAGCTTGGGGATGCTTGATACGTCTCAAATGTATCCATAATTTCTGATGTTCCATGTTGATTTCTTGCCATATGCTACATGTTTCTTAGAAAATTTATGTCATTTTTATGGATTTTCTTGGACTAACCTATTGACAAGATGCCACAGAACCAGTTCTTGTTTTCTGCTGTTTTTAGTTTCAGAAAAGTTGTTCTGGAAATATTCTCGGAATTGGACGAAACAAAATCCCAGAGTCCTATAATTCCCGGAGCGTCAACAGAGTCCAAAGGAGACCCGGAGGGGGGCATAGGGAGGCCACACCATAGGGGGATCGGTTCCCCCTCTAGCCACGCCTAGGGGTGGTGTGGGCCCCCTGGCTACCCACCGACGTTGCCCTCTTGCCTATATATTCTTTCCGAGGCATAAACCTTAAATCAACCGGCCTCCATCCACGAAAAGTTCCGTAGCTCCGCCGCCATCGAAGACAAGTTTCGGGGGACAGAAATCTCTGTTTCGGCGCCTTTCCGGGACGGGGAAGTGCCCACGGAGCCATGTCCATCGACTCCACTGCCATCTTCATCGTCGTTGCTGTCTTCTATGATGAGGAGGTAGTAGTTCTCCCCCTGGGCTGAGGTATCTACCGGTTGCTATGTGTCTCGTCTCTCTCTCCCATGGTGTGATCTTTATGTGATCATGAGCTTTGTAATCTAGTTGAATAAGTATATGTTACTCTTCATCTGTTATGCTACTCAAGTGGTTTTGTTATGATATCTCCGTAGACACTTTGATCACTGTGTAAAGGTGATAGTGTGAGCACCGTGTGGTTTAGCATGATATTTCTATTTTTTGTTGGATGACCCTATGAAATTGTGGTGTTTGTTTGGAACCATCTAGGTCTCATGGTGATAGCGTGAGGATTTACCAAGATGGGGAAATGCGAACTCTAAGGAGTGCTCTTATAGCCCTACGCAATGATTGGTGTTTGTTATCCGACCGGAGAGTGGTTCAGAGTAGCATAGTGGAGAGATGATATTTATGCATTCAATTATGTTATTATTGTTGAGAGTGTTTACTAGTAAAAGTATGATCCCTAGGCCTTGTTTCTAAGCATTGCAACACCGTTTACAATCAGTTCGGCTACATGTTTACTTGCTGCCATTTTATTTCAGATTGTTATTGTCACTTACAATCATCCATATTACTTGTATTTCACTATCTCTTCGCCGAACTAGTGCATACAACTAACAATTGTGTTAGCTGTGTTGGGGACACAAGAGACTTCTTGTACCGTAATTGCAGGGTTGCTTGAGAGGGATATCTTTGATCTCTACCTCCCTGAGTTCGATAAACCTTGGGTGATCCATTTAAGTGAAACTTGTTGCTGTTCTATAAACCTCTGCACTTGGAGGCCCAACACTGTGTACAACAATAGAAGCGTGCGTAGACTTCAGCACCTCGTTGCCAGCTCTTCTATCCATTTCGATAAGCGGATGTGCCACTAGTCCAGGTGTGTAAAGTCCATTTTACAAGTGAAATAAAGATCGTCTACTTACGTCCTCATGAGCTAAAAAAAAGAGCACAAAATAGGTATAATTTTGAAGGTTTTAAAGGTAGCACATGAGAAATTTACTTTGGAGTGTCGGTTAAATACCACATATAGGTAGGTATGGTGGACACATTTGGCAAACTTTGGTTTTTGGGAGTTGGATGCACGAGTAGAGCTCATACTGCGTACATGTGTAGGATAGCAAAAGACTGGGAGCGACAAATTAAGAGAGCAACAATGGCCATATTCATGCATAGCGACAAAAGCATTATTAATCAAAGCATAAATAGTATTAAAGTAAAAACTAAATGATCATAGAGGCTAGAGGTGACTGGTTTGTAGTCATAACATGGTGTAAGCATGCGCCAAGTCAACTAAATAAAGCATTTGAAGGAGGATACCAAAACAATATGCTTCGATGTGATAAAAACAACTCATGATTCTTTCAATGGCACATTAAGCACTCTCAGATATTTCAGACAAGTCATGCTACATCAATAACTACTAAGCATAGAATTAAAATAATATCTAACATGACATGGTAAACTCTAGCCACAGTCTAAACAAGCTTCTTTTTGCACTATTATAAGCATCAATTTTTTTTTTGCTTTCCAACATCAATCACTTTATTTAAACAAAAACTATCAAAATAATTTATCAATGAAACGGGAGAGTACTACTACTGTACAAGAACTAACAGCCATGAATAAGAGATGCATGAAAAACAGGAGCTAAAATGATTTGTAGCAGTTAGAAGAAAAATGATGAATATGAGTATGATAAATGAGGAATACGAGTATTCATATGAAAAAGCGGGGCGTGTCTCTCTCTCACACAAGAATGTTGGGTTCCAACTAAGTTTATAGCAGCAAGGAAAATAAAATAAAACAAAACAAAAACAAATAGACGCTCCAAGTAAAGTGCATATAATGTGACCGAATAAAAATATAGTTTCACTAGAAGTGACCTGATAAGTTGCTCATGAAGAAGGGGATGCCTTGGGCATACCCAAGCTTAGAAGCTTGATACTTCTTGGAATTTTCTAGGATGAACCACGGGGGCATCCCCAAACTTAGGCTTTTCACTCTTCTTGATCACATTATATCATCCTCTTCTCTTGACCCTTGAAAACTTCCTTCACACCAAACTCAAAATAATTCTAATTACAAGGTTAGTGCACAATAAAAAACTGACATGTTCTCCATGGACACAAGCATTACCAATATTTTCTAAACATTAGCTACAACCACTGATGTTTTGTGGAGCAAAGAAATCCACTCAACATAGTAAAATAGAGAATGCAAAGTAAAAAAGGCAGAATCTGCCAACACGAGAACAGTCTGTAAAGACGAATTTTTAGAGGCACTTACGTTGCTCAGATCAGAAAACTCAGAACTAAAAAAAGTCTCAAAAATAGCTTAGGATCATGCACAAAAATTTGCAGGTGGGTTCGATTTTTGTGTGAATTTATGTGAATTAAACAGTGGACAACAAAAATCTGTTCCTGCGCAGAAATCCAAATCTACCTTCAACTTTTCACTAGAGAGTTTACTTGGCACAAAAAATACGAGAAAGTAAATATACAAAGGAGTTTCTACAGAATTAAACAACATCTTGACTCAAAGAAAACAGAAGAAAACAATGCAAACATAAAAACATGGGTTATCTCCCAAAAATTGCTTTCCTTTAACGCCTTTTAGCTAGGCCCAGAAAGCAAGAAGATGCTCACATAAGAAATATAAATTAAGCAAAAGAGAGAATCAAGAAGAAAGTATAAAAAAAAATTAAGTCTAAACCACTTCCTATGCATAGGAATCTTGTAAATAAATAAATTAAATAAACTCAAACTAGAAATCATGGGAAGGTAGAACAATATCAATTTCAAAAATTTCAACAAAAAGAGAGTTGCTTTAGTAACATGAAAATTCCTACAACCATATTTTCCTCTCTCATAATAATTTTCAGTAGCATCATGAACAAACTCAACAACATAATTATCACATAAAGCATGTTTGTCATGGTCTAAAAGCACACAATTCATATCAAGCTCAAAAATAGTGGGATCAAAATTAAAAATAAAACCCTCTTCTTTCCTACTTTTAGCAATAGCAAAACAAGATGATTGGTCACTCTTAAAAGTTATGGGACACATTATAGCAATCCTATTTTTTGTAGCATTATAATTTATAAAATCAAGTAACATAGGGCCATCATCTAGAGCATTATAATATAAATTTTCTAAACAAACTTCCTCATTATAATGCATATCAATAGTTGGAATAAATAGATGATTATCATGGGATTTATCAAAGTAGCATGGATTATCAGAAATAATAGTAGCAATATCATTCTTACAAGTTTCATTCATAATACTGTCAAGGTCACACGTATAGCAAGTATCAATTTAATCAAAAAGGTATATTTCAAAAGAATCAATAGGATCATCACAATTATCAATATAACACTCATCCTACTTTGGTAAGCATGGAGGGCAATCAAATAAGGTACGAGTTAAAGAGTTACTCCCATTGGGAGGTAGACATGGGTTGCTCCATTCTTTCTCCTCTTAATCATCACTCTCCTCCTATTTTTCATCCAATGAGCTTCCAGATTCAGCAATTTCTTCTTCCATAGGCTCCGGCAAGGCATTAACTCCTCCTTTGGGGGAGAGCATCTATTAAAATATTTAATTATGTAGCAATTACAATCTTTGTAATTATCAAAGCAATATTCAAGTATAGCATAAATCTCGTATTTATAAGGTGCATCATCAATACTTTCAAGCAAATAGGCAATTTTGAATGCACCCTTCCAAGCAATAAATTCCTTAATTTGTTCCGTATCATAAAAGTCATAATTTCCCTTAACATAAGAAGATATGGTAACATTATCATTATACTCACACCGAAAAGGGGAGGGGGTGTTTATACCTCCTACAGCAACAAGATTTATCAAAGCAATAACTAACATTATAAGTAGAGAACAAGTTTCTAGCAATGATATACAATTTATTAATTTATTCCCATAAGTGTATGCCTTTTTGTGACAAACGGTGTTCCTTATAATATTTTTTTTGTTCTTCCGTGAATCCACCTTGCCAATAAGATCTAGTTTCAAAGGAATCAACCATTAATAGTAGGCATGATAAAGCAAATAACAAGCAAAACAATAACAAAGTAAAAAGATTGGACGTGACAGACTCCCCTTGCTGAAATCCTCTTCCTCCCCGGCGCCAGAAAAGTGCTTGATGCGTGTAGACACACGTACATTAGGAGACCCCAAGAGGAAGGTATGAAGAGTGCAACAGCAAGTTTCCCTCAGAAAGAAACCAAGGTTGAATCGACCAGTAGGAGAAACAAATCACTTCTGAAGGTTGTTGGCAGCTGATGTTGGCAGGGCGCACTACCAGGCTGTATAGCAAGCGACGGAACCACGACATAAATGGGTCTAGCCCAAGAAGCAGCGCACGGGCAAATCCTTCAGGCGGCACGAGCGCCTTGTGCCTCTTAAGGCGGTGAATGGAATTCACCACGTAGAGGCGCCCGCGAGGACAATACATCGCCCACATAGACTAACGGTTATAAACGGGCCGACCCATTAGCTTAAAGAAGCGAGTTGTACACGGACTCGCCATGTAACAGTTATAAACGGACCGGGCCATTAGCTTAAAGAAAAAGTAAGAAAATACGGGAAAGGGGAGGGAATAAAACCGTAGACCTCCCCTTGAGCTCCGAGGGGCACAACCACTCCGGCCCGCAAACGTTTTTTTGTTTAGCTTCCTCTTTTAATCTTTCTATTGTCTCCTTTTTTTCTAGTTTTATTTTTTTCCAATTCTCTTTTTTGTTCCTTTTTCTTTTATATTTTATTATTTTTGATTCAAACTTTAAAATGTTCAAATTCGAAAATTATTCTGATAAAAAATGTTCAAATTTAAATTTTGTTCAAATGAAAAAAAACCTTTTTTGTGTCTAACTTTCTCTTTTAAGCTTTTTATTGTCTCATTTTTCTGTTTTCATTTTTTCTCATTTTCTTTTCTGTGTCCTTTTTTTGTTCACCAAATTTTTTTGTTCAAAATTATTTTTTGGTTCAAACTAAAAACTGTTCAAACTAGAAATATTCAAATTTATATTTTTTTCAAATTCAAATTTTGTTCGGATAAAAAACTGTTTAAATTTTAAAATTGTTCAAATGAAAAAACGTTCAGATTAAAATTTGTTCAAATTTGAAAATTGTTCATACTTAACATTTTGTTCATGTTTTGGAATCATTCAAACTTAAAATTTGTTCACCATTTAAAAAATATTAATTTTAAATTATATATGAATTTTTCGGAAAAAGAAAAAAAATACAAACGGGCCGGCCCAGGTGTGGAGCGAGTGCAGCGTGCGCGGATGAGTTCGAGCTACCGTTCGCAAAGAGCGGTACATAGGGGCACCCGAGGCGTCCGGGTGTTTTTTTCTTGAGACCTCTGTTTGTTTGTGGGCCGGCCAGCTTCCTTCTTGAGCTCATACCCTACAGCGTTTCCATGCTCGGCCCATTATACTTGTTCGACCTATTCTCTCCAGCTTAGGGCATCTCAAGTCGTCCCGCCCCCCTAGCGCCCCCCAGGCGGCCTTTTTAGCGCCGGAAGCGGCGAATAGCGCCGTTTTCGCACCAGCCGGCCAAATAGCGCCGTTTCGGCGCTAATTCGCGCCGCGACACCCAGGCGAAACCCAGCCCGCTGGGTTCAGCTTGGTGGGGCGAAAATGCGGTGCAGCCCACGCGGGCCAGCTCTGTCAGTGACGCGTCGAAAAAACGCGGGAACAGAAACCCCCGCCCGTGATCTTCTTCTCGGCGCCCGCGCCGGTCAAAGGCTGCCGGAGTAATGGCGTGGCGGCAGCGGAGGCACGCGCGGCGCAGTAAGTGCCCCACCAGGCTACAAAAAGGCCCCCTCGCTGCTCGTCGCTCTCCCATTCTCGACATCCACCTCCCTCGCCCTCACCGCGCTCGCTCTCGCCACCCTCGCTACACCTCAACTAGACAAGATGCCTCGCCGGTTCCGTGCCTGGCGCCACTCACCGCTGTACCGCCGGCCCACAGCCGCGACGCGTGGCCACAGCGACAGCGCAGCGACGGCGAGTTCCACTACGAGGAGCAACCGGCGCAGGAGGCGGCGCCCGAGCAGCAGGGGGCGCAGGAAGAGGTGGCGCCCGAGCAGCAGGCTGCGCAGGAAACACGACGCTGGAGGAGGGACCGGAGGAGGCAGCCAATCTGGCCCGAGAAGCACGCGGCGTACTACTCCTTCGAGACCTGCTGGAACGAGGAGGCGTTCCACCGGGTTCGCGGTGGCCTCGAGCAGGTGGCGGCGGCGGCCGAGGCTGCCGCCGTTCGGGCATCCCTGGAGACCCACCGGAGGGAGGAGGCGGAGCGAGAGGCCTACCGGCAGCTCACCGCAAACGCGGCGTCGGCCGAGCACCAGGTGGTGCTGCAGAGCGAGCGACCGACGCCAGCTGGTGCTGCAGAGCGAGCGACGCAACCGTGAGCCCTCCGAGCAGGCTCAGCTGCACCGGCTGCGGATGCAAGGCATGGCGGAGCGGCGCTGGCTCGCCACGGTGGCGAACCCGTCGACGAGCGCCCCGCCGCCCTTCGCCGAGAACGACCACGAAGCTGGCCCCTCCAACCGGTCAGCCTACGACGACTGCGAGGAGGACGACGAGGAAGAGGACGACGCCTAGAGTAGTCGCCGCAAGGCCGGGGCGATCGTAGTTTTTAAGTTTTTCGCAATGTTTAGTTTAAATTTCAGTCGTAATCTATGAAAATTACGTCGAATCAACAAAAGTGCGTCGAATTTATTTTCCGAATAACCCTGCCCCCCCTCCCCCAGTTTCATATTAGCGTCGTTTGGCGCCGCGACGGCCCCAAAACGGCGGCGTTTTGGGCCCTGGGGGGGTGACAGGGCTGGAGATGCCCTTATGTTCGTGTGGCTACGCTATCTATTCGTGGTTTTTACCGTGTTGTTAAAAAACATACACACACATCAATTATTCCAAACTAGTTATTCGAAGTAGGCATTATTTAAAGTACTTTCTTAGGTTTTGTAGGAAATCCGAGCAAGTTGCTGAAAGTGATTTGAGCCATTGGGTGTGTACAAGTATACTTAGTTGGGGCGGCAGGTCATTAAGCTATTTTTACGTACTCCCTCTGATCCCGATCTATATTAAGCATCGAAAAAAATGAGCTGAGCATGTATAAATCTGTGTACAACCTGCGACACTTAGTTGGGATCGGAGGGAGTAGTACATAATTTGTGAACAATCGCAAAAGTAAAGCCCAATATTCTGGATGTTACTTCGATTCATTCAGTATCAAGAATTGGCTCCTTCTAATATGGACAGTGCTGGGCGTCCCCCGGGGGATGAAAATTTTTCATCCCCCGCATCCCCGTGCTGACACGTGTCCCTTTTTCCCCCCAAAACGCACTTTTGCTTTGGTAGCAAAAAAATGCCCGCTTTTGCTCCTATGTAGCAAAAAACGGTTCGTTTAAAAAAAACGAAAAAAGACAGATCTCGCCGGAGACTCGTCGGAACCTGTAGCAAAAAAAATTGCTACAGTAGCAAAAAGTTAATTTCGCCGGAGCCATGACCGGAGACTTTTGCTCGCCGGAGAAATAACATAGCAAAAATATTATTCTAATAGAGCAAAATCATAACGTTATTGTAGCAAAAAAATTATTCTATTATAGCAAAAATCGGACCTCGCCGAAGTTGTAGTAGAAAAAAATTTGTAAAAAAAAGCAAAAAAAAAACGTAATGTAGCAAACATTTGTACAATTTTTTTTAGCAAAAATTGCCGCCGTTTGAAGGCGTCCGCCGCTCTGATGGCCTCCCAGCGCCCGTCCCGGCCCGTGTGCCGCCGCACCAGCACCGCGCCCTCCACGTCGACGCTGCGTGTGGAGCCGTCGACGTTGGTCACCGTCGCGGACTCGGGCTCCCTAGGCTCGTGGTAGGAAGGACGGGGATGGTGAGATCTGGCGGAGGAGCAGCACGGGGACGACGAAACGCCGGTGGAGGAGCATGACGATGAGCGGGGGCCGGGAGCTGGCCGGCGGCAGCGCATGCCGGGAGCTGGTCGGCAGCGCATGGAGGCGGAAGCTCCATGGTCGCCCCTGACGAGCACGAACGTGCGGGCTCGGGAGCCAAAAAACGAGCGGATGAGAAAGAAAGTGGAAGGGATAAGGCTGTGCTTGTGGACCCCACTCGTAGTTTTTGTGGGTTATTTGACGAGTCACACGGTGACACAGTGGGAGCCGGGGGACGCGAGCGCGCGATCCCCCGGATGATTCGTAGCTTTTTCCTTCTAATATTGCCTCGGCTCCTTCTTGTCAACCTCTCTTAGCGCCCGCGTCGCGCGGGGGTGCTTGTACTCTGAACTGAACTGAACTCAACAAAAAGGGAAATTCACCCCCTTTCCTTTTACACATACTATATGAAAAGAATCACAACTTTTGAGGGATAAGAAAAGAAGTTTTGATCGCGATGAAGAGGTATGTGAGATTTGACTCACCTACGAGGCATAGTTGGTATATGGAACATGATTTCTTTTTTTGATCAAGGGAAGTATATTAATATCACGGAGATACAAATTACACCCGGCCTCTGCAACAACGCAATGGATGCACACAGCCGAAAGACAATAAAAGAAGAAATAAAAAGAAAAGTCCCGCTACAGAGTTACAGTCCTCGCGGTAACCGCACAACCACCACCTAAACAACAGCAGATGTCCATCTCTTCGAAAACAATGTCTCCAACAAGAACGGTGTCAGTCACAACCAATTAAGGCCAGACCTTGGGTTTTCACCCTGAAGATAATCATCGCTCTCAAAACAACGGCTCCAAGAAGACCAGTGCCAGGCACAACCAATTAAGGCCAAACCTTGGGCTTTCACCCTGAAAGATAGGACTTTGGACTTCACGATGTTGTCGCCCCCTCTTACATACGGCTGCCACGAATCTTGTAACTCCAAGCCAGTTCCCCATCGATGCAAAGACTCCAAACACCGTTGCTAGTCCTCCAATCTCACCTTCGATGACTGAGCATTGTGACCGAATTCCACCGATCCAGCAATCTCCAGGCGCGCCCATGGGAGTTCGCCGGTGGAGCCTTTCGAGTCGACACCCCGGCTTGATCAAAGAGAACCTACATCAGGATCTTCATCTTCGCGCGATGAGAAACCCAAGGACCACCTCCTTTATTCTGATGTCTCGCAGCCCCGACGCCACGATACGACTCCCAGCAGGGAATTTGCGGGAGGGTTCCGCATCCGCCGCCACCGGGAGCCCTGCCGCCGATGGTCCCTAGCACCACCGCCTCCTACCGCCAAAGAAAGAGGAGGCCGCGCCGCCCGGGAGCCAAGCCAATGGCGCCGCCGCCGCCACGTGGCCGCCACACCATGGCCGAGCCACCCCAGATCCCATCGACGGCGCCACCATCCGGCCAGCGCCGGCTGCCCACGCAGACCCAACCACTAGCCGCCGCCAGAAGAACCAGGGCCGCCGCGCCGACGTCCATGCTCCGCCGTCCGCGCATGCCGTCCAGGGTCGACCAACGCATCTGGCCGGAGGCCTCCCACCGCGTTTGTGCTGAGGAGGCGAGGACCCGCCGGCCGCCGTCCACCACGCGGAGGGTTGTGCCCCCGGTGGCTTCCTCCGACGGCGGCGGGTGGATGGGGAGGAGGGGGTGTGGGGGCGGCGGCGGCTAGGATTTCGCCCGTGCCGCCCCTGGGAGCGACGAGAGCGACCAGAGCCCCTATATATATGGAACATGATATTGCTACATGGATGTCAATATCAAACGCTATCAGCACCATATGGCATATGTGACGAGCGACCAAAATAAAACAATATCAGGGGTCTCTATCAGCTGCGTATGTATATAACTCGTCAATATCAGCTCATGGCTCGAGCTGGTGTTCCGTTCCTTGTCCCATCTGGAACGGGACATGTCCTCAAATCTGATCACTGAGGTGCAGCTAATTTGTTATGAAATCTAATTTGTGGCTATATATTTAGGGTCATTTATCGAATTGCCCATAGCGGACCACTTGTACTCAGTTTTACCCCTAGAGCTGAATCGACCTCAGTTTTGCCCCTAGTCTGTGCGCAACTACTATGGAGAGGCTGGAACGGTAAGTTTGGAGTCGACTCCGTTTCGCGAAGTGGGACCGAGGAGTCAGACTCCGTTTCGCGAAGTGGGTCCGAGTGGGACTGCCAAGTTCGTTGAAACCATCCGGAGCTTACAGGTGGGACCGCGCAATTAGTTGACTACGCTGAATAGTCCACACCCGAGTTTCCCGCCACCACCGTCGTGCGCTGCCGCCCAATTTAGTTGACCCGCCGTCGTGCGCTGCCGCTCACGCCGCCGCCACCGCCGCACCATCCCCTGCTGCGCCACGAGCACCTGCGGCACCACCACCACCACCACCACCACCACCGCTGGGTTCGGCTTGGGGGGCGAAAAGGCGGGGCAGCCCACGCTGGCCAGAGCTGTCAGCGACGCGTGGAAAAACCCTGGGGCCCCGGGTCGTTCAATGTCTGCCGGAGTAACGGCACGCGCGTCGCAGTAAATGACCCGCCAGGGCTACAAAAGGCCCCTCACCGCTCGCCGCTCTCCCCATTCTCGCCGTTCATCTCCTCGCCCTCACCGCACAAACTCTCATCGCCCTCGCCGCACTTCACCAGACACCCCGAGACGATGCCTCGCCGACTCCGTGCATGGCGCAACTCGCCGTTGTACTGCCGACCCACGGCCGCGACGCGGGGCCACAATGACGGCGAGGAGAACGAGCAGCCGGCGCCGGAGGAGGCAGCGCCCGAGCAGCAGCTGCCGCAGGAGGAGGCGGGGCCCGAGCAGCAGCAGCCGCCGGAGGAGGCGGCGCCCGAGCAGGAGCCGCCGCAGGAGGAGGTGGCGCCCGAGCAGGAGCCGCCGCAGGAGGCGCCGCGCTGGAGGAGGCTCAGGCGGATGCAGCCTATCTGGCCCGAGCAGCACGCCACCGTCTACTCGTTCGAAACATGGCGGAACGAGGAGGCGTTCCACACGGTCCGCTCCTGGCTAAAGGAGGCGGCGGCAACGGCCGAGGCTGCCGCTGTTCGTGCATCCCTGGAGACCCACCAGAGGGAGCAGGCGGAGCGCCAGGTCTACCGGGAGCTCGCCGCAACCGCGGCGTCGGATGAGCAGCAGGCGGTCGTCGCGCTGTACGAGAGCGACCGGCGCAAGGCTGCCCTGCAGAGCGAGAGGCGGGACCGCCGCCATCCCTCCGAGCAGGCGCAGCTGCACCGGCTGCGGATCCGAGGCAGAGCGGAGCGGCATGCGATCGCTACGCTGGCGAACCCATCGCCCTTAGCCAAGAACGACCACGAGGCGGGGCCCTCCAGCATGCTGGCCTACGACGACAGCGATGAGGACGACGAGGAAGAGGAGTAGAGGACGACGTCTAGGAGGAGGGCGGCGACTAGGCCTCTCGGGCAACCGTAGTTAATTTTTTTTTAAGTTTTTTCAATGTTTTTAGTTAAATTATGCCGTCTAGCTTTCTGTAAAACTATCGTCGAATCTATGAATTTTAGCCTAATTCAACGAGTTCGCGTTTTTTAATTAATTTTGAGTATTTCTGAACGCAATCACGAGCCAGAATGTAGATTAAAAGCGAAAAGAATGTTTGAATAATGTTGTATATATGATGCATGTTGAACTAAGTCATTCCAAAATTTTGGGCAAATGTGCTTGAAATGAGGTCCGAAGCAAGGGTAAATACCCCCGTTTATAATTTCATGAAAATTTCGACCTTGCCAAAATTAACCAAATAAATTTGAGGACCAACTATATCACATATAACAACGTTGTGCGTTCGATTCATGTCATTTTGAATGTGTTTGAATTATTTATGCTCATTTGCAACCATCGCTCAATTCTCGTGAGAAATGTGCTTGAAATGAGGTCCGAAGCAAAGGGTAAATACCCCCGTTTATAATTTCATGAAAAATTCGACCTTGCCAAAATTAACCAAATAAATTTGAGGAGCAACTATATCACATATAACAACGTTGTGTGTTGGATTCATGTCATTCTGATTTGTTTTGAATTTTTTATGCTCATTTGCAACCATCGCTCAATTCTCGTGAGAAATGTGCTTCAAATGAGGTCCGAAGCTAGGGTAAATACCCCCGTTTATAATTTCATGAAAAATTCGACCTTGCCAAAATTAACCAAATAAATTTGAGGAGCAACTATATCACATATAACAACGTTGTGTGTTGGATTCATGTCATTCTGATTTGTTTTGAATTTTTTATGCTCATTTGCAACCATCGCTCAATTCTCGTGAGAAATGTGCTTCAAATGAGGTCCGAAGCTAGGGTAAATACCCCCGTTTATAATTTCATGAAAAATTCGACCTTGCCAAAATTATCCATAGAAATTTGAGGATCAACTATATCACATATAACAACGTTGTGTGTTGGATTCATGTCATTTTGATTTGTTTTGAAATTTTTATGCTCATTTGCAACCATCGCTCAATTCTCGTGAGAAATGTGCTTCAAATGAGGTCCGAAGCAAGGGTAAATACCCCCGTTTATAATTTCATGAAAACTTCGACCTTGCCAAAATTATCCATAGAAATTTGAGGATCAACTATATCACATATAACAACGTTGTGTGTTGGATTCATGTCATTTTGATTTGTTTTGAATTTTTTATGCTCATTTGCAACCATCGCTCAATTCTCGTTTGAAATGTGCTTCAAATGAGGTCCGAAGCTAGGGTAAATACCCCCATTTGTGCTTCAACATTTTTTGGCATATTTTGTAAATCAACCAAATGAATTTCCTAGACATCTATTCTACATGTATAGTGTAAATCTGAAGTTTCATTATGTTTTGAATAATTCTTCTATTTTTTATTTTTTATTTAAATAACATGGTTTAATACAAACATCATATGTAAAACTGATAAAAATCATCTCTGTAGTAAATCTGAAGTTTCATTATATTTTTTATTTAAATAACATGGTTTATAATACTTAACAGCAAAGAAATCATATGTAGAACCATCGATCCCTGTGGCCAACGTACCAACCAATCAGAGCGCAGAACGAACGTCTCGCGGATCGCTGTGGCTGCGAGCGCATCCGTCCGATGCACGATTCCTTCTAGAAGGCGTCGATCCAACAGCCCAGGTCGAATCTCTGTGTTTCCTTCTAGAAGCTTTTCGGCTGGTCAAACAGAGGGTTGACCAAGCTTGAAATGAGCATAAATAATTCAAAAAAAATCAAAAAAATATATTGGCGACGCACATAGTAGTGTTATGTCATATAGTAACGAGAAAAAAAATATAAACCTGTCTTATAAAGAATGGAACGAAAAAACCTTGTGTAACATATGATATCTTGAACAGTCTAGTAGAGCGTTCAAGATAATGAGATGAGTTTCAAACCTTTTGAACTCAAATAAGGTCAAAATCTCACCAAAGCTTCATTTTGGTGTGACTAAGAAAGATCCAAAGTTATTTTTCCATTTTGATGTTTTAAACTTGTTTTATTTACGATTTTCGATTAAAACCATTATTATTCAAAAGAAAATAAATAATACGAATATTCATCCAATAAATTTTTGGGCTTCAGAATTGCATTATATAGGTCTAATACAAGTCTAGTAAAAATATAAATAGGATTTATAAACATTAGAACGAAATCCATCACTAAAATGAGATTCCTCGAATACAAGACTAGAGATTTCAAAGAATAAGAGGTGGAAACATTGTGAATCTTCCGAAGAGGTGGGTTCTACCTTTTTGTTTTGTGTTCCTATGGGCTATACTAGCACAACCAAGCAAATAGTTCCACATTGCTATCACCTTTCGACGCTGTTACCGCGTGTTCCGTATAAGTCCGGTATTTCTCCAGCGGGGCTAGGGTTTCACCGGGAGGCTACGGAGCGTCTGGATCCCAACACAAGCTAGGGGGTGCCATACCATGTTAGTATAGGTGTGTTGTGTGCTTTGTATGTCCAAGATTGCTCTCTGGGGTGTGACCCGGCTTCACCGGCATCCACTTCTCTCTCGTAGGCGATTACAGGGTGAAACTCCCGTATCGGACCAAACACCGTGAATCTTCCGAAGAGGTGGGTTCTACCTTTTTGTTTTGTGTTCCTATGGGCTATCCTACCACAACCAAGCAAATAGTTCCACATTGCTACCCCCTTTCGACGCTGTTACCGCGTGTTTCCGTATAAGTCCGGTATTTCTCCAGCGGGGCTAGGGTTTCACCGGGAGGCTACGGAGCGTCTGGATCCCAACACAAGCTAGGGGGTGCCATACCATGTTAGTATAGGTGTGTTGTGTGCTTTGTATGTCCAAGATTGCTCTCTGGGGTGTGACCCGGCTTCACCGGCATCCACTTCTCTCTCGTAGGCGATTACAGGGTGAAACTCCCGTATCGGACCAAACACCGTGAATCTTCCGAAGAGGTGGGTTCTACCTTTTTGTTTTGTGTTCCTATGGGCTATCCTACCACAACCAAGCAAATAGTTCCACATTGCTACCCCCTTTCGACGCTGTTACCGCGTGTTTCCGTATAAGTCCGGTATTTCTCCAGCGGGGCTAGGGTTTCACCGGGAGGGGGGCTACGGAGCGTCTGGATCCCAACACAAGCTAGGGGGTGCCATACCATGTTAGTATAGGTGTGTTGTGTGCTTTGTATGTCCAAGATTGCTCTCTGGGGTGTGACCCGGCTTCACCGGCATCCACTTCTCTCTCGTAGGCGATTATAGGGTGAAACTCCCGTATCGGACCAAACACCGTGAATCTTCCGAAGAGGTGGGTTCTACCTTTTTGTTTTGTGTTCCTATGGGCTATCCTACCACAACCAAGCAAATAGTTCCACATTGCTACCCCCTTTCGACGCTGTTACCGCGTGTTTCCGTATAAGTCCGGTATTTCTCCAGCGGGGCTAGGGTTTCACCGGGAGGGGGGCTACGGAGCGTCTGGATCCCAACACAAGCTAGGGGGTGCCATACCATGTTAGTATAGGTGTGTTGTGTGCTTTGTATGTCCAAGATTGCTCTCTGGGGTGTGATCAGGCTTCACCGGCATCCACTTCTCTCTCGTAGGCGATTACAGGGTGAAACTCCCGTATCGGACCAAACACCGTGAATCTTCCGAAGAGGTGGGTTCTACCTTTTTGTTCTGTGTTCCTCTGGGCTATCCTAGCACAACCAAGCAAATAGTTCCACATTGCTACCCCCTTTCGACGCTGTTACCGCGTGTTTCCGTATAAGTCCGGTATTTCTCCAGCGGGGCTAGGGTTTCACCGGGAGGGGGGCTACGGAGCGTCTGGATCCCAACACAAGCTAGGGGGTGCCATACCATGTTAGTATAGGTGTGTTGTGTGCTTTGTATGTCCAAGATTGCTTTCCCGCACAGAGAAGCGCTCGTCTCAGCGTCTGCAGGCCGTTGCCGCCGTAGTTTGCATGCATGGACTCGATCTGCACCGTTCCTTACGGTCAAACGATCGAAAATGAAGCGGTGCATGGACTGGGTGTTTTGTCTCAATGTAACGGCCCCGTTCACCAGCCCGGTGCATGCACGCCTCGTTTTTTCAGAGTAAACAACGTGGCAGAAGAAGAAAATAGTTAACGTCGCGTCGCATTTGCAGCAGTCCTGCACGCCTTGTTTCAGAAACACGAGTCGCGTCGCATTTGCAGCGACGCAGCCCTCCACGCCTGGTTTCAGAGACACGAGTCGCGTCGCATTTGCAGCGACGCAGCCCTCCACGCCTAGTTTTCACAAGATACGCATCAATGCATATGCAGCGAGGCAGGATTTGGCGTGAGACTTTGGACTTTCTTCTCTTCACCTCTTTAATACACGCATGCAACGTCGAATCACTTCGACTGACGAATGCACACGCGCTCGTACTCCGTATCAATAGCTGTCCGGCCTACGCCTACGCCTATGCCTGTTCTACACCGCTTTGACCATGCATCTACCCAAATAAATTCAAGGTTTTCACACAGTTTGCTTCATCTACCCAAATAAATTCACGTCTAATCGTGTCTTTAAATATTCCTTCAGTCGTCCTCCATATTCTCATCCCTCTCCAGCCATTTGCCCTTCTCTCCCTTCAAGCCCTAACGCACAATGTCTTCCTACTCACTACCTTCAAGCCCGGAGTCGGTCTCCGACGAGGACAACCACCCCAAGGCTCTGCCTTGGTACGAGGCCGAGTGGCCCGAGGCGGAGTTGGACGTCCTGCCCATCGTGCTTCCCGTCGACGACTCTCCCGATCGGGAGCGATCGCCGACGCCGCCCTTCGTCCACCGCCCCGTCCCTTCCACCACCACCAAGACGTCGGACATCTCCCCCAAGACGAACCGCCGCCTCAAAAGACTGGAGCGGCTGGAGAAGAAGGAGTTGAAGGCGATGGAGAAGAAGGAGGCCAAGGAGGACGCGAAGGCTTTCCGGGCCAGCATCAAGCGGTCCCGTGAGAGGCAGGAGGAGACGATGCGGGCGGAGAACGGCAGCGCCCGGATCAAGCAGGAGATGGAGATCCGGGCGGCGGAGTGGAGGAAGTAGGGCGGCGCCGGAGCGGGGGAAGGGCTCCCGCATGCATGCAGAGCGGGAGCAGTTAGGGCTAGCCCTTTTTTTTTTAGTTAAATGTAATGTTTATCCGGCCCCACTGATTATATGTAAAGTGGGGTCAGTTATCCTTTCTAAGTATGTTTAATTATATATAAGCCCTATATATAAAGTTATGTTCTTATATTTGTCCAAATGTACCCACTGTTTAGAAGTTTTATCCTTCCTAATCATCGCTTTAAAATCTGCACATTGTAAACAAAATTTATATATAAGAGATGTGCTTTAACGAATAATATTTTCTAAAAGAGCTGCATTATGTTTTCTAAGATAACATAAAAAATTTGAGTTGAGCACAGTATATTTTATATTATTAATACGAATAATTTGATGGTTTAATAAATGGATAATGCGTAGTCTGCATGTAGTGATTAATAAATATAAATGGATAATGTGTAGTCTACATGTTGACATTGGGCCTCATGTGACATTGGGCCGCAAGGAACGGTCAACTGGTGGGGCCCACATGCAGCGCCAACCGTCAACAGATGGGGCACACAAACCGCGCCAACGCTCAACAGCTGGGGCCCACAGGCCGCGCCAACGGTTGTATGATGGGTCCCACAGGTCAGGATCCTAACGGGGGCCGAAAATAACGGTGGGAGTAGCGAAAAGAGTCCTTGCGCACTGACTAGGAGCAAAACTGAGGTCGATTCGGCGCTAGGGGTAAAACTGAGGTCGTGGTGCCAACTGAGTGCACCTTGTTAATTATCCCATATATTTATGCTGCCTTTCTCCCTGTGCGAAGGGATTCTAGTATCCACGAGCTAACATGTAGGATTACCAAAATGTTGTAAATGTGCCATGAGCTGACTGTTTAGGATATGCTGCTCAAGATGTTCATTATCACGTTGATGTTCTGAATGTGCTATAAAAATACATCCATATTTGATAATGAATCTTATCCCTAGCAACTCATTTAAAATGGTTCTTATGATTGAGAAAAATATTAATGTTGTGCACCACTAAAGTTGTGTATGAGCAGCTAGCCCGTAGCATGGACAGCAACGGCGGCTAGTCCTTCTGACTTCGTCCATTTTGAAGGGAAACAATAGCTACTCCTGCTGACTGCCGCCACACACGGATAAAAGAAGTAAACGATGACACGCCTCCTTCTTTCGAGTCGTGTTGTCGTGAAACGCTTACTGTGGTGGTGACAATCCAATTCTCATGTCGAAAAACAAAACAACCTCCGACCAAACCAAGGCATTCGGTTTTCAACACAGCTGAGCAGAGCTCATCTATAAAAAACAAAACACAGCCAGCACGTCTACCCCGCCATGTTCAGGGGGAATGTCACCTGGTTTAAACAACTTGGAAAACAAGAAGCAGTGTGGGAACAACCATGGCGCTAGCAACCTTTTGTTCATTTATTTAATTGCCTGATCAGGCTGCGAACCGAATGCCAGCTTAGTTTTTACAAACAAAAATACGGAAGACTACCATCAACCCATGCCCGCTGGATGCGGTCTCATTCCCTGAATCATCAATTACAGATGTTGAACTCCGTCTCCTCCTCGTGCTTCTGCTTCGTCGCGGCCCTCTTCTCTGACGGACCAAATCCTCATGCCCAATGCCTCAGCCTTCAGTTGTGAAGATCCCAGATGGCAGATTGGCTTGATCAACTGTTGAATCTGTATGGATGATGTCACAACTGCATGCATTTGATACCACCCATGTAAGTGCCGAGCTGTTACCTGCATCGCACATGCGTATTTTTTTTAGAAAATACTCAGCTGGCAGGGCTAATTCTTACTGAATAGAAAGATAGACCACTAACCTGTCGGATTGGCTAAAGGAATAAAGAACAAAGTGGTATGTTCGTTAGCTGTCCTTGTGTATCCAGCGCAACCTGGAAACTATGAAGGAGCAGGGGGAACAGAGTCTCCATCATCTCTGCCAGCTGCGCATCATGATACATTCGTTGCCCAGTTGTCATGTTGATTGCATGCAGCGAAGGATGGCTATAAGTGTTTCTCATGAATCGGAGAACCTGCGCAGCACCACCAGCAAGCGGGTCGACGAGAAACAGTGGTCCATATCCACCTCCTATGTAGAAACTAGCCAGGTACGGGAGCCATGGAATGATGGTTTGCCAGTTTTCATGGAAGTACAAATTATTCAGGACACCTTCATACAACAGATATCCCTGCCACCGAAGTATGTCATGTAAATAATTATAGAGACGGAGAAAAAGGTTTATCTTGTCCACGGCCAAAACCAGAGAACAATGATGCTGAATGGCATAGGAATGCGCATCTCCATCAGTTCTCATGAGGTGGAGGAGTCCATGGAAATCAAGTGGCAATCTGGCCAATAAAACCTCACTGAAAATTGTTTCTCTAAATATCTCTTCAAGCCTTGTGTAGTTCATCCGCGCTAGATCGGCATCATAGTTTGTCCAGACTACATGCAGATATGGTATTCCGGTCTCTGTGTCCACCATAATATTGTTAGCATTCAACCCCAGGAAGCACCTGACATTAGTTATGGGGTCAGGCATAAGCACCAGGACACGCCTCATTAGCTGCTGGGCTTGCGGAGTCAGAGCAATACGCTGAGGATTTGGATGGCCAAAAGGCGATATTGTCATTGCTATGGGAATCCTCGTGACATATCGACGAAGTTGAACAAGCATACTCCCTGCCCGGCAATAGACCTTGCCTGAATATATGAAAAATGCAGAATACATCAAAAAACAACAAAAACGTGCAAACATAACTGGAAATCGTTGAAACATAAATAAGCTGGTGATCTTAGAGGTGCGCAATGTCGTTGAGTAGCAGGCATCACCAACAAACTAACGGCACAATTTACTGCTAGTAATGAGAAGCATAGCATACATCCCCGTTGCTAATTTCTACACATTGCAGATTTACAGAGACCGAAGCAGAACCAATCTGCTAAGCAATCGTGGAGGAGGTTTCCGGTTAAACCTGCAGATGTGCGTGTTGCACTAGTGTAGTTTTCAGTTAGACATTGCTGGTAGATTTAGCAGAAACACAAGCTCAATATGTCGTTGTTATTCAGGATCCACTCGCAGCAGGCTACAAACTCAATATGTCTATGAAAATACAACAGTAAAACAATGGGTAAACCTACATTCTAAATGATATCTGTAAGGGAGATGTCCATCTCTATTCTAAATTCCAGTTTCTACTCCCGTTCACACACACACACACACACACACACACACACACACACACACACACACACAAAAACAGAGTAAAACAGAGCATAGGACCGGGGAAAAAGGTTGGCCGCCGGTGATGCACGCGGGCTCTCCCGTGACACGAGGACGCCGGAAAAAGCTGCAATAGAAGGAGCGGCTTGGAGGGCCCGCCTTGCTTTAGCCACACAGTACAAGCAGCCCGCAACAATAAGGTGGGAATATAGATACATAGACGGGGTTTGAAGTGCGGCGACGTCCGGTGGCGGCAGCCCGTGGAGCGAGCCCCAGTAGAGCGGCAGCCGGCGGGGCGTGGGACTTGAGCAGGGGAAGGAGAAACTCGGGCGGCGGCCGCCGAGTGTATGACCCAAGCGAGGAGCAGCGGCAGGAGTAACTCGAGCGACAACCCATGGAGCCGAGCATGGTCTCATGCCGCCGCCGGCGAGACTCGAGCGGCGCTTGCGTCGACCTTCAGTCAGTAGCGGCAGGAAAAAACAAATGGGGAGAGCTAAATCGGGAATTAGGGATCTACTCGATCTAAACCTAGCACCGTTTCCAGTTTTACAAGTGCATTTTTCACATTTTTTTTTTGAAAATAAATAAATCAAAGTAATGAAATCCTGGTCTAAACTAAACCATGTACCTGGTTTTTTGGAGAAAATAAAATTGTTAATTGGTACTCTCGTGGACACCCCACATGTCATATCCATTTTGTAGTTTATATGAGAAAGTGTTTTTGACTTGTGAACATCTGTGCTCGCTCCATTTTAAATAAATAAATAAATATTATATAAATCATATTTACACAGTACTGAAAAGAATGCATGACATATCCTACAAGCAAGAAAAATCGCAACATAAAACGTGTTGTGAAAATATAGGGCTAGTAGCTATGAAATAAGAGCAAACAATGATGGACTCACCAACAGAGAGGGGAGGAGAGGAGTGTTTGCTGAAGAAGGCGGGGGCTTTTCCCTCTCTGGGAAACAATGAAACAGCAGCGATGAAAAGGAGCGAGAGGCTGGCGTGAATTACTTTACTGCGGGAGCACCGAGAATATTATGTATATATAGGTGACCGTGGAGCCTTTGTGCCGTTGGATCAAATCATCCGAATCTAACGGTCTCACAGGAGCGGATAGATGATCACATTCCGCATTCGGCCAATTTCAAAGTTTCAAACGCCCTAGTCTTCTCTCTGAAAAAAAGTATACATACGCCGATCATGGCTACCAAACCAGGGGGTAGGTGCATATGTATCAAACCAAGGCAAACCAATTCTTTTGTTGCTGGATGGGGAGTATAATATTGTGGCGTGTGGCCGAGGGAGCTCAACTTGCCAAGAGGGATGGCCGTCCTCATCCATGCATGTATTTTTAGCCTTTTAGGTAAGTTCACTCCTTGCATCATTCTCGTGTCAAGACCAATTCTTTCGGTAAGGTCGTTTTCAGGTGATCGTGGGTAGTTGGTGAGAGCCTTTTTGTTGAATAAAATCAACGGTGATAAATCATGCAGGGGTATGCTTTCTCAAGTGCCACCGTTCAAGCCTTTGAATCTTTCTTCATGCTAAGAACATCATCCTTTCTGCATCTCCATTGTGAACGGCGTCACACGCAAATTCCTTTCCTTCTTGTGGTCGGTTGCCTTTCTTTCTTGGAAAGAAAATGGTTGCTTCATCCGGCAGACGAGCATGCTTAATTTTTCTAGTCTTGGATAAGGAGAAATACCATATATGTATATAAGACACAATGTTTGCTCGTGGATAATAAAAGGCAGGCGCGCGCACACACACACGTAATATACATGTGTGTGTGTGTGAAAAATGGTTTCTACTCCCGGGTGTAGCTACACTCACGTCTCATATACTGCCATACGGAAGTATGCGTCATACTTTTTCGGTCTGAATATGTTCATATACTATATCTAAGATACTCTAAAACAAGTTACATGAATATAATAAAATTGAGCATGTAGTTTGCACTATGTATTTAAAATACCGGTATCTATGTACGTATAAAAGGAGTATATAGAAAAATTACACATACTATATAAAAAATAGTATATATACTGCCAAAATAGTAATATATATTGTATATTACCTATACATACTCTTCGGTATAATAGATACTGCATACATCATACTAAACACATGTGGGTGTAGCTACACCCGGGAGTAGCATACATTTGTCCATATATATTATATATATATATTTATATCTATATATAGGTGTAGTATAGTGACCTACAACTAATTATGAACTTCTCACAGGAAACACGGAACTGCCCCGCTTTAGCACATGATCTGTGCGGTAATTTTAGCGTAACTTTTTAACCGTCTATCAGTTGAGCAAATGATATACCTTTGAATAGGTAATAAAAATTTCTCATCTTTTCTTGTCTCACGTAGATGTTTAAATTCGTAACCATTTTTAAACAATTTTAAAAATACTCAAATCTGGTAAAAACTTTTTTGAACGTATTTTCTAGATATTTTGTAACCGTTTATCGGAATTTAGCAAATGATATACCGTTGAAAAGCTATTGAAATTACGCATCTTTTTCATATTGTCAATTTTTTCAAATTCGTTATGTTTACTTTTTTATTTCTAAAAAATATGGTCAGCCAAATGTCACACCGAACATTTAAAAAAAATATTTTCTCAATTGTAAATTGGAACATTTCAAATGATATGTCGTTGAAAAGTTGTTGAAATTCCGCAACTTTTTCTCTTCTATAATTTTCTTTAATTCATCACCGATTAAATCCACTTTCAAAAATATACTAATCTGTAACGTAGTATAAAAATAGAGGATCAATGAGCAAAACGAGGAAAACGCTTGCCTCCCAGGTCGCTCTCGAGGGGAACTCCGGAGGCGGAAACAAACCCTAGCCCAACCCTCCCTCCCTCTCTGCCCCTTCCTCACCGCCGCCGGTGGTATCCGCCGGGTTGCGCCCGTGCGGTTGACGGCGGCGGCGAGGCCCCCTCCTCGCGCGTATCTGGTCTGCAGGGGCCGGCTTCCCTCGCGTGTGGTTTGCCCTGCGTGGCCCTTGCGGCGGCTCTCGATGTGCCGACGGCGTTTCAGCGGGTTGCTTTGGTTGGGAAGACTCCGAAGGAGGCGCCGGGTTGCGCGGTCGCGGGCGGATCTGGCAGCCGCCTCGTCTTTGTGGGACGGGGCAGGGCCCCGGGCCTTGGTGAGCCCGTGTGTCCTCCTTTGGTTTTGGTGCGCGTCGGCAGCCAAGGTAGATGATGGTCGTCGTCCTAGCAGCGGTTTGCTTTCCGGCCTGCTCTCTTCCCCCAGATCTGGCGCTGGAAGCAGCCATGGGGGCTGGTGTTAGCCGATCTGTAGGAGGGGGCCGTGGGTCCTTCAGGGGGATGTGGGCCCGATCGCCGGTGAGGCCGTGTGTCGTATGGTCTGGGCTCGGGTGTCCTTGCCGTGGAGGTGAATCTCGGCTCTCTGCTTGGTCGGTGGTGCGGGGAGTTTGGGCGCCGGGGCGGCGGCCCCGGATGGTGGGAACCACGCTGGTTGGCGGGCGTGCCAGTGGTTCGGATGCTGGTTGGCGATCTCGGCCGTGCGGGCGGCGTGTTGAGTGGCATGCGACATGTCGTGGCAGCGGTGCGGACGTCGTTTCGGCGGCGTCCCTTGCCCTGTGATTGGGAGGCTTAGAGGTCATGCCAAGGGGAAACCCTTTCCTGGGAGCTTCCCAGGCCGTGACGGTGTTGTGCCCTTCTTGAAGGCGCCGCGGTGGCTTCTCTTAGTCCTTCTATGTGCTCCGGGTGAAAACTGAAGATCCTCGGATCGGATGGTGGCGGCACGCTCGCGTCGTGCTCTTCTAGAAGACGCTATCTTGGAGTTCACGGCATGTGGCTCGAAGGGAATATGCCAGAGAGGCAATAATAAAATGATTATTATCTTATTACTTGTTTATGATAAATGTTTATTTCTCATGCTAGAATTGTATTAACCAGAAATGTTGATACATGTGTGTCTAATAAACAAAGAATAGTTCCTAGTAACGCCTCTCGTTTAACTAGATCGTTGATTAACTGATGATCAAGGTTTTTCGATCATGAACATTGGATGTTGTAAATAACGGGGTCATGTCATTGGAAGAATGATCTGATGAACATAGACCCTAAGTGAATATAGCAATGCGATCAAGTCATTAAGTTTACATTGTTATATCAAACATAGAAAGTAACTTGAATCCTTAGACCATGAGATCATCTCAATCACTAGCACCGGAAGAATGCTTTGGTGTCATCAAACGTCACGCCATAACAGGGTGACTATAAAGGAGCCGTTGGGTATTCGGAAAGTATTAGTTGAGACTCATGGAACAAGAGTGGGATTTGTCCATCCAAATTACGGAGAGATATACTCTGGTCCCTCTCGGTGATATCACATCGATAACGCTTGCAAGCACGTGACTAGGCCACATGGATGTCATATCAAGAAACGAGTAAAAGAGTACTTGTCGGTAACAAGATCGAATAAGGTATGGTTAATACCCATGATCCGATCTCCGACAACTAAAATAACGCTAGACAAAGAGAATTAGTTACAACGTTGATGGTTCACACGATCAAAAGATTCATCGTTGAATATATAGGAGTCATCACAAATCTCCAGATCCCATTGTTGATTATTGATCGGAGAGGTGTCTCGATCATGTCTGTATTATTCGGGAACCGTAGGGTCACACACTTAAGATTAAATGACACATTTGAGAGGATAAGGAATATCGGAGAAAAGTTTGGACATCATCAAAATTATTTGGGTAAATTTGAAATAGGTCAAGGGTTTTTTGTAAAATGGTTGTTAATAGAATTAACAAATGATTTGAGGTGCTATATGCAAATATTGGTTAATAGAATTAACACATATTAAAATAAAGAAATAGAAATGTTTTATTTATTTATTAAAGAAAAAACCTTTGGGATTTTTGAGTGGAGATTAAGTGGAGCATGAGTGGGTGTGAGTGGAGTGTCCACTCATATAAAGAGTGAAGCGGTGGGGGCACCACCATGGCTTGGCCGCACCCCCCTTTGGGATACACTGGTAGAAAATAGGCCTACAGTCCCGGTTCGCCAGGACCATTAATCCCGTCCGGGCAACCGGGACTAGCTATGCGCGACTAAATGCCCCCCCCTATAGTCCCGCCACTTACGGACCGGGACTAAAAGCCCGTCCACGTGGGCGCTAGGGGTCCGTTGCGGCGGAGGACCTTTAGTCCCGGTTCTTGTGGTTAACCGGGACTGAAAACCTGCGCAGGTTTAGGGTTTTAGGCCCCCTAAACATGTTTCCTTTTTAATTTGTTTTGTTTTAATTTCAGTACACATATACATGCATATATATATATATATGAAATATCAAACAAGGAGAATTCAATAGGAATATATAATATATATTCAATATCGGGTGACCATATATACAACCTCGAACAAGTTTCCATATTACACAATTAAGATGGACGAGCATACACAAATTCGCACAAGTTTCAAAGTACTTAGGGCTTATACATGTGTATAAAAGTCATCGTCGGTGGACGCATGGAACTCTCCTTTCTTCTGGATGACATGCCTAAGGAAAAATCCTGCTATTTCCTCTTGAATTGGTCGGAAGCGAGCTTCTGGAGTAAGCGCCCTCCGCAAGTTATTGAGACCCTTCCGCGTTTCCTCGTCCTTCTTCCTCTCAGATATTTCTTTCCGTATGTTCTCACAGACATAGTATCCACATAGACCGGTCCCCGGTGGCTGCTTATCCACACCTTTGACCACATTTTATATCGTAGCGCATCTTTGAATTCACCGACATGTTGAAGTGAGAGCCGTCTCCAAACTCTACAATGCAAATAAAATTAAATGAACAAGGGAGTTATTAGCTTAGAAAATGAACAAAAGAGACCGATCGATATAGAGCGCAAATGATTGAAAAATAATTACTTTTGCATCATTTTTCTCATGTCGACCCAAAGATCTGTATTTGAATTCATAGAGTCAATGATGAAAACTATGGACTTGTGAAGATCAATTAGCAGAATCCAGTGGTACCTGCGGACACATTAGATGCAGAGTCATGCATAATTTATCGATTGGACATACCATGCATGGAGTAAACAAAAGAGAATGGGAACATGAGAGAAACACTCACCCAAAATGGTAAGGAAATAGAATATATCTTTTGGATTCATGCTTTTTAAAAAAATTGTACAAGTCTTTCTCCACGTCTATGGGGTGACGTTCTAACATAGTTCCATTAATGATTTGTGGGTCAATGAACCCAACATCATGGATGAGTCTTACTTTGCATTCCCAAATCTTCAATCTGCATAATAGCGTACGGAACAATATAGTTAGGACAATATATATATATATATATATATATATATATATATATATATATATATATATATATATATATATATATAGTGTAGGCAATGAAGAACGAGATGAGGTAGAAATAAATCACTTACAGAACGTAGCAACTCAGGATAGATTTGTCGAGCTCACGCATATTGAACAGCTGGAACAATTCACTCAACTCAACTGTTACAGAGTACTTTTTGGTGTGATGCTCCTCTGTATAATCCACATACACATATTCTTTGTCGGTAAATGTTATGAAATCTTTGTACCAACGTAGCAGACTTTGCATTAGTGGTGGTAGATCATTTTCCTTCGCAGGCTCGACGAGAGGCCCTTTCTTCACATATTTTAATGCTACATCAGCCATTGGCATATCGTCCATGTCTAAAAAGGCACGAAGAGACATACCGGCCTCGGACGCATTTTGCATGGCAGTAGCTACAGTCAATCCCATTGCTGTCACATCATTTATGACCTCGGGGTCCTGTTCCGGAGCGGCTGTCACTATGAGGGGGGGGATCGATTGTTTACTCTGCATCCCGAGCTGGGCAACTTGTTTCCCGCTTTGTATCATTTTTGCTTTTTTTTCTCCTCCTCCAATATTCCTGCTTGCTTACGAAGTTCAATATCATAGTCTTTAGGCAAATTCTTCACGGATTGGGACACTGTCGATAAAAAATCCGTAGCCCAATAGTCTACAATCGGAGGGAATACTTCCTTGGGCTCAGGCTCCTTTAGCGCCTTCAGTTTGCCCTTCCATTTCTCAACGTCAGCCTTCACGACCAATTTGGTTTCAGCATCACTAAGTTCCCAAGGCCTTGGGGTGAGAGGCTTCAGTGATGGCTCCGGTACCCGTGTGGTCTTAGGTACATAAGGGTCCGGGTTAATAGACCAAGAGCGGGTTCCCTTGCTGGCCGCCTGCTTCTGTTTCTTCGCTGGAGGAGGAATGGGGGGCGACGTCTGCTTATCCTCCGGAGGAGGAATGGGGGGCGACGTCCGCTTATCCTCCGGAGGAGGAATAGGGGGCGACGACGTCTGCTTTTCCTCCGGAGGAGGAATAGTGGGAGACGTCTGCTTTTCCTCCGGAGGAGGAATCGTGGGCGACGGCTGCTTAACCGCCGGAGGAGGAAGATCGGGGGACGGCGTCGAATGGCGTGAAGGAGGCGTAGGTGAACCAGCACTAGCACCACCACCACCACCAGCACCTGCACCATCGTAGGGGGGTGGACTTGTTAGCCTTGGCGTCTCGCCTGGAAACACTACGTACTTCTTTTTCCATAGAATGAACTGGCGCTTGACATCTCCAAGTCTTCTCTCCCCTTCGGGTGTAGCTATGTCAATCTCCAGGTCCTCAAACGCTTGGACTATGTCTTCCACCGTGACACGAGCATAGCCATATGGAATGGGGTTGTTGTGATGGAGTGCTCCAGGTGTATAGGGTAAAGCACTGCCGGTAGCCACCTTCATGGAAATGTTCCCCACGGGATAATGCAGATCACATTCTTTCATCTCCTTTACGTCATCCACGGGGTAGTGAGGCTCCGGTGCACGACTCTCGATCATCGGTGCATTAGCACCTGCAGTCGGGGCCTCCGTGGAAGCCACGCTGCTTCTCCGCTGCTGGCTTCCGAGATCCGTTGCATGTTCTTGATGCGACCCTGCAGCCGACGCTTTTTCTTTCTCAAGTATTCCCGCCACGACCTTCTTCAGGTCAGAAACTTCCATTGCAAGATTCGCCAGTTCATCTGCAGCCCGGTCCGTACCTCTCCTACGGCTTCTGTAACAGTACGGGTCACCCTCCTGGGAAAACCCTACTTTCCACGGCAATCTGCCTTTGCCTCGTATATGTCCTCCGTGTTCAGGATTTCCGAGGGCAACTGTCAGTTGGTCTCTCTCTCTGTTGAACGTGATCTTGCCCTGTTGAGCTTTGGTCATTGCGTCAACAAGTTCTTTTGTGGGAGCAAACTTTTTCTGCCGGTGAACACACTCCCCTGTCTCCGGGTCTAGCGATCCCCCATGCCCGTACCACCACATTTTGGCTCTTTCGTCCCATCCCTCTGTACCTAGACGGATTCCTCTTGCCCTTAGGCCGTCCTCCATTGCCTGCCACTTAGGCGCCGAAACGCGGTATCCTCCTGGCCCCATAACATGATGGTACTGTTTCTTTTTCGCATTAGCCTTATTTTTTGCCGACATTTCCTTGAAATTCTCCGATTTATGTTGCGTCACAAATTCTGTCCAATCATCTCTCAGTTTCTCATATTGTCCAGTGAAAATCGGAGTCTTGCCCTGGCTGACATATTCACGGAACAATTTTTTCTTGAAGTTCCGGAATGCTTCGGCCATCTTCTGAAGAGCGAACTCTTTGACTATCCTCCTCCTCTCACGTCCACCCGGAACGTCCTGACCGAATTCATCTTTTTTGTTGTATTCCGGAGGTAGAATGAAATGTGCAATAAGCTTTCTAAACATAATCTTTTTCGTTCTCTTGTCGACATAACTGAAACCAATACGTGCTTTCTTTGGCTCCTTCCATTCCTGGACGGTGATCGGGACGATGTCTCTAACAATGACTCCGCATTGGTTGATAAACTTTGTGGTGTGCTGTAGGGGCTTGCCGATTTCACTGACTGATTCGATGGTATATATTTCGGAATCTTTCATCGCCTTGGATTTGCCACGCTTTGTCACACTAGATCCGACCGAGGGCTAAAATAAGAAAGAGAGTCGCGCGCGTTAGTCTTTGCAATTGGACCGAGGGCTAAAATAAGACCGAGGGCTAAAATATATACCTCGCCGGAGGTGGTTGTTCTTTGCAATTGGAGATCGTCGTTTGTCGACGGTTGACCTCCGTCATCAATGTCCATTCCTTCACCTCCTTGATCATCGACAATGTCTGTTCCTTCTTCACCTCCTTGATCATCGACAATGTCTGTTCCTCCTTCACCTTCTTGATCCTCAAGGTTCAGATAAGAAGAGATTACATCATCGACAATGTCTGTTCCTCCTCCGGCTATGATATCTAATATATAACCTTCAGCCACCTGTTCCGCCGTCAGGTCTCTATTGTCTGCCATATGTCACTCCTGCAGACATGCATGTAGTAAAAATTAATTAAGTATATAGGAGACTTAGCAAATATTGTCGTAGAAAGAGGGAAAACAGATTGGTAGGGTCGCTCAAATGACTTGGAGAACCCCATAGCTAGGTTGCATTTGCTTTTCTGGTCATTTTGGTATATTATACTTAATATTCTGAATTTATTGAATTAAAACTTACTTTCATTATTTTAATGAATTTAACTCAAATTCAAATATGGTCTCATTTTAAACTTTGTCAAACATGAATGATAATGATATAAACAGATAGCTTACATTTTTGTGAACATTTTGCATATTTTTCCATAATTTTTGGAATTATAAATTAAAAGTTATTTAATTTAGAAGATTTAATTATGTTCTGTAATTCCATATACAGTGGGCCCCACGTGTCATGATGACGTCATTAAAAAAAACTCGTCAACACGTGGCCAGGTGACGTCATGATGACGTCACCCCTGGCGTCACACGGTGGCCGGCGGTGGCAGTTCAGGCTCTCGGGTCTCCGGCGATTCCGACGATTCCGGCCACGGGGGAGGGAACGGAGATGGGGAGGAGGCCACTGTGGTGCTCGCCACGGGGGAGGGGACGGAGATGGGGACGAGGCCACGGCCACTGTTGTCTCGCCGGCGGCGAATCTGGCTGCGGTAGCGAGCGCGAGGGCGGCGCGTTCTCAGTTCGTGGTCGCCGTTCGAGGGCGGCGCGTTCGCGCGTGATTCGTGGTCTCCGTTCGATGGCGTTCGCGCGTTGGATCTAGGGCGACGGCGACGGCCCGCGGGAAACCTACCGGAGAGACGGCGACGGGACGGGGGCGGAGCAGGGTGGAGGCGGTGGAGAGAAGGGCTCGACGACGGCGACGGCGACGGCGATGGAGACGGCGCGGTCCTCTGCGCGGGCGACGGTGACGGGGCAGAAAGACGAGCAGGCGCCGGCGCGAGGGAAGAAGAGGGTTTGTGACTTAGAAAATTTTGGGGCAGGAAGGCATCGCACATATATAGGTCCAGCCTTTAGTCCCGGGTGGTGTCACGAACCGGGACTAAAGGTCCCCTGGGGTTCCCTCCGCGGGCCTTTAGTCCCGGTTGGTGTCACGAACCGGGACTAAAGGTGAAAATTTTCGCGGCGTTCTCGTTCCCGCGCAGAACGAGCCTTTAGTCCCGGTTCGTGACACCAACCGCGACTAAAGGTGGTTATTCGAATAGAAATAATAGATGCGTGCAACCTTAAAAATACAAATAATATATCAGAAAATTCAGAAAAATAAAACTAATTCTTTTTCCAATCTTAAAAATACAAATAATATATCAGAAAATTCAGAAAAATAGAACTAATTCTTGTTCCAATCTTAAAAATTCCCATAGATAAAAAAGGCAGTACATAATGGCAAGAGTGGATCTAAACCTAAACGGAGAGCATAGATGCATGCATGATCTGATATCTGCTGCTAGTCATACTCCTGCCTAGGCCTACGACATGAGAAAATTCAGAGCCCAGGACTGGGCCTGAGGGTAGCGCAGGCGGGGGTTATCGCCGGCCCTGATGTAGTCCATGACACTCTGTAGAGTCCGGCCGGACCACCATAGCCGACGACCGGCCTCGTGAAAGTTCCCAGGAGGCAGGCCGTCCTCCTCATACCTGGCGAGCGCCCTCTCACGCCGATTGATGAAGAAGGCATCCCAAGTATGTTGGTTATCGGGATGCCAGCTGGGATCTCTCCGCTGCTCCGGCGTGAGCTCGTGGTAGTAATGGTTCGTGATGGCCGCCCGACGTGCCACACCTTGAGGAAGAGGAGGGACCGGCACTCCTCCGGCGCTCAGCATCCAACCGGCGGGAACACTGTAGCCGGGCGGGCAGGGGTAGTTCGAGGCGGAAAGTGCCTCGGCCTGGTTGAATGTTAGAGTGGGTACGGTAGAAGCCATGAGAGAGTGGTGAGTTTGTATGTGTTTATGCCAATGGTGTGGCAATGCACATATATATAGCGAGAAGAAAACATCCCTTTAGTCCCGGTTGGGGACACCAACCGGGACTAAATGGGTTAGGGTTTCGTTTGGACCAATCAGATAGAATCACACGGATCGTGTGTTTCTTTAAAGCGCTTGTGAGTCGTTGGATCCGGGGTGTGTTTCTTTTGAGCTGTTGTGAGCCGTTCGATCAGGGCTACGGTGTGTTTCTTTCGAGTTGTTGTGAGCCGTGGATGAGGTGGTTTCTTAACCGTTGGATCAAAACCCTAGCACAACACTTTGTGAGCCAGAGGACCCTATATATAGCCCACCTTCATACACCGGTCAGTTCATCGAGCAAATACAAAACATCCGGATTCGCCATCATACGTCCTACCGTGCATTTGGTATGCATATTACACTGAGTAGCCACGGTAGGGCTGTATGATGGTGATACCGATTGTTTTGTTCTACACCCCCCCTTTAACACATCCATCCATGCTTGGGTCAGTGTTCACTTTGAGCTCGGGTAGTAATGTGCAACTATTTGCTTGGTTGTGTTAGGGTGGCGCGTGGCGCGGGAATTGTGACGCGTGGCGCGGGAGTTGCGACGCGTGGCGCGGTAGTTTGTGACGCGTGGCCAGGAGGGCGCGGTATAAACTGTCGCGCCTCGAGCGCGTCTTCTCCTCTCCACGCACCGTCGCGCTTCCACCATGCCTCCGAGGAGGAACAGCACCACCGGCTTCCGCGGCGTCCGAGCACGGCAGAACGGAATGTTCAGCGCAGATATCCGCTGGGGGGACGACCGCATCCCCCTCGGCACCTTTGCGACGGCGGCGGAGGCAGCCCGCGCCTGGGACGCGGCGGCCTGGCGCCTCAACCGCCCGCTGTCGCTGATGAACTTCAACGACTGCCACACCGTCTGGGAAGCGGAGGCCAGGGCGCCGAAGCCGCAGATCATCACTGCCGCCGACCACCTCCACCTCCGCCACCGCGCGTTTCAGGGCCTAGTCGACGCCAGGGAAGACCGCGTCGTCCGCGAGTATTACCGGAACAACACGGGGGAGGAGAGCGCCGATGAGGAGCTCTGGCAGACCCGCGCGGGTCAGCGGGCGAAGCGCCGCCTCGAACGCCACCTCGCGTTAGATGCCGCTCGGGAGGCGAGGACGAGGGCGCCGCAGGAGCTTCGTCGGGCCGACCGCGCCGGTGAAGTCTGGGCCTCCGACGATCCGAGGTGGGGGCCTATCTCGGACATACCATCATGCACCTCCGACGATGACGAGGAGGTCACGGACGAGTTCGGCGACGATGATGACCCGGAGGAGGTCACCGACGAGTTCCCCGACGACGACGGCGAGGAGTAGCTAGTGTTCGTCTGTTTTCTCTTTTTAATAAAAGAATTTGCATTCCGGCGACACTGCGGCGCGCTAGCGCGTCTGTTTTCTGTTTTTAGTAAAAGTTTGGTACAATAAATTAATTAGAGATAATATAATTCAAAATGATCCACTAAACATGATCCATTCAACAAAGTTTGGTACAATAAATTATTACACATCAATTCTTCCCTTGTGTCCCCGCTTTCTTACGATTTGGACGTATCCATGGAGCATCCTCATCATTTAACTTAATGCTTGGGTCAGAGTTCACTTTGAAGGGCGGAATTTCACCAAACATATTATAATCTTCTGACATGTCTGTCTTGTTCTCCACTCCCACGATGTTTCTTTTCCCTGAAAGAACAATGTGACGCTTTGGATCATCGCATGATGCACTGATCGTTTTCTTATCTTTCCGTTTCCTCGGTTTGCTACTCATGTCCTTCAAATAGAAAACCTGAGCGACATCTTTGGCTAGGACGAATGGTTCGTCAAGGTAACCAAAATTGTCGAAATCCACCATTGTCATTCCGTATTGCTCGTCCACCTTTACCCCACCTCCTGTTAGCTTGAACCATTTGCACCGGAACAAAGGGACCTTAAAATAGGGTCCATAGTCAAGTTCCCATATCTCCTCTATGTAACCATAATATGTGACCTTTTTCCCAATCTCGGTTGCTGCATCAAAGCGGACACCACTGTTTTGGTTGGTGCTCTTTTTATCTTGGGAGATCGTGTAAAATGTATTCCCATTAATCTCGTACCCTTGGAAAGTCGTGATAGTCGAAGATGGTGTCTTGGCCAACATGTACAGCTGATCTTCAACATCATTGTCATTCATTAAATGTTTTCGCAACCAACTGCCGAAAGTCTCCATGTGGGCCTTTCTAATCCATGATTCAGGCTTCCCCGGGTTGTTCGAGCGTAAAATACTCTTGTGTTGCTCGAAGTACGGAGCCACCAAGCTCGAATTGGGCAGAACTGTGTAGTGTGCTTCAGTCATAGAATGACCGTCCATACATATCGTTGATTTCCTTCCGATCGTGCCTCTTCCACTTAGTCTCCCCTCGTGCCGCGATTGAGGAATACCAATCGGCTTAAGGTCAGGAACATAGTCAATACAGAACTCAATTACCTCCTCATTTCCATAGCCCTTTACGATGCTTCCTTATGGCCTAGCACGATTACGAACATATTTCTTTAATACTCCCATAAACCTCTCGAAGGGGAACATATTGTGTAGAAATACAGGACCGAGAATGGAAATCTCTTCGACTAGGTGGACCAGGAGGTGCGTCATAATATCGAAGAAGGATGGTGGAAACAGCAACTCAAAACTGACAAGACATTGGACCACATCGTTCTGTAACCGTGGTAGATCTTCTGGACTGATTACCTTCTGAGAGATTGCATTGAGGAATGCACACAGCTTCACAATGGCTACTCGAACATTTTCCTGTAGGAGGCCCCTCAAAGCAATCGGAAGCAATTGCATCATAATCACGTGGCAGTCGTGAGACTTCAGGTTTTGGAACTTTTTGTCCGCCATGTTTATTATTCCCTTTATATTCGACGAGAAGCCAAACGGGACCTTCATACTGCTCAGGCATTCAAAAAAAAATGACCTTCTCTTCTTTCGTAAGAGCGTAGCTGGCACGACCTTGAAACCATTCCGGATGCCGGTCATCTGGGTCTTTCAAAAGTTGTTGATCCCGCCGTGCTTCCTTTGTATCCTTTGTCTTCCCATACACGCCCAAGAAGCTTAGCAGGTTCACGCAAACATTCTTCGTAACATGCATCACGTCGATTGCAGAGCGGACATCTAGGACTTTCCAATACTGTAGCTCCCAAAATATCGATTTCTTTTTCCACATGGGTACGTGCCCGTCAACTCCCTGCGGAACTGATTGTCCGCCAGGACCCTTTCCAAAGATGACATTCAAATCCTTGACCATATCAAATATCTCAGCTCCAGTACGTTCCGCAGGCTTCGGCCGGTGATCTGCCTTGCCGTTGAAATGCTTGCCTTTCTTTCTTACGTTATGATTTCGGGGAAGAAATCGACGATGACCCAGGTACACGTTCTTCCTACAGTTATCCAAAAATACACTTTCAGTCTCATGTAAGCAGTGCGTGCATGCTTTGTATCCCTTATTTGACTGTCCAGAAAGGTTATTGAGAGCAGGCCAATCGTTGATGGTTACAAAAAGCAACGCTCGTAGGTTAAATTCCTCTTCTTTGTGCTCATCCCACACAGGTACACCAGGTTTGCCCCACAATTGTAAAAGTTCATCAACTAATGGCCTTAGGTACACATCGATGTCGTTGCCGGGTTGCTTCGGACCTTGGATGAGCACTGGCATCATAATGAACTTCCGCTTCATGCACAACCAAGGAGGAAGGTTGTAGATGCATAGAGTCACGGGCCAGGTGCTATGGCTGGAGCTCTGCTCGCCAAAAGGATTCATGCCATCAGTACTTAGACCAAATCTTATGTTCCTTGCGTCAGCTGCAAAATCTTTGAACTCTCTGTCGATCTTTCTCCATTGCGTTCCATCAGCGGGGTGTCTCAACTCCCCGTCGTACTTACGGTCCTCTTTGTGCCATCGCAACAACTTGGCATGATCTTTGTTCCTGAACAGGCGTTTCAACCGAGGTATTATAGGAGCATACCACATCACCTTGGCGGGAACCCTCTTCCTGGGTTTCTCGCCCTCAACATCGTCACCAGGGTAATCGCCTCTGATCTTATAACGCAATGCAGTGCATACAGGGCATTCATTCAAATCCTCGTATGCACCGCGGTAGAGGACGCAGTCGTTAATGCATGCATGTATCTTCAGAATCTCTAAACCTAGAGGGCACACAACCTTCTTTGCTTCGTACGTACTGGTGGGCAACTCGTTATTCTTCGGAAACATATTCTTCAACATTTTCAGCAAATTTTCAAATGATGAGTCAGCTACACCTTCCCGTGCCTTCCATTTCAGCAAATCCAGTGTGCAGCCCAGCTTTTTCAGACTATTGTCGCATCCTGGGTACAGTGACTTCGTGTGATCCTCTAACATGCGATCCAAATTCTCCCTCTCCTTGTCAGTTTCGCAGCGTCTCCGTGCATCAGCAATGGTCCGACCAAGATCATCAGCGGGCTCATCATGTGCCTCTTCTTCACCTTCACCAAACCCTTCCCCACCTTCAGCATCATCCTCCATGAAAGTATCACCGAAAAGGTCATGATAGTTGAAATCGATATCATCCTCTTCTTCATCTTCTTCCATTCTAACCCCTCTTTCTCCATGCTTGGTCCAACAATTATAGCTTGGCATGAAACCGTGCCGAAGCAGGTGCATGTGAACGACTCTTGAGGAGGAGTGACCCTTCTCATTCTTACATTCAGCACATGGACACATAATAAAACCTCGCTGTTTGTTCGCATTTGCCACTACGAGGAAATCTTTCAAACCCGTAGTGAACTCACCGGAGAGTCGGTTACCGTACATCCATTGCCGATTCATCTGCATTATTATTATATAAAGTATATAATTAACCATCATGCATCTGTTAAACTAACTAGCTAGCTGGAAATAATACAAATCATGAAAGGTTCAAGTTGCTAACCGCGATCACGGAGGTAAAATAAATGAAAACGCTCAAGTGTGTTTCATGCTATGGGGCATTTCATCGAACACCTTGTGTGCATAGTAGGAACCAAAAGCATACCCACCACCCCCTTGTGAATATTGTGAGCAAATGTGGCCAAGTGCAGCGAGGTGAGTCCTATATATAGGGATGGGCCTTTAGTCCCGGTTCACCTGGACAACCGCGGCTAAAGGCCGTGGGGCCGGCCCGAGGACCTATTAGTCCCCGTTGGTCTGGCCAACCGGGACTAAAGCCCCTCCCCTCCGCCAGCTGTGGGCCGAGCGCGCTGGGACCAGACTATTGGTCGCGGGTCTCGTCCCGAACCGTGACTAAAGACCCCTATGGTCGCGGGTCCATTATTTTGGGGACTAATGGGGGCGTACCGAAGGCCTATTTTCTACCAGTGATACCTCCCCCTCCCCTATAAAAGGAGGGTGAGAGATCTCCCTCCTCCACACAGTTGGTGTCATCTCCACCTTCCTCCTCCTGGCCCCATCCCGAGTGCCTCGAGGGCGATGAAGAGGGGAACTCGAAGAGGTTGCTGACTTCACAGGTGTCCGCGTACAGCTGGTGCGCACAGAAAACCGACCACCTCGTTTGGGAGGTCGATCTTGGGAAACACCGCGCCCAGGACGGAGCCGACATGGAAGGAGACGTCACCGATACCGGGGTCCTTGGTGTCCGTGCCTAAAGAAAACAAGCAGCGGAAGAAGACGATCGAGGGTCTCACACCAAGGAACACCTCACAATAGAAGGCGAACACGGAAAGGATGAGAATAGAGTTGGGGTGGAGGTGGAGCAGCTTAATCTGGTAGCGGGTGAGGATGGCGAGGAAGAAGGAGGAGAAAGGGGGAATCAGCCCCGCGACTATATCCCGGTAAAAGAACGGGTACGACGACGGAGAGAGAACATCGAGCTCCGCCGTACCCACGTGAAGAATGGTCGCACCATGCTGGTTGGAGGCATGCGCCGCCATGTGCGTGGCCCTCTTCATCATCCTGCCGGGGCCAATGTGAGATGTCTCGAGCACATGGACCATGGTGGCCGCGTCGTGAGACGAAGTCGAAGGCACTGGAGCACGTAGGACGGAAGTTGCTATGCCTCTGCCTCTGCGGGAGACGAAGAGAAAGGGCAAACTGGGAGGCGGCGAAAGGAGAAGTGGGGAGTAGAAACCCTGGGCTCGGTCTCCAAGGCTCCCTATGACGGCCTGGTTGTGGTGCAG
This sequence comes from Alopecurus myosuroides, assembly GCA_028641055.1. Taxonomy (NCBI): domain Eukaryota; kingdom Viridiplantae; phylum Streptophyta; class Magnoliopsida; order Poales; family Poaceae; genus Alopecurus; species Alopecurus myosuroides. Next base: position 527,169,456 of record CM054058.1, read on the forward strand.
GGAGCCATTGCCGTCCATGTCCGTATGTTCGTGGGATGTCGCGCACGAACCATCGCGCCACCACTACAAGAAATATGTTGATACATGACCATTTTATAATGACCATGAATGAATTGGTCATAATTCTATGACCATTTGAAACCAATTGGTCGTTGGATGTTTGGAAATGTCCAAAGCTGAAAACATAACGACTATTTTGCTGAGAAAAGTCATGATTTCTTTAAACGAATTGGTCATAAGCGACAACATTGTGATGCATTCCGCCACCTCATCATTTTTGCTTATGTGTCGTCCCAGTTGTCATATTGTAGTGCTGAGTTGTCATCAATTTCGCTCAGGTGTCAATTTTTTCGGTTGACATGTAAGCCACCCAAACATGCTGTCACGCTCACGCACCTAATTGGCTAATTAGCTTCTGATAAAGCTTGATTAAATTTAAGACCACGCCATAGTTTGCCAGATGAACCCAGTACTTACATGAGGCGTGGCCTGCTACCTAATTTCGCTCAGGTGCACATGCTGTCAGGATTCAGGAACCAACCTACTGAACCGAGAAAATAAAGGCAATAAGGGCGAGGCGACGGATCGATCCCACAACCTCCTGCAGCCGAGAGACGGAACAGACCAGCAGACCGAGGCCGGTTTCCTGAAACTACTGAAGATTTAACTCTTTTGTATAAACACAACTCGTTCGCGCTGGGCTGGGCGGCCGCGCTTGGAGAGACCGGCCGTACTGCTAGGCTAGGCCGGCCGCCCTAGGCGAGTTTGGCAGTGCTGCTGGGCTGGGCCATCCGACTTGGCAGTTTTTTTTCTCTTTTTTTCTCTTCTTTATAACTTTTGGTTTTGGTCTCCGATTTCAACCAAATAAGTTTTACTTTTCTTAAATGTTTATTATGTTATTATAGACTTTTGGGGACCATTTTTAGTCAAAATAAAATAAAAAAATACCCCTAACATTTATATATTGCTTCTTACTTCAAGAAAAAAAATACATGGGTTTAAAATTATGCCATAATTAAATTCAAACATCCACTTTTTAAAATTGGATTTAAAATTTATTTTTTGAAAAAATCATGAGGTCACATATGACGACACAATGCGAAGTTTCTTCATTAATTTTGAATTTTTTTTGAACCTTGTATGCTCATTTCAAAATATGGTCAAAACAGGGGACATGATCATTCGTATCTAGGTTTTGAATATCGTGAAAATCTTGGCATATATCTGATGAAATAGGTACTTATGCATCTAAAAATGATTTTTGCAAAAAATAACGAGCAAACTATGAGGCACCTGTAGTTCAAATTTGTCCCGGTTTCACCGGAATCGGCAGAAAATTGTCTTTTTCAAAAGAGGCGTCTGAATATGTTTTTAGAGGATGCAATTTGATTATTTGTAGATCAAATTTGGTATAATAGATTTATAATTTTACTTTGTACAATTTTGTGTCATATTTTGTGTATGTGCTTCACAAAAAAACTCGTTTTGACACTCCGAAAATGGAAAATGATGTTTTTATTCAACGAAAAATAAAACTTTCTTCGTCAACATTGTTAGTTGTTCCAATATGCATCTTTGTGTGGAATATAGGCACATTTAAACAAAATATACCATGAATGTGGCCATAACATCCATCATTTGGACCGAAAGCCATGAATCTTCGTAGATGATAGCTCATTTCTGTGAACACTTTTTCGAGATAACTTTCGTATTTCAAGTTTATTATTTGTGATGGATACTAGGACATATATAATAACACCACGCAAAGATCTTGCATCATTTCGAGTTTTTTTGAATTTTCTGGAATTTTCTAAGCCGGTTTCGAAAAAACAGTCAAAACGGGGGACATGACCGTTCGTACCTAGGTGTTGAATCTTGATGAGATCTTGGTGTATCTATGTAGAAATATGTACTTGGGTACCTAAAATGATTTTTTTTAAATCACGAGCAAACTACGAGGCACATGTAGTTCAAATTTGACCCGGTTTCAGCGGAATCGCCGAAAATTTGTCTATTTCGAAAGAGGTGTATTTTGAGCTATTGAGAGGTAGTAATCTTGTTATTTGTAGGTAAAATATGACATAATATATTTAGAATTTTACTTTGTACATTTTTGCAACATATTTTCAGTAGGTGCTTCACAAAAAAAACATTTTTGACACTCCGAAAATGGAAAATGATGTTTTTATTCAAAGGAAAATAAAACTTTCTTAGTGAACATTGTTAGTTGTACCAATATGCATCTATGTGTGGAATATGGTCACATTTAAACAAACTATGCCATGGATGTGGCCAAAACATCCGTCATTTCGACCGAAAGCCATGAATCTTCGTACGAGATAGCTCATTTATGTGAACACATTTTCCACCAAATTACCGTATTCCAAGTTTATTATTTTTTGTGGATACTAGGACATATATAACAACACCACGCGAATATCTTGCATAGTTTCGAGTTTTTTTGAATTTTCTGGAATTTTCTAAGCCGGTTTCGGAAAATGGTCAAAACGGGGGACATGACCGTTCGTACCTAGGTGTTGAATCTTGATGAAATCTTGGTGTATCTATGTTGAAATAGGTACTTGGGTACCTAAAAATGATTTTTTCAAAAATAAAGATAAAACTACGAGGCACCTGTAGTTCAAATTTGACCCGGTTTCAGCGGAATCGGCAAAAATTTGTCTTTTTCAAAAGAGGTGTATTTTGAGCTATTGAGAGGTAGTAAGTTTGTTATTTGTAGATCAAACATGACATAATATATTTAAGATTTTACTTTGTACATTTTTGGAACATATTTTGTGTATGTGCTTCACAAAAAAAGCCAGTTTTGACACTCCGGAAATAGAAAATGGTTTTTTTATTCAACGAAAAATAAAACTTTCTTAGTGAACATTGTTAGTTGTACCAATATGCATCTATGTGTGGAATATGGTCACATTTAAACTATGCCATGGATGTGGCCAAAATATCCGTCCTTTCGACCGAAAGCCATGAATCTTCGTACGAGATAGCTCATTTATGTGAACACATTTTCCACCAAATTGTCGTATTCCAAGTTTATTATTTTTTGTGGATACTAGGACATATATAACAACACCATGCAAAGATCTTGCATCGTTTCGAGTTTATTTGAATTTTCTGGAATTTTCAAAACCAGTTTCGGGAAATGGTCAAAACGGGGGACATGACCGTTCGTACCTAGGGGTTAAATCTTGATGAACTCTTGATGTATCTCTGTTGAAATAGGTACTTGGGTACCTAAAAATTATTTTTACAAAAAATCATGAGCAAACTATGAGGCACCTGTAGTTCAAATTTGGCCCGGTTTCAACGGAATCGGCTGAAATTTGTCTTTTTCAAAAGAGGTGTATTTTGAGCTATTGAGAGGTAGTAAGTTTGTTATTTGTAGATCAAACATGACATAATATATTTAGAATTTTACTTTGTACATTTTTGCAACATATTTTGTGTAGGTGTTTCACAAAAAAAACCCAGTTTTGACACTCCGGGAATGGAAAATGGTATTTTTATTCAACGAAAAATAAAACTTTCTCCGTGAACATTGTTAGTTGTACCAACATGCATCTTTGTGTGGAATATGGTCACATTTAAACAAACTATGCCTTGGATGTGGCCAAAACATCCGTCATTTCGCCCGAAAGTCATGAATCTTCATACGAGATAGCTCATTTATGTGAACACATTTTCCACCAAATTTTCGTATTCCAAGTTTATTATTTTTTGTGGATACTAGGACATATATAACAACACCACGCGAAGATCTTGCCTCGTTTCGAGTTTATTTGAATTTTCTGGAATTTTCAAAGCCGGTTTCGGGAAACGGTCAAAATGGGGGACATGACCGTTCGTACCTAGGTGTTGAATCTTGATGAACTCTTGATGTATCTATATTGAAATAGGTACTTGGCTACCTAAAAATGATTTTTTCAAAAAATAAAGAGAAAACTATGAGACATCTGTAGTTCAAATTTTGACTGGTTTCAGCTGAATCGGCTGAAACTTGTCTTTTTTGAAAGAGGTGTATTTTGAGCTATTGAGAGATAGTAAATTTGTTATTTGTAGATAAAATATGACATAATATATTTAGAATTTTACTTTGTACATTTTTGCAACATATTTTGTGTATGTGCTTCACAAAAAAAACCAGTTTTGACACTCCGGGAATGGAAAATGGTATTTTTATGCGTATAATTTTACAACATATTTTTGGTAGATGTTTCACAAACCCCCTTATTTTTGACACTCCAAAAATAGAAAATGATGGTTTTATTCAACAAAATATACTTTCTTCGTCAATTGGAAAAGAACGTTTATGGTAGTTCTATGGGAAAATACCTGCCTACTAAACTGACGCAGACTACTATAATTCTTTTTTGACATACACTCGGTGACATGCACAGTGGGGTGAAGAAGTGGGTGGTCCTACTTGCAGCCTCTCTGACGTTAAAAGAGTCAGGTGGGAAAAAAATTCCGGAGGAGCATCGCGCGCGGCGCTGGAATTTTCACAACCGAAATTTCAATGGCGCTAGACGTGGTTAAATGACTTAAATACCCGCAGGAATTTAGGGATGCATCACGCAACCAGGGGCAAGTTCGTAATTCACCCAGGTACCAATTATAACCCCCACCCGATTCGATCCCCATCTCGAACCCTAGCCGTCAGTCCCGTCTCTCTCTGTCGCTCCCCTCCCTCTCCGTGACCCACCGCGCCGCCCACGGCGTGCTCCGATCTCCTCCGACCAACGCCTCCTCCCCGGAGAAGGGAGGTCAGGATCCTCTTCACCTGGCGTGGGCGGTCGCCGCGCCTCCATCGATCACCGAGCGTGAGAAATCAAATCCGAGCCTCCATCGATCCCCTTCTCTCCTACCACCACCGACCCTCACATCCATCTATCCCCTTCTCTCCCACCAGATCCCTCTCTCTGTCTCTTTTCCTCCTTCCGCCCGCTCCTTCTCTGTTGCCGGCGGGCGGTTGGGTCTCTCTCTTCCTCTGTGCGATGTGCGACTTCGAGATAGGGTTCGGGGGCGGCGAGGGGGAAGAAGAAGGCAGTAGCGTGGGCGGACATCCGCGGCCGCGCTCAAGGGCTTCGTCGAAGATCCGTGACTGCTGGGGCCGGCGGATGGCCTGGGAAGGGCACCGTGCAGATCGAGGGGCCGCCTCTCGACCCGCAGGACTAAGTGGAGGACGAGGCTCACATGGAGGCCGACGCCGCCGAGGACTTCGCCCGCCGCATCGAGGGCGCCTACGGATCTCCAGTGAGTCAACCCACGAGCGGAGAGGAGATCGTCCCCGACCCCGTTTACTGCCGATATCTCTCTACATTCAAGAGCTCCGCCTCGACCGGTAAGAAATCATCGACCTCCATGTGATCGTGAACTATGTCATCTCAGTAACTATACCTAGTTTGTTAGTAGCAGTGTACTCCAGAATCTAGATTGGCTACCGTGGGAGTGGCTCTGTGCATGTATGTAGTAGTAGCAGACAACTCTTTTAGTTATATTTGTTAGACCGTTTTGGACAGGGAAGCCGGTATTAGCTTTTATTCTGGTATTCACAAAACCACTAAATTAGTTATACCATTGCTTGCGCCGCATTACTGGGTCACACCGTAGTTGCTTTCAGTCATTAGTTTTCAAGATTTCAGTACATGAAACAGAGCACAAACCAGCTGTACTAACAAGTACAGAATTTTAATACGAGTAGTATACCAGTAAATGGCCAGTACTCAGACTCTTTCATTGGCCAGACAAGTCCAGCTTAGACATTGTTGGTATTAGCGAGTGACTTCGAGATTTGCAGTTTCGTCTACTACAACTCGCAGATCCTTAGGATACCAAGCTTGCATTTTTAGCAACACAACGTGCGCACTGATGTTGCTGCTGCTGAGTATCCATAGGCTTACTACCTGATTATACTTTGTAGATCACTTGGTAGCTTTTAATATACTAGCTACTGTAGGATATTTCATATGCAAATTCTTATGTGATAATCAACTGCAGGAAATTTCCCAACTCTGGCGACTCATCAAGAGTCCTTTGAAGCCAAGGTTAATGAGACCAAGGCTATGGTTAATTTCTAGCTGAAAACATCAAACATTAGTTGGTCATATCTGCTAGTTAATTAGAAAATGACTGTGATTAGAAAATTGTTCATCTAGCCTTGTGTCATGAATTTCCTGAACTAGTACTTGAGAATAACTATGTTTAGCACTTGTAGCTAGAGCTGAAGTAAGATCTGCTGATAGGCAATCGGCTTTGACATACCATGATATCAATATAAGTTGTCTCCATCTGTTACTATTGGTAGTGCTCTTCTTAGTACCATAACTGCTGTAAGTTCTTACTATTATTTAGTACCATAGCTGCTGCTGTATCAAGATAAATTGCCTCCATTTATGTTGTGTTGGTTGTGTCAATTATTGTTGCATTGTAAGTTCTTTGATTCTCTACTTTATTTATCAAGTATGAATCCCAAATTTAGTATTTCACACTCCAAATTAGTAAACCTTGTTCTCTAGCAGTGCTACTGTGTTTATATATTGTCTTTGATTCTCTAATTGTTCAGTTTTTGTCTAGTTATTCCATTGTTCTTAATTATGTATTTACCATTTTGGGATTTTCTTTTGTGTACTTTGAGGATGAGCCTGATGGTGATGATGACATACAAGATCTTGCTGCTTATCTCAGGAGGTTACATAGATGATGAGGACCACAGGGAGTGGTTTCTGTATACTGGAAGGTTTGCTAGCTTGACCCTTGTACTCTCTTGTCTGATCCTGGATACTTGTACTTATTATTTCTGTAAAATCATTTGTACTGACAGTGGTGGAAGGGATCTAAGCGGGAACAAACGAACGAACAAGGAGCAGTCTTCAGATCAGAAATTTGACAGTTCTAATGCTGCTTTGCAGCCTTAGCTGCTTGAAGGGTTACCCAGTAAGGGTCGTAACGTATGTTCTTTTGCCATGCTTGTTCCCTCAAATATTAGCATTTGATAAGTAGATAATGTGGTACAAATGCTGTTAGCTCTACACTGTTAATGGCGCTCATTGTTAATATTTGATTTATGTTTCATTGTTTGGTTGCAAATATGGATCTCATCAACTATTATGCTGATATTTTATCCTTCATATCCTCTTGTTTGTGAACTTATGCTTGACTGTATTATTCCCAAAAGGTCTCACAAAGGAACTCATGACCACTCCCTGTGCCCAGAACTTCTTCAAGACCTGCCTGCTTGGATCGTTTGAGGACAAGGCCTCTGTGTGGGAGAGAAGCAAGGGCAAGGGTGGCCGCACTCCACGGATGCAGAAGATTGTGAAGAAGTGCCCCTCCTGCCCCACTGACATTTGCGAGTATCTAGATAACTCACATGTACAGTTAGACAGACAGTCTTGGCTTCTTTGAAAGTAGTGTGTTTGTTGCTGATGCCTTTTGGTATACTATGTTGCAGATCAACAGGGAGATGATGGGCTTCTTTGAAAGCAAGGGCAAGGCTGCCGAGGACGCCGCCAAAGAGGCGGAGGAGTTGGCCGAGGATAACAAGGCTGCTGAGGAGAACAAGGTTGTCGAGGAGAAGGAATATGATGGTGACAACAGCAGCAAGAACGAGGAGGCGGACAATGACGGCGCTGCTACAGATTGTCTGCATACTTGGAGCTGATCGAAGAGAAAACCTGATTGCGGGCAGAGGCCATGCTCGACACCGTAGTTACTGGAGAGTCAGGGGACCAAGCAAAGAGTCTTGTTGTGTGCCCGTAGTATATCTTCTTTTGACTGTATAGATTGTAATGTCCGGGTTGTAATAGACGTCTTATTTAATGAATTACATTTGCCCAGTTATGTTTGATATATAGATTCTGTGTGGGATTTGTCATCCATGTGAAATAAATATCTGATTAGTTGGACCCATTGTGGTTTTGAAATTTCTGACGTGTGGGGCCAACAATTTGGATTAGAACAATATGAACCTATCTGACTAGTGGGACCAGGTAAAAAAAGGCCTAATTAGAACTCCATTTCACTGTAAAAAGGCCACGGGCCGAAAATATGAAAAGGCCAATATGTTGGGCTTGGCCCATGCTGCTGGCCGAAAATGACAGAAAAAGAAGTATAAACAAGTTGAATTGTTGGGCTTGGCCCATGTAAAGCACCGAATTGGGCTAGGCTAAATCTCAACCATGACCTACTCTTTTGGTCATAATTTCGCCACGTAGGATTTGCCACGTACGACCTGACGTGGCTATGCCAGAACAGTCCATGACCAAACCAATTGGTTGGTCATAGAGGGCTATATGACTATTCCATTAAAAAGGTCATCGACAATCAAATAAGACGCTCGGTATGTGACTTTCATAATTTGGTCAAAAAGGGGTCATGAATGGATATGTATGACTTTTCCGTGACAAAATTTGAGAGTCATGTATCTACATATTTCTTGTAGTGCACGTGCTCACAGCTGCCCAGCAGCAGTTGGCCCCGCAACGTCTTGCATCCTTCGTCCACGTGTCTGTCGCGGGCCCGGGGCTACTGCCGGGTCCATGGATACCAGGGTATCCTGGCCCGTCTGCTGCGGCCCAGCCCAGCGGGCATTCGCGGGGTCATCGAGTGTATCCCGCGAAGAGGAGTCTCCTCCGTGAGACTTGGTCCCCGTCAGGACTCAATCAGCAGGAGGTTGGTCCCTCTAGAGGAGCTGCGTCTCCTGTCTATGGGGAGAAGATCTACCTCGCCACGCGCTCCTCTCCAGATATTCCTCCCTCTCGTGAGGGGACAAGGCATGTGCGGCTGACGCCCGCTCCTCTGCGCGCTGACGAAGGTGGCGTAGAGCCACAAAGCCTCTTTGGCGGTAGTTGCCGTTTTCATGTATAAAGTGTGGGTGACAGCTGCCCATGCCAACGCGGCTCCCTAGGACTTCTTCTTCGGTGCAAGAAGACCAAGACGTCGCTACAAGATGGAGGAAACTTCACTGGACGCCCCCACCGTCCTGCCATAGACGATGGCGCTATCCTCGATGGAAATGACTAGTTGGCACCAAAGAGCTCCGCTGGTCTCCACTTTGGTACCTTGTGGTAACCCTTTGATGACATGAGAACACACACTCATTGGGAGACCCCAACAGGAAGGTATGAAGAGTACAGAAACAAGTTTTCGCTCAGTAAGAACCCAAGATTTAATTGGACCAGTAGGAGAAATAAATCACTTCTGAAGGTTGATGAAAGCTGATGTTGGCAGGGCGCACTACCAGGCTTAGCAGAAACATGAAATCTGCACACAATACAACCAAGATACTTTTCCCCAAAGAAACAGTGAGGTTGTAAATCTCACCGATTTTGCTAGCACAAAGGATTAGATGTATAATATGGAAAATAGTACTTGTTTGAAGTGAATGAAAAGAAAACAGTGATTGCAGTAAAAGAAACATTGCTTGCCGTGGTTGTATTATCAGTGTAAAAGAATGGACCGAGGTCCACAGTTCACTAGTGGTGTCTCTCCAAAACAATTAGATAACATGCTGGGTAAACAAATTAGAGCTGGACAATTGACAGAAATAAAGGCTGCACCGTAGTGCATATGCAAGACATGATGATTACTATGAGATTCATGTGGGCATTATAACATAATTCATAGACCGTTATCCAACTACATCTATGACCGGAAGAATGCTTTGATGTCATCAAACGTCACGCCGTAACAGGGTGACTATAAACTTGCCTTTGGGTATTCATAAAGTGTTAGTTGAGGTTCATGGATCAAGAGTGGGATTTGTCCATCCAAATGACGGAGAGATATACTCTGGGCCCTCTCGATAATATCACATCGACAACGCTTGCAAGCACGTGACTAGGTCACAAGGATGTCATATCACAGAACGAGTAAAAGAGTACTCGTCGGGAACGAGATCGAACTAGGTCTAGTTGATACCAATGATCGGATCTCGGACAAGTAAAATATCGTGAGGCAAAGGGAATAGTTACGACGTTGATGGTTCACACGATCACGAGAGTCATCATTGAATATATAGAAGTCATCACGGATCTCCAGATCCTGCTGTTGATTATTGATCGAGGAGGTGTCTCGATCACGTCTATGTTATTCGCCAACCTTAGGGTGACACACTTAAGGTTTGATGAAGCATTTGAGAGGATACGGAATATCGAAGAATGTTTTGGACAGCACCGAAATTGTTTCGTGGAAAATTGAAATAGTTCAAGGGGGTTTTGTCGAATGGTTGTTAATAGAATTAACAAATGATTCGAGGTGCTATATGCAAATGTTTCTTAATATAATTAACAAATGCTGAAATAAAGAAATAAAAATGTTTTATTTATTTATTAAAGAAAAAACTTTGGATTTTCCAAGTGGGAAATTATAGGAGCATGAGTGGGTGTGAGTGGAGTGTCCACTCACATGAAGAGGGGAAGAGGTGGGGGCACCACATGGCTGGCCGCACCCCCCTTGGGCTGCCTCTCCCTCCCCCATAAAAGGAGGGTGAGGGCTCCTCCTCCTCACACACTTGTCCCACCTCCTTTTCTCTCCAACCGCTGCTCCATTCCATGGTCTCCGGCTTGGCGAAACCCTGACCGTGGGATTCTTCACCACCACCACTTCGTCGTGCTGCTGGAGTTCCGGGGGATCCTCTACTTCTGCTACCCCGCTAGATCGAGGGAATAGAGGTCTTCATTGAGCCGTACGTGTGACCGATCACAGAGGCACTGCCGGATTGCGGTGCACATCTTCTCGCTCTCGGAATTGGTGTGAGTACGACTACGCCAACAACGAGATTCGATCTCGTAATGCTTAGAGTCTTCGAGGGTATGTTTTTTTAAGACTCTCTTTCTACCCGTTGCTCTTCATCTCCTAGATTAGATCTTGGCCCTTTGGGTATCTCTCGCATAGGAAATTTTTTGTTTTCGATGCAACGTACCCTTCACTATGATAGCATGTTTGCGGATTGATTGTGCTAACCTACTAATTGATTGTGCGAACCTATACTAAAGGTCCTAGAGGATAGGAAAGAAGATCGGTCAAGTATTGGCCGGAATACATAGTTTTAAATAGCCTGCTACAACTTTTTGGGAGCTCTCGTGCTAAATGTATGCACTTTCTACGCTAAATTGAAAATGACGATAATAGCCCACTAAATCCCTCTGTAGCGCAAAATTTAGAGTCATGCAAATGAGTTCCGTAAATCCATCCATCTACCTTCACTAGTAGAAAACAGGCTTCTCGTCCTGGGCCGTAAGGGGCTTCTGTCCTGGATAGAAATCCGGGACTACCGAATCGGACTAGAGGCCCCCTTTTGTCCTGATGGGCCACGAACCGGAAGTAAAAGCCCACCACGCGGCCGCGCCGGCTAGAGGACCTTTAGTCCCGGGTGGTAATACAAAATGGGACTAAAGAAATTCTGATTTTTTTTATTTTTGGATTTTGCTTTTTATTTAGTCTAATCATTCTCCTATAATCTCTATTATTTCTAATTCTAATCATTCTCCCTTGGAAAACGCTTTGTCTCCCCCGGGGGATGGAACCTCTCGCGTCCTCCGGGTTGGGAGTGCGCCATGCGTCCCTGCGGGACCCACAAAAGTAAGGCCATATCTCTTTGCTCTGCAGTCCGCACCGCAGATCTCGATCCAGATTTCCTTTTCGCCATGGCTGAGCCAGAAATGCTCCCGTTTCTCTTCCTCCCTACCCTCCCTCCATCTCCGGCCGCCTCCATCACCGGAGACCGGCGCTCTCTACCCTCGCCTCCATTACCGGCGACCGGCGCACCTTCCCCTAGCCCGCATCCATCCCCCACCTCCTGACCTCCTGCACAACACACGACGGCAACAAATCTTCTGTTGCGCCCGCGCCGGTGTCCAACTACCTGCCCCATGCGTTTCACCGTGCGCATCAGCGGCGGCGGCACCACCACGACCTCGCGCTCCATCGGCGTCTCCCATGGTTCCAGTACAGCGGTCGTTCCTCTGTTGCCGGCTATCGTTGCTCCGTTGCTGCGAGCTGGAGGCTGCAGATGGCGCGGCGGCGTGCCGGAGCTGTTGCTACCGCCGCTCCAAGGGGCGGCGGCTCATGGTGCTACCGACGACGACTCATGGTTCTACCGGCGGCGGCTCATGGTGCTACCGCGGCGACCAACGTTGCTGCGGGCGGTGCTGCAAGGAGTGCCTTGCTGGAATATTTTTGCATCATCACAAGTTCTTTTTTGCTACAATAGTTCTGTAATTTTGCATCACAAGTATTGTTGGACGATCTCGTCGGAAGATTTTTATGTTTGCTAAGATGCTCCGGTATAACATTATTTTTGCTAAAATAGTTTTTTATTTTTGTATGTTTTTTTTGGCTAAGATGCTCCGGTATAACATTTTTTTTGCTAAAATAGTTTTTTTTTCTTGCTATTTTTGTATGATTTTTTTGCTACTAGGATGGTTTTGCTACGGTAGCAAAATAATTTGCTATAGTTCTCCGCCGGCAAGTTCTCCGGCGAACTCTCCGGACAGCTTTTTACTGCTATTTTTGTATGTTTTTTTTGCTACCAGGTCGGTTTTGCTACAATAGCAAAATATTTTGCTATAGTTCTCCGCCGGCGAGTTCTCCGTTCTCGTGGGCAAAACGATTCCGTGCTACGACAGCACAAAAAATGTTACTGTAGACTGTTTTTTCAACCGGTTTAGCAGTTGCGGGGCAGTGGGTTAGCAGTTGTGGGATTCTATTAAAGAGAAAGATGGACACATGTCGCTAACGGGACCCAGGGGATGGAAAACTCGGATCCCCGGGGGACGCCCAGCACTGCCCTTCTCCTTTAGTCTCAATTATTTCTAAGTCTAATCATTCAGCTATCATTATCTAATGATACTTTCCAGCCGGTCACCCATCCTCAGACTACTCCACTCTCAGGACGCTTAACTTCTTAGTTCATTCCCTCTCAGCTTCTAAGAAATAAATCCCGTTTTACTAACAATAGTATGTTGTCAATCATGTGAACCCTTGAACTATGATGTCGTACATCTTTATTTTATGAATCCAAAAAATTATTTAGTTAAACAAAAATAAATAAGTAATAATAATCTTGAATTCACATAATCATGAAATTAAATAATCTTGAATTCAAATAATCATGAATTTAAATAATCAAAAATCGGCAAATGGTCCAAGATTGCCATCCAATTTGTAAATAAGTTATTTATAGAATTTACTATATATATGTTAAATTACTCCAAATGGCACTATAATTTTACTATATATAGATATCTTAAAATTTCATGAGAGCAGCAATTTGACACCCGAGTTCACCTGCTAGTGTTTGTTTCCGAAATAAATATATAAAATATATAAAAACACTTAAAAAATATCTAAAAAAATTGAGGACAAACAGATGCTAATGTATAACGTATGTGCAAATTTTTTGTGACAAAATAACATTCTTGGTGCTCTGCATGAAAAAAAAAACCAGTGCTCATTTTGGCAACAATATATCCCAAAACTGAGCACTGTTTTTTTTTGTACAACGCAACACAAAAGTCATTTTGTCACTAACTTTGCAGATATGTTAAACATTAGCATATTTTTGTCCCCAATTTTTGTTTCGGATTTTTTTAGAAGTGTTTTTATATTTTCTTTGAATTTCGGAAACAAACATGAGAAGGTGAGCCCGGGTGTCAAATTGAATTTTCGAAATTGCAGCACATACATCACAATAGCTTCATAAAGCTCGCTCACATCATAATTAAACATTGATATAATTAATAGATATAATAGTTTGGATATCCATTACGTAGTACTACATAAAGTCTTCTAGGCAATATATAAACACAAACATCGTGTCATGAGAGACCCCCAAGCAGTACATAATATAGAGACACAACAATACCCATATACTCGTCCTCCGAAGAATCCCAAACAGTAGGAAACCGGGGCACTAGGTGACGCTGCACATAGTTGAAGATACTAATAATACGGTACAACTCGAATGAAACGTATGCATCTATGGCTGCATAATCAATGTTGATCCTGTCAAGTGGGCTCTTCTCCCACAACTTGTGCTGCGTGCTGGGGAATTTTTTCTTCATATCAGTGTACGCCTCGTGATCAAGGCGGCTGCTATATCAGCCATCGAAGTCTTGGGATGCTGAAGCTAGAACATGTCCTAGATATCAATATGGCAGTGAGATGGTATCTCAATACCCCAGGTGCACACCATCTTCAACTTGTCATTCGTTGTATCAATGCTAGCAAAACGTATGCCGCTATTCACAAGGAAATCCAGGAGTTCTAGACAATGTTTGTCACTACCGCAACAAAAAATGGAACGAATGTTAAATACCACGGCAACAGGTATATTTTTTCAATGCAACAACAAATGGAACAAATGTTAAATACCGCTGCAACAAGTTTATTCTTTCAGTGCAACAACAAATGGAACAAAATGAGTAATTTTGCTATCCTACACAAAAATGGATCTCTCCTATGAATCAAAGACGAGGAATTGCTCTTCCCATATATATGAATCAAACAAAACTCTTTCCCATATAGGATTCAAATGGACACATGTTGCTATATGATTCAAAAGAAGCTCTCTCTTTTTAATAGGATTCAAATGGCCACATGTTTCTATCCTATGCAATTTTTATATCCTATATGAATCAAAATAAGCTCTCTTTCCAATAGGATTCAAATGGCCACACATGTTGTTATCCTATGCAATTTTCCTATCCTATATATATGAATCAAAAGAAGAGACGAGAATGGGGAAGAAGAGACGAGAGCAAGAGGAAGAAGTGTGTGTTACCTTGCCCATTGGAAGACAATGACATGCTTCTTGTGAGCAAGTTGGATGACGGCCACATCTCGTTGATCGGTCGTGTACTCGAGATCAAGGCCAAGAAAGTTGTGGCCATCCTCGCAATGCCATCGCTTCAAATCGGCAAGAAGACCCGGGACCCGGGCGCTGAGTCTTGCCATGTGCGGGCACTTCCAAAAACCGAATACCATATGGACCCATGGTGGAGAATGGAGAAGAAGAGAGGAGAGCAAGAGGAAGAAGAAGAGAGGCCACACGGTTACTGTAGCAATTAGGGCGATCGTCTCTGTTTTTTATCCTTCTCCCGATGAAACAACTTCCAAAGCGCGCGGGAGGCAAACGGTTTAGACTTTTAGTCCCGGGCCGTATTACGACCCGGGACTAAAACTTCTCGGGCCAGGCGAACGGTTACCAAAACACATTTAGTCCCGGTCCGTATTACGACCCGAGACTAAAAGGGTTCGAGGCGAGGCGAACAGTAGCCGCCACCCTCCTCTAGTCCCGGTTCAATACGTAACCGGGACTAAAGCCCAGGACGAGAGCCCCTGCTTTGTGTGTGTGTGTGCGCGCGCGCGTATATATATGAATCACTGATACAAATTATAGTTACCGAACATGTGTAAGTCAAATATATGTGATATGTAATACTCCTATAAGATGTTTAATTGTATGTTTATTTTTTGAAAAACCAAATCATGATTTGAGACAAACAATAAACGGGGCTTATCTTCGCTATAGCTCCCCTGAAAAAAGAAGTTTTCATTAGTCATGTGGTTTCCCCTAAATTTGAAGGGACAAGCAATATTGTAATAAGATTTCCGCGAATAGTTACTGATACCTTTATTAGTGCAATTACAAATTTGTATTAGTTCGTATATACATCTGGGTCAAATTTTGTTTTGGGGTTTGTGTCCATATTAATTGAGTAAATTATTCTTACATATACATATATATATATTTATTTTCCATCCTTTTATATCTTTCTACTAGTAGAAGAAAGAGAGACATATATAACTAATCTTAGTAGCTTTCTTAGCTAGGAAGGTTGTGAATTCAAAATTAACGAGGCGGAGACTGTTTTGTTTGGCATTGTATGCTTTTGTTTTATTGGTGAACATGTCGAAACTTGATTGGTGGGGGTGTCGTTGGGTTGGGTGGACAAGTGGTCGAAAAACCACATTCAAACCGGTGAGATTGTGTGTTGAATTAGAACTGCAAAAGGTGGTCAGAGAGTAGCTGAGTCCCTGTTGAAAAGAGGGAAGAAAACGAACGGATAATATGTAAGTCAGACGGGCATCCGATGTCGAATGCATACAGCTTACGTAGTACAGACCGTTTCAACGTACGCTGCGGATCGTCGATCGCTACCAGTCCCGATCCGCACGTGGATTCCTCATCCGCGTGACTCGAATGCCGGACGTCAGACATTAAATTAGTTGCCTTCTTCCTGAGACAGCCAACGGCAATACGGCACTGTAAAACAACGCCATTAAAAGACAATACTAGCAATATTTTGTTCTTTGTTAGTAGTAGCACCGCTGGCATCAACTATCAATACTTTGTTCTCGATCGTGGCAGATGAGTCAAGGTCTCCAATGTACCAACTTTCTGCTCACAATTTTGCGGCTGCGGCTACAGACCTCTCACCGCTATTCACGTCTATATATAATACTAGCCTTATCCCGTTTGTAGGTGGTCATGAATCCCATTCAAAGGACAACGTGACACGTTCAATTTCCTCGCCAAGAAAAGGTCATAAGCTGGTAGGAACTGGTCATGAACTAGATAAAATATTATTCCGTTAAAGATACTCTATTCTACCTACCTGCTTTCCGTCTTCCGAATATATATTGCCTGTTTAAGTCTTTTGATTTTTGCCTCTTTGCTCCTTCTTCTTTAAGGTGGATAAACCACTGCTCTTGCATCAACTGATAGACACAAATACTATTATTTACTATAAAAAACAACACCAAGCATTAAGACCAAACCCATTGGCATACAAATAATAACACATATCAAAGACCATCCACATATGACATGTCTTAGTGCAGCATATCCAAAATCATGCCACAAATCTTGTCGAGTCATATGTGAGATGGAAAAATTTGTGACGCTCTAAAACAGCGCCTTAAGAAAGTGTTAGAGATATATTAGGTGTACGTATCTTTGGTAGTTTAGGATTTGTATTCAATCTCCTAGTCTATCTCTACGAGCCTTCTTGCCCTCCAAGTTTGTACCCCAATATATACTCGCCCATGAGGCTCAATAATACATCCAACATATTCCGCCAATTTCATTCTTCTACATGGTATCAGGCTAAACACGATCTAACCCTAGCCGCCGCCGCTTCCGCCTGGCGCCGCCCCTGGGACGGATCTATGATCGTCGCCGGGGGCCGCGCCGCCCGTACCTAGGGTTTGTCCGCCGGTCCCGTGGATCGGCTGCCCTAGAGCGTCTTTCTCTCCGCCGGTCGCTTGGCCGGCGTTTTTCTTTTTTGGTTTTCCGATTCAAAATCGGTTTGCGTCACCCGCCGCCACCGTCGACCCTCACGCGCCTCTACACCGACACCGGCGCGACTACCGGCCTCTTCACCGACACGGCGGAGTCAGACGCCACGCGGCGGCCGTAACAGTCATCCATGTGGCCTCTTCGCTGCCCCGGCGGCTCGCGCGATGAGGCGGCCTTAACGGCCGCCTTCCGCGCGTCTACCCGCCCGTCGCTTTGTGTCGGTCGTCATCGCCCATGCTCCGATCGGGACTCCTCCACTACACCGCCTTCACCGTGGCTGCCTCACGCACAGAGCTGCCTTGGCCGCTCAGGCACGGCGCCGCATTCGCCGCTCGGCCTCCACCACCCAGCCTTACGTCATCACCATCATGATGAGCGGCGCATCCTCCACCTCGCGAGCAAGCGGATTGATCACCCGCCCGCCCGCGATCCGTTCCATCCAGGCTGCGCGGCCGACCCGTACAGTCGTCTGCGTGCGCCTCCGCAGGTTCCCGTGAAGACCGTTCCTGAGTGTGCGTCTATCACCGATCGAGCAAACGGGCTGCCGCTGCTTTGCCCCATAGGGCCGTAGCGCCGCCGCCCCGTGGTTCTCACCGCGGCTGCATCACCCCGCGCGTCGCCGCTGCGTCGCTTCTCCGGGCCGTAGCGCTGCATCACACCGTCCCCGCCGTCGCCCCGAGCTGTTCCAGCGGTTCACTGGCGGTGCGCTGCCGCTGCGTCGTCCCTTCCGGCCGTAGTGACACAGCACGCGGTGCCCGCCGCCACGAGGCCGTTCCCGTGGTTGCCCTGACGGCGTGCTGCCGCTGCGTCACCCCTTCGGGCTATAGCGCCGCAGCACACGCGGTCCAGGTCGCCGCCTCGAGGTCTTCCCGCCGTCGCCCCGACACGCACGTCGCCGCTGCGTCGCTCTTCGAGCCGTAGCGCCACGACATGCGGTCCACTCCGCCGTCCCCGCGCGTTGACCTCTTCGTGGTATGTGTCGCGCCGCCTCCCTAGGCGCGGGAACGCCACCGTCCGCGCGTGGTCTTTTTTCGAGTTGTTGGATTCCTCGCCTACTACGAGCATCGCCACCGCGCTTCTACACGTGACCGCCGTGGCCCCTCGCGGGCTACCGCCGCCGTGTCGCTCCTAACGGCAACCGACATGGCCCCCCACGGGCTGCCTTTGGTTCCGCCGACTACATCGCCGTCCACCTCTTCCTCTGCTTCGACAACCGTGGTTGACATCAACACCTTCTCCCCCACGCCGACTGGCGCTGCAACCGTCGTCGAGCCTTCGTCCACGACGTGTCCCCGGGCCCGGCAAGCCTGGTGCGACGCCTCGTCAACATCGACTTCGTCCTTCTACGCATCACCGTCATCTTCCTCGACCACTTCCTCTGCTCCGACAACCGTGGTTGACATCGGCACCTTCTACCCCCACGCCGACTGGCGCTACAACCGTCGTCGAGCCTTCCTCCACGACGTGTCCTCGGGCCTGGCAAGCCTGGTGCGACGCCTCGTCAACATCGACTTCGTCCTTCTACGCATGCCCGGTGCTGGCAACACTGGCGCGTGCCTTCGTCCATGACGCATCCACGGGCTTGGCAAACCCGGCGCGACGCCTCGTCCATACCGTCTTCTTCCCGGCGCACCACTACTTCAACACCACTGCGCCCATGTCTAACTTGGCGCCTCCTTGCGCCCCGCGGCTCCACGGCGACTACCTCGACACCGGCTACCCCGACTCGACATCGACCTCGGCGATCCTCGCACGGCTACCTCGACCACGGCTACACCACCCTACGCTCTCGGCTACCTCGACCTCGGCACAAAGGGCTATCATCTCGCCTTGAGCACTCATCAGCTTCCTCTAGGGTCCAAGCTCTAGCGCCGTGACACCGTCCACGACGTCAGCCCACTGGATTCTACTTCGGTTAAGTCTTTTGATTTTTGCCTCTTTGCTCCTTTTTCTCTAAGGTGGATAAACCACTGCTCTTGCATCAACTGATACACACAAATACTATTATTTACTATCAAAAACAACACCAAGCATTAAGACCAAACCCATTGGCATACAAATAACAACAAATATCAAAGACCATCCACATATGACATGTCGAGTCATGCCACAAATTTTGTCGAGTCATGCCACAAATCTTGTCGAGTCATATGTGAGATGGAAAAATTTGTGACGCTCTAAAACAGCGCCTTAAGAAAGAATCAATGCCCAATGATCGGACGCCGATGATAGCTGGTCCAACCAGGTCAGACATTAATATTAGCGTATGGCGTAAACATATGCAGACATCGAATTGACAGAGAAACTAACATTGGGTCCCACCATGTTTGCTTACATGACAGAGGAGGAGACAGCACGACGGAACATACGCTACCTCGGAGTGAGGCCCACTTGTCAGTCCAATTAGAAGATGAAATATCCAAAATAATAATAATAATAACATCGGAGGTTTTCTTCTTCTTTTCCCCCAACCAGACCAGCACCAGCACCTTGGGTCAACCCCAATCTCGGCGGCACTATGGCAAAGGCGCGATCACGGGGCCTCATGGATCTAAAGCGGGCCTTCCTCCCATATCGAACGGTGGTGAACCGGGGCCCTATGGTCGCCGGAGACAACACGGGCAACGTCCTGAGCAGCACCTTTCGACGGTGAACAGTGAAGACGCACTACAGAAAGCAATCAAATATACGTAATATGCCAGAAGATGCAGAAGCTCACCCTGAAGCTGATGAGATGGTCGGACAAGCCGGAGGGAGCGTGGAGACTGCGGCAGGAGGTGGGGAAAATTAAGTCGTTCAACTCGATGCCGAGATTCTTCACAAGAACCGACAGCGGTGAGGGATGGGACAACAAGGAAGAACCAACGGTGAGCTCGATTTGGTCGGGGACGGTCGGCGGTGATCCAAGATCTAGATCACCGCATTCGAGGAAGGCGCGTAGGAAGTAACTAGCCGCCTCCCTCCTTTGTGAAGGAACGACGTCGGTGACACGAGACTGCACGTGGTCACGAGGCATGGCTAGCACGCGAAAGTGGAGATGCTCGTGAAGCTGGCGGCAGAGATGAACATCACCGACACTTCGGCTCTGTACATGGCAGTGAGGGCCGAAAGTTTTCTAGATTTCATTTTTTAATTTAGCATTTATTTTTTTAATTTGTCTGACAAGTGGGCCTATTTGTGAGATAAGGCCACGTCTTGCCTGTGGGCCCGCCGTCAAAATCACGCAATTCACTCCCAGCCGCCGATTTGTGTGATTTTCCCTAAGCTTTGTTTGAAGTGGTAGATTTATGTTTGAAAAAATGAGAAGTAGTAGCAAGCTGTAAATTTCGTCACAAAAGTGGTAGTAATATGCTATTAACTCGAAAAATCACAAGTTAACTCTACGATTGCAAGACAAAATGCCTTTCAATTTTCCACATAGAATTCAACAATATAACTTACTCTATATAGTCTGTGTATTTGTTTGCAGTCTACAATGAATCAATCCATTAAATAAGAAACTGAAAAAATATCAAAAGCTGAAAATTCGTCACACCCAGCGACTCTGGTGCCGCTCCCTTCTTCTGATAGATATGATGTTGGGCTATCGTTCAGTCAAAGAACAAGCGAGGCAGGAGCCCATGCACTCAGGGCCTTTTGGCTCTTTATTTTGTGCCCCCTGGGCTTGGGAACGAAACACCACGTTCGGAGGCCCACAGCCTGTTGGAGATATGCTCGAGAGGCAATCGATGATGATCTCTTATATATATATATACTACTAGTTGAATGCCCGATGCAACCACGTGCATCTTAAGATTTTTTCCTCACTCGTCATTGTACTTTGCCTAATTCGAAGAAATGTCAATCATCGTTGTAGGCCAGTGTAATCACAACAACATAGAATGCCATAATACAAACATAGGAGAGTTTCTTGTCCAACAGTAAAGATATAGCACATTCACATTATAGATAGGGATGGCAGCTCAATATCTTGATTAAAGTTGTTGCAGTTTAGAAATCCTACAATTATTTGGATGCCTTGGCATTGTCAATCAGCAAAAAAATCTGAAACCAAAACAACTATTAACCAGCGGGGCGAGATTGAAATAGTTGAATCCACACTCCAGTTTGTACCGGATGAGTCCTATCAATTAGTCCAAGCTTTTGCATCATATGTTCAGCCAGATACAAGAGATGAATCTTCATGTTGTTTATTGCTCCCGTGTAGAAGAGTTGACATGGAGCTTCAGGTTTCTTGAATGATTCATTTGCTCCCCCACCCCCCCTGGGTCACCATGTGCACCCCCATCCTGCAAAAATACCCCATGTTCATGTTGGCCCGAGACTTCTAACATCATCGCGACAAACAGTCAGTCAAACCTCAGGTCACATATCTCTCCCTGCCCTCCCTCCCTTCAAACAACCACACCTCAACAGCAATAAGAAGCCCCAACGTTTTACTAATGGAACCACCTCTTGAAAATGGGAGCGGAGGTTGGCTTGGTTTCTAACTCCACCCGGCCTCCAGCAAGGACTTAAAATGTGGCTCCACCCTTCCTGCAGCAAGAAGATCACACCTAAGAATATATTTCTTAAAAAAGGGAAATACCTTAGGGTAATAAAGAGAAACTACTGCTACCTTTTGGCCATTGAACATCCTTAAAGTGAGAGTATGGATGAATTATTAAAGCTTTAGATCCCCAAATTATCGTGAAACGTCAATTTTTAACTCAGTATAGTATGGCCAAGTGATAAAATTTGGAGAGTGCACATGGTGGCCAAGTGAAAAAGAATCTTGTCAATTAAATTTCTCAATATTCTTTACAACTAAATTGTGAATACTGCAATAATTGCTTGAATCTGTAAGTTGTGCACCAATAATCCTAAGAACATCTCGACAAACAAAGATGATGCATGCCCTTATATGAAAGAAAAGACATAAAAATATATATTGTTACAACTTACAATTTGAATAGCAAGAAAACCCTATATTTTAGTTTCAGAAAACGTTTCAATCAAGCTGTAAAGTACTACTGTGTATTCAGTAAAATAGATGTATACAACCCTATATGTTAGAGAGATGATTTCACATGTCAACAAAAATATATCGTGTATTTCATTAGAGGCATAACAGTAAATTGAAACCTCCATACCATAGATATCATATATTTGTCTTTTGATTTTCATCTGATAGTATCTCCTATGAATCACGTGACATTTGGAAGTTTTCACTTGCTCCATCCTTCATCTGTAAAGGCAGAGAAAACATCAAAAGAAGATCTTAGTAAGGTAAGAAGAATTCAGGAAGGTTAAGATCACAAGAAAAAGGTAACAAGCAGTCCAATGTGTAATTCACATTAGCCAAAGATTGCTCTCCGGAATATACTTTTATTTCCAAGAAAATGATACTGGAGGATAAGTCTCGGTCCAATCAATATAATTGTGGCAGAATGCTATGCTTTCTTTGCTACAGAAGTAATACAAAGAATTCAATCATGTGGCACCTCAATCACCCTAGGAATACAATGGTCATGAAATTTGACCTAGCCCACATGCCAAAGAGTAAAATTCATGAGCAAATAACTGTATACAAATTAAATATCCAGATCAAGATGCTGTAGGTCATGGGAAAAGCTACTTTTGGTGGCTGAATAAAGAAATAAAGAAAAAACTCACTCCCCAAAGGTAGCTCCAGTTGCTCCATCTACTGACTACCCTCTACCTGCTGTTATATCTTCATTTCACAAAGACAACTGATGTTGCTCCATCTACAAAGTACTAACTGTTCTCATACTCATAGGATGAAATGCTGATTTCACTTCTCTATGTATATATATAATTATGCCCTTTATTTATTGAGCAGAAGATGGATTACCTATCCTACTTCCCTGGCTAAGCAAGTACCGTGTACCAAGATTTATAACCTTCCAAGGTCAGCTCATTAGTCATAACGCGAAGCATCGCCATTACATGAGAAGCAGCAAGTATTATAAAGATTTCTCTAAGTCTGAGCCATTACATTCTACTCATGAAATTCAGAATTCCTGACCTTAATTGTACCATAGATACGCCAAGGGGGACAGAAAAAATGGTACTACCTCCGATCCCATGTCGCTGGAACTGTGTTGCCCTAGTGAAAAATCATACACATGCTGCGACAATTTTTTTGGTCATAGGTAGTAGTAAGAGCAACGCAGACAAAGTAAATGAGCTAGATAATTCACAAACATCGCCTTCTTTCCATGCTAAAAAATTGCTACACCTTTGAGCGGCCTCGGAGCTGATTTCGTAGGCTGCGAAGTACCGAACCGAACGGCACGACTACAGGATCCGCTGGAGCAGGCCGCCCTCGCGCGGTATGCGTTGCGTACATCAGAGCTTTCCCGGTCCTCCTGGCCATCCGCGACACTGAGACGAGCAGGTTACTCCTGGCTACGTAACGGAGTTTCGTTTTGTTTTCTAATGAGTGTAAGATCTAGGCCTCTGATGGGAAGAATTGTTCATGTTTCCTGACATTCGTTCCATTCAACATAGTTTATGTATGTGCCATCTTTGCTTGGAGGGGAGAAAGTTGAATTTCTTGATCATGTAATGTGCTCTTCTTTTAACTATTGTGGCACTAAATGTGTATGTGATGATTTTTCCTTTCATTAGCAATTTTTTAGCATGGAAAAAAGGGCAGCCGATGGTCCCCATACGCGTCCTCCTCCTAGAGACCCTATGTCTCCTCCTTCCACGCGGCGGCCGTGTTTCCCTCCCCTTGGTGCGGTCGTGGCATACCCAAAAGTGGCGTGTTGTCCGCCACGGCGGAGGACGATTGGCATGGAGCTGGAGATTAGTGCAACGTCCGTCCTTTGCCAGGGATGTGGTAGGAGCTTCGTCGGCCAAGTGCTCATAGGGGTAGGGTGTGCGTGTGTGCGTTCATAGGGGTCGGTGTATGCGCGTGTATATGAGCGCTTGCGTTTGTACTGTGTTTCTCAAAAAATAAGTGTTTCTGTTTTCGATTTCTGACCATTTTCTTTTTTGTATCTGTTTCTTTTTTCTGTTTTATTTTTTATTTTCCTTTATTTGGATTTTTATTTGATATCTTGAAAATCTGAATCCTTTTTCTTCGTTTCTGTTTTAAGAAACTATTTTTAAATGTGGAACCATCTCACAAATTAAACCATTTTTTGTTTGAAATATTTTTTTTCTAAATCAGAACCATTTTCAAATCTGGAACCATTTTGGTTCGCCGATTTATTTTTCACTTTTTATTTGGTGAATCTGCGTTTTTTGGTCCACCGAAAATTTTGATTCAGAATTATTTTCGGTTCATAATTTTTTTGGTTCACTATTATTTTGGTTCATCATTATTTTTTGCCGGATCCGCATTTTCTG
This sequence comes from Alopecurus myosuroides, assembly GCA_028641055.1. Classification (NCBI taxonomy): domain Eukaryota; kingdom Viridiplantae; phylum Streptophyta; class Magnoliopsida; order Poales; family Poaceae; genus Alopecurus; species Alopecurus myosuroides. Next base: position 527,194,141 of record CM054058.1, read on the forward strand.
TTCACTATTATTTTTTGTTCACCGACTTTTTCTAAATTGTTCAAATTGAAAAATGTTCAAACTTTAAAATGTTTAAATTTATAAATTGTTCGAATTCGAAAAAATTTCGGATAACAAATATCCAAATTTAAAAATAGTTCTAATGAAAAAACGTTTAGATTAAAATTTTGTCAAATTTGAGAATTTTTCATTTGTAAAATTTGTTCATGCTTTGAAGTCGTTTAAGATTTTGTTAATTTCAAAAAAATTGTTCACTTTTTCAAAAAAAAAAATTGTTAGCCATTTTCAAAAATTGTTATGATTCAAAATTTGATCACCCTTTTAAATTTGATTCTTTTTAAAGCTGAATATTTTTCATACTTTAAAATCTAAAAGATATTTTTTTTCTATTCATCGGTACTTATTTTACTATTATTTTTTGGTTCACCTGATTTTTTTTTTGGTTCATTGTAATTTGTGTTTCACTATTATTTTTCGTTTATCGGCATGTTTGTTCATATTATATTCTCATTTCATCAGAATTTTAGTTCATTTTCTGTTCACTACAATTTTCTGTTAAGTGGTATTTTGGGTTCACTATTATTTTTTTGTTCACCGTCATTTTTTGTTCACGATTATTTTTTGTTCGGTCGAGTCTTGTTTCCTTTTATGTTTTTCAGTAGCATTTTTGGTCCACTGCAATTTTTTGCTCACTCTTATTTTTAGTTCGCTATTATTTTTTGTTCACCGGCATTTTTGTTTAACTATTATTTCCAGTTCACCGGAATTTGGTTCCTTTTCTATACAGTTCACTTTAATTTTGTTACTCAAGCTTTATGTGTTTAAAAAATCATAACATGTTTTTTAATGTATAAAGAAGAATTTTTCTTACGCAACTACACCTCTTTGTTCATTGATTAAAACAGTTAACTCAAACAAGCAATTATTTGCATTAGGTTCAGTCGTTGCATGCAGATGCTCTTCGAGTTCATCCCCCTCTAAGGCCCAGATGCTCCGCGACATGGTACATTAAGGGCGAGTGTCTACAAGAATCTGGCATTCCAGACAGTCCGATGTCGCCATATCTCTCCGATGTAGAACATCTACTGTTGGAATTGATTGCTGACCAAGCCGCCAAAGGAAAAAAAAACGAAGCTTTGGTGGTACCTCAACATTCCATAGTGTAATCCATCCCTTCTTTTTATCATCTGTGTTGGACTGCCCAGCTCTTTCATCCAGCCAATTCTCCCGCCGAAACTCCATGTCAACCAAATCATGCCCAGCTTTGACGAGTACCTAAATATACTTACTACCTGCGATCCAATATAAGCGTCGGAGGCTACACTAGTTGTAGGCAAAAGTTGTCTAACCCTTCGACACATATATCGGATCGGAGGGGGTATTATTTATAAACAGAGCAGTATCAAACCTAAACAGTCAGGAGATGTCATGCACTACTTCTAATTCGTAGGACTAGGGTTTCTTCAAGGCCCATGTACGTATACCAAAATTCCTAGAAGAGACAAACTTCTACAAAAGAAGCGATGTGCAAACTACTAGATTGATAGAAAAGTACTCGTAGCTTGCTAATCAAAATTCGTACTCGGAAGAGTAAAAGGGGCCATCGGGTTTTAATAGGGCTACGTGTCCATGATATGCGGCAGACTTCTTTAATCTGAAATTACCTTCTATCATACTACCGCTAGGGGTGAAGTGAAACACCCAGATAAACAATGTCCAGCCCTACTCAACTGCCCGCTAGGAATATAGTCTACAAAGCCGGATGGGAGGAAGAAAATCCATCGATTTAGACTACTCACAATGGGGGTATCATAGGTGGTATCATAGATGCCATGTTGGCAAAAAGCTGAGGTGGCAGTGCAATTAATGATGAGAGAGGTGATAGTTGTATCATAGGTAGATACCATAACATAACGCAACCCAACGCATCTACAACGTAATAAATGCAGTACTATATGATACTACAAATATGTTACTACCCATTGTGGGACTAGTAACATAGACTAGTATCATATGCATGATACTAGTGTATGTTACTCCCCATTGTGACTAGTCTTAGGAAAAGAACCTCTGGCGCGAGGGTGGTCTACAGGTTGCGCTGCGGCGACTCGTACGAGGCTGAAGACCGCAGCGTGTATTTTTTTAGATGCGTGCTGGGCCAGGATCTCAGCCCGTGTAGCGTGAAAGACGTGGGCGATGCAATGCACGCACTCGCTTTAAGCGATGTACAGGGTTCCCACGGGACTACGGGAGTTGGACGTACCAACTTAACAACTTCCATTTAATAGTAACTAGTTGAATGCCCGTGCGTTGCTACGGGCCCTACAATTTTATTTATCATTTGGTTATTGCGCTTCATAGCAGGAAATCCACTCCATACTACTTCAACAACATGCCAATGCACATGTGTTCTTTTTTTTTTCCAATTCTAGGAAATCACCATGGTAATTCCAAAGAAATGTAGAAACAACATTGATCAAAATATCCAATATGTGTGTGTTTCCTCAACCATTATGATCTTCCATTTCTTCCCAACACCTTTTGGTGGCACCAATCATCCATTGTTCCGATGCTTCAACATTATAGCCCTAAACTTTTTTACTTGTACAAAACAAGATTTATTGTATTTTACTCGAAGGGCAGCGTTTTAGCTCCTAGGTGCATAAGTTAAGCACCTTTTTTTTTAAAACGTTTTACAAATAAATCTGAGAACCCACGAGTGCATCTTTACATCCCATGTGTTCACAATATTTCTTCACGAAAAACTGAATTGCATATAGGTGCCGCAAAAATTACAAAATCCGGTGCTAAAGTAAGGTTTTTCATTACACATGGTTTTGTATTTTTACACATGCCAATAAGTGTTGTTTTTTCAAGAAAATTTTCTGTACACAGAATGTGGAGATGTATGTGTGATTGTTTTTGGATTTTCTTTCATATTTCAAAAAAAATTTGGGTAAAGAGGGCACGTGCACATGAGAGCCAAAATGATTTTTTTTATTCTCGTCTTATATAGATAGTCTAGACATTTAACAATAGAACCCTTCGTCCCTCTATATTGAATCTAGAATTATATCATTGGTTAGCCTTCCTTCATGACCGCAATCAGGATCCACAATCGTGGAACACTATTTAGGCCACAATACAGCAAACTCAAATATCTATGAATAATACTTTACCTATACATTCAAATACCCGGAGATCATATCAATCAGAATCAGGAACCTAAGAAAAATAACTCGAACAGAGTGCCTCACTGGAAATTTTTAAAACAAAAAGAAAAATCTTCTAATAGTCAAACACACAAGAGTTATGGCATATTAGAATCTTCTTTACACATAATAAAAATGAGCAAGTTGCAGATCCAATACATATCGATCTTTATATTCTTCAACGAGAACAAAGGTATTCGTTCGATCTGGTTTGCGAAGTACCACTTCTTCTCGTACAGCGCCAGCTCGCCAACAGTGTCGTCTTTCCCGCCTTCACACAGATCCTTCATGGCCTCACGGTCGTGGCGCACCTGCTCCACGCCGGCATCCTCTCGATGCCCTCCAGCTCACGCTACACATTATCAGAGCAACACACATGGAACCAAAATGAATAAAATCAAAAACATCACCAACTGGATAATGCAACTAAAAGTAAGCACAAGCATAATTACCTGTTCTCATAGGCAAAACACCAAAAGCATGGCTGTTTTCGCTGATTCAGTTTCCATGAGTTGGAAAGGGAAGAGGGGAAGCCAACTTTTCGGCCGATGCAAATATGATCATCTGACGAGAAGACCATTATTTTCTGTATTTATCACATAAATGAAAGAGTTTGCATGAAGACATAAATAATCATATATGGGAAAAAAACCAAAGAAAATTAAACATGACGTGATTACCTGGATTCTTGAAGCTCCAGCTTGTGATCATCAGATTGATCCATTTTGAAAAGACAAAATGGCAGATCAACCAAGATCAAACATGAGCGGGAAACATGTTACGTGAAGACGAGAAAAAAAAATTGTCGGTCTGTATTTACCATCGATGAGAAAATATGCTCCGAAAGTATCTACCGCGGCCGGGTAAACCATGTTGTGCCTTAGTACATACCACACACACTTAGAGCTGATCATGGCTATGCTGTCCAATACAGCATCGGTCGGCCGAAGAACGCAATCGAAGCAGCACACACTCGCCACCACGTTCATGGAAATCTTGCATTGTAGCTCGGTTGGGATCACGGGGCTGGCAGCGTCACGGGAATCGCTGACATCACAAAGAAGAGGTGGAAGAAGCACGTGCCATGTTGCTGCGCCGAACCGGGGCAAGATTGGAGAAACACGTGGATGTGGTTAGTGGTGGCCAAGCCGCTTTAGCTCGGCGACGGTGAGTGGTGTCGACGCGCCAAAGGGCCCCGACACGGAGAAGGTGTCGACGCGCACCTATACCAGTAATACACCGACAAGGTCCGGTTGATGACGGATCGCAACCGCGGGTTCGTCCATTGCGCGGAGAGCGGTGGCTATGATGAACCGCTTCAACGCATGACGGTGGCAGAGGGCCATGGTACAGAAAAGATGTCGACCCCTCTCATGGACATGTGTAGTACACCGTCATTGTAGGGACGATGGGTTCTGGATCTCGGCGAAGACGGCTCAGAGAAGATGTCGATGCCGCTCGTAGACCGGTGGTGTCGATCTCCGTGTGTACGTGCGTGCGGCCGGTGACATCGAAGGATACGGGGCCGGACCCTAGGCCGCGGCGGCGCTCCGACGCAGGAAAGGCGCGAGAGGGCCGGACCCTAGTTGGTGACCTCTTCTTCCTCCCTGCAACCTGCTCATGATGTTCGTCGGGTTTGAGCTGCCCGCCAAAGCTTCCAGGATGTGTGGGCGTGCCTGGCGCCGACGTCCTACTGGTGCCTGCCATGCGAAGATCTGGGCGGTGGCCTCAGCGTCCTTGACATCCACCATCCATCTGGCTGCGCGGATCTGTGCGTTGCAAACGACATAAGGAACAACTAAATTTGGTAGTGGGCCGATAAAACTGGAAACAAATAATTTGATTTGATCAGGAATTAATTAGCGCTAATGAGGAAATTGCTGTCTAATCACGAGCGTTGGAGGGCAGACCATCGAGGGCGACGGCCATTGATGCATGTAAACTTGCCTCTGGAGCTGGCTATTGCCGTGGAGGACTAACATGTCCGTGTTGGCCAGGACCTTATACCGGAGACGTGAAGATGTTTGAGCATGAAGACATGGTGGTGAGCTAGCTACTCGACCTACGACTGTTTACAATTAGTTCGAGCGATCATGTATATATTTGCACGTATTCAATTTCTTTGGCCACGAAAAAACAAGCACGGGAATAAGTGGGACGGAAGCACAGGATGGACGCCAGGTATCGTGGGCGCATGACTCGGGTGCAGGCAATCCTATATTTGGTTTGGGAGATATTTGTATCTTGATTTCTTGCCCGGAGGAGACATGCGTTAAATGGAAGGATATCTGCATGATTTTCCCTCCCTAGCGACTTGCGTCTTCCTTTTTTTTCTAGGCATCGATCGTGTGGTGCGAGAGCCATAGTCTGTCTTTGACGTACGTACGTTGAACTCGAATTTAATAGTAAAGATTGATTTGATTGAGTCGGTCAATAAGAGTATGAGAAGGGAAAGAAAAGGAATTGAGTCGGTCAATAAGAGTATGAGAAAGGAATCGCTATTAGTGGGTCTGGGCCGCATGCGCACAGATTTAGCGGTATCCAGGGCGATCGACGATGGAAAGGTTAGCTATAGCGATTAGCGATACAGATTGATCGATGGCAGACCATAGGATGACGGGTGACCAACGTACGACCAACTCCCATTTAATAGTAAAGATAAATGCTGAAATATTTTGGCCCATATGTGTGCTGAAATATTGGGCCTATATATGGGTAGCCCAATAAACAAATCCTGAAATCTCAAAATGGCCCATGTGTACAAGTGAGTGGTGGGAGTGGAAAGTTTAGTCCCACATTGGAAGTTTGAGGAGTTGCACACCACCTTATAAGGTGGAGTGTTGTAGAGATTGTATGTGAGTGAGAACAAGAGAGCCTCTCATGCACTCCTCCTCCTCCGCCGCTCGCTCGTCTCGACTCGACACGACACGACACGTCGCGATCGCGTTCCGTGAATCGAGCCGAGACAATACTTATCTTTATTTTGCTGTTTTGGAAAACCGATTTTGTAGTCGTGATGGACGCGTCACAGCTGACGCGGTTCGGGTCGCTCCCGTATTGCGTGCTGCAACCGACTCGGACGTGCGGCGTGGGCCTCCCACGTTGCACACGTTAGGGTTTTCCGAACCGCACTATAAAAGACGCGCACTGTGGGCGCTGTACACACACCGAAACCAATCTAGGTTTGCCACACCTCGTTCCTTGCGCCGCCACCGTAGTCTACTACCTCCCGAGCGCCGGCGTCCACCGGTGAACGGGAGAGCAGGTCTCCGGAAACAGTCGCCTTTGTGATCATGTACGGGAGAGGGCGTATTAGGTTTTTGGGAAGCGCTTCGCGCGACTGCTCGCTACTCCCACGACGGCTCGTCTGCCTAACAAGTCAGGCGGTGCTGCGTACCGTCGCCTCAAGCGTCGTCTACTCCGACCCGTCATCGCCAACGTTGTCATCAACAACGTTACTACAAACGATCGGTACGGAATCTGTGTCCTGATCTGTCTGTTTAACATGTCTACTGTTTACATGTTTAGAGAGATCGTTTTGCTATTATTCATGTTGTTTGCTGCATCTAGTATGTTCGAGTTCCACATGTTAATAGCTACTTTTTTCATGATTTATATTCTGGAATTAATTGTGGAAATTATGCCTAATTATTCAACAATCCAAAAACCTAATTGTAGGCAATTTCCTGAACTGACTATGGCCCACTTAAGTGATTCAATGAAACCGAAAAGATTCAATGGTACCACCTTTAAGAGATGGCAACTGAGAAGCCAACTGTGGCTCCAGTCCATGAAAGTGTGGGACATTATTATGAATGGCCTTCCTGAAGGAGCTTCTGACGAGGTTCAAAATAAGTTCAAGGAAGCCAATAATAATTTCAGAGGCTGTATTCTGAGTGTCCTGGAGGGACGTCTGTGCGATGTGTATATGCACATCGAAGACGCTAAGGAGCTCTGGGATGCACTGAATACAAAGTTCGGTGCGTCCGATGCTGGTAGTGAGCTGTATATCATGGAGAGGTTTAACGACTACAAGATGGTGAATAACCGTTCTGTAGTCGAAATGGCTCATGAGATACAGTGCATTGCGAAGGAGCTTGATCTGCTCAAGTGTGTGATTCCTGATAAGTTTGTGGCTGGATGCATTATTGCAAAGTTGTCTTCTTCATGGAAGAATTTTGCCACATCTCTCAAACATAAGAGACAGGAGATATCGGTTGAAAACCTGATAGCGTCTCTTGATGTTGAGGAGAAAGCTCGGGCAAAGGACACCACCGAGAGAGGTGGTGATTTGCAGTCTAGCGCCAATATGGTGCAGAAAAATCATCACGTCAAGAATAACAGCAAGAACAAAGGGAACTATAAGCCCCAGTTCAATGGTCCTGTGAACACTATTGCCTTTAAGAATAAGAAGAAGAAGAAGAAGGTGCTGAACAAAGCTAGACTCGAGTGCTTTACGTGTGGAGCACTCTGCCACTTTTCTGTTGACTTCCCAGACCGTGCAGACAAGAAAGGGAAGAAAGGCTCCAAGAATGTCAACGTGGTGACCGTTAGCAACACTGATGGGTACGGTAATATACCAATGGTACTCTCAGTTTTTCAATCTCCATGTTAGTGGATTGATACGGGTGCTAATGTTCATGTGTGTGCTGACATCTCTATGTTCACTTCTTATCAGGTCGCACGGGATTCTTCCGTCCTAATGGGGAATGGGTCACATGCTTCTGTTCATGGTGTTGGCACGGTAGATCTGAAGTTTACTTCGGGGAAGATCGTGCAGCTGAGGAACATGCAGCATGTCCCTTCTATGAATAAGAATCTCGTCAGCGGCTCCCTTCTTTGCAGAGATGGGTTTAAAGTAGTGTTTGAGTCCAATAAAGTAGTTGTGTCGAGATTTGGACAATTTATTGGTAAAGGCTATGAGTGCGGAGGCTTGTTCCGCTTTTCTCTTTCCAAATTTTGCAATAAGTCAGTAAACCATATTTGTGGCAATGTGGATTCAGATGCTAGTGTTTGTCACTCTCGTTTATGTGATGTTAATTTTAGTTTACTGTCTCGGCTAGCCAGTTTAAGTTTAATTCCGAATTTCACCATTGTCAAAGGTTCTAAGTGTCATAGTTGTGTGCAATCTAAGCAACCTCGAAAGCCTCACACAGCAGCTGAGGAGAGACACTTGGCACCTCTAGAACTCATACATTCTGATCTATGCGAGATGAATGGTGTGTTTACAAAAGGTGGAAAGAGATATTTCATGACACTCATTGATGATGCTACTAGATTCCGCTATGTTTATTTGTTGCAAACTAAAGATGAGGCTTTAGACTACCTTAAAATCTATAAGGCTGAAGTTGAAAATCAATTAGAGAGAAAAATTAAGCGTTTTAGGTCGGATCGTGGTGGAGAGTATTTCTCTAAAGTATTTGATGAATACTGTGAGGAACACAGTATTATTCACGAGAGGACGCCTCCCTACTCGCCACAATCAAACGGAATTGCTGAGAGGAAAAACCGCACGCTGACCGACTTGGTGAATGCCATGTTGGACACTGCTGGTTTATCTAAGGCATGGTGGGGGGAGACTCTGCTGACTTCGTGTCATGTCCTGAATAAAGTTGCTAACAAGAATAGAGAAAACCCCTTATGAGGAGTGGGTTGGGATAAAACCATCACTTTCCTATTTGCGTACTTGGGGATGCTTGGCAAAAGTCAACGTTCCAATTCCAAAGAAACGTAAACTCGGACCGAAAACAGTGGATTGTATCTTTCTAGGTTATGCTCAGCGTAGCATTGGTTATAGATTTCTAGTGGTTAAATCTGAGGTACCTGAAATGCATGTTGATACTATTATGGAATCGCGATGCAACATTTTTTGAGAATATGTTTCCTATGAAAGATATGCATAGCTTTGCTAAATTTTCTTCTGAATTAATTCCGGAATCTAGTACATCTAGTGATCATACTGAACAACCACATGATGAGAACGTCCTTGAGAATGATGACAATGAAGCTCCTAAACGGAGTAAAAGACAGAGGATTGAAAAATCATTTGGTGATGATTTCATTGTGTACCTTGTGGACAATACTCCTACGTCTATTGCAGAGGCATTTGCATCTCCAGATGCAGATGACTGGAAAGAAGCTGTCCATAACGAGATGGACTCCATTCTTTCTAATGGGACGTGGGAGTTATCTGAACGGCCTTATGGTTGTAAGCCAGTGGGCTGTAAGTGGGTGTTCAAGAAAAAGCTAAGGCCTGATGGTACTATTGAGAAGTACAAGGCACGGCTTGTAGCCAAGGGCTACACTCAGCGAGAAGGCAAAGATTATTTTGACACCTATTCACCTGTTGCTAGACTAACCACCATACGTGTACTACTTTCCCTGGCTGCCTCTTATGGTCTTATCGTTCATCAAATGGACGTAAAGACAACTTTCCTTAACGAAGAGTTGGAAGAGGAAATTTATATGGATCAACCTGATGGGTTTGTGGTAAAAGGTGAAGAGAGAAAGGTGTGCAAATTGTTAAAATCTTTGTATGGACTGAAACAAGCACCTAAGCAATGGCATGAGAAGTTCGATAGAACTTTAACTTCTGCGGGCTTTGTCATTAATGAGGCTGACAGGTGTGTATACTACCGCCATGGTGGGGGCGATAGTGTTATATTATGCTTATATGTTGACGACATACTGATTTTCGGTACAAGCATAATTGTGATCAATGAGGTCAAGTCTTTTCTATCAAAGTGTTCTGATATGAAAGATCTGGGATAATCTGATGTAATTCTGAACATCAAGCTTATTAAGGATGAGAGTGGGATTACGTTGACGCAATCACACTATGTTGAGAAGATCTTGAGCCGTTTCGGCTTTATTGATAGCAAGCCTTCTCCAACACCTTATGATGCTAGTGTGACGCTTCGAAAGAACAAGAGGATTACGAAGGATCAATTGAGATACTCTCAAATAATCGGTTCACTCATGCACCTTGCGAGCGCGACGAGGCCTGACATCTCTTTTGCTGTGAGCAAACTGAGCAGGTTCATGTCAAACCCGGGTAATGATCATTAGCATGCACTTGAAAGGGTCATGCGCTATCTGAATGGTACTATGAGCTATGTGATTCATTATTCAGTGCACCCTGCTATGCATGAGGGATATAGTGACTCTAACTAGATATCAGATGTAGATGAGCTCTACGCCACAAGTGGATATGCATTTCTTCTTGGAGGTGGCGCGGTGTCATGGAGGTCTTGTAAATAGACCATATTGACGAGGTCAACCATGGAAGCAGAACTTACTGCTTTAGATACAGCCACTGTTGAGGCAGAATGGCTGCGTGAGCTCTTGATGGACTTGCCGGTGGTTGAGAAACCATTACCGGCTATCCTCATGAACTTTGACAATCAAACGGTGATTGCCAAGGTGACTAGTTCTAAGGATAATGCGAAGTCATCAAGACACGTCAAAAGACGTTTGAAGTCTGTCAGGAAATTGAGAAACTCCGGAGTAATTACTGTTACGTATATTCAAACAGACAAAAACCTGGCAGACCCCTTTACGAAGGGACTATCACGTAATGTGATAGATAGTGCATCGAGGGAGATGGGTATGAGACCCGTGAGCGTTACACCATAGTGGCAACCCAACCTATGTGATCGGAGATCCCGTGAATTAGGACCTGGGAAGAACAAGCTAGTGGTTTGACTGAGGAGAGTATTTGGTAAACCCTCTCTAAGTGATGATGCATAACTCTCAAAGAGGTGTAAGGCAGGTTGGCATCATGCCTTAATGTGTTTATGTTGGCTATTCATAGCAAAGATGCTGTCCTACAGAGCATTCTTGAAAGAACACACCTATGTGAGTCCGACTGTAAACGTCGCAGTCTATGAGATTTGGGTGATCTCTAGTAAACTCATGAAGAGACCACGGAGTATGACGCATATGCTCCACCCGCGGGGTAGGCTACTGGCAGCCAAGTACTAGTTATGAATTTGTGTAAACTTTATTGGCACAAAACTTGCAATTCAAGACATAGTCCATTGTTCAAGTTGCTGATAGATGTAGCTTAAGGCTCTAGGCGGAAGTTCAACTTAACTGTCTCTGCTGAAACACTGGTATATAAACAAGTAGCGAGGATTGGCAAATCTTCAAATGTGCATTTGACATCTGCTGGGGGATTGCTGAAATATTTTGGCCCATATGTGTGTGCTGAAATATTGGGCCCATATATGGGTAGCCCAATAAACAAATCCTGAAATCTCAAAATGGCCCATGTGTACAAGTGAGTGGTGGGAGTGGGAAGTTTAGTCCCACATTGGAAGTTTGAGGAGTTGCACATCACCTTATAAGGTGGAGTGTTGTAGGGATTGTATGTGAGTGAGAATAAGAGAGCCTCTCACGCACTCCTCCTCCTCCTCCTCCTCCGCCACTCGCTCGTCTCGACTCGACTCGACACGACACGTCGCGATCGCGTTTTGTGAATCGAGCCTCGAGCCGAGACAATACTTATCTTTATTTTGCTGTTTTGGAAAACCGATTTTGTAGTCGTGACGGACGCGTCACAGCTGAGGCGGTTCGGGTCGCTCCCGTATCGCGTGCTGCAACCGACTCGGACGTGCGGCGTGGGCCTCCCACGTCGCACACGTTAGGGTTTTCCGAACCGCACTATAAAAGACGCGCACCGTGGGCGTTGTACACACCGTAACCAATCTAGGTTTGCCACACCTCGTTTCTTGCGCCGCCACCGTAGTCTACTCCCTCCCGAGCGCCGGCGTCCACCGGTGAACGGGAGAGCAGGTCTCCGGAACCAGTCGCCTTTGTGATCCTATACGGGAGAGGGCGAATTAGGTTTTTGGGAAGCGCTTCGCGCGACTGCTCGCTGCTCCCACGACGGCTCGTCTGCCTAACAAGTCAGGCGGTACTGCGTACCGTCGCCTCAAGCGTCGTCTACTCCGACCCGTCATCGCCAACGTTGTCATCAACAACGTTACTACAAACGATCGGTACGGAATCTGTGTCCTGATCTGTCTGTTTAACATGTCTACTGTTTACATGTTTAGAGAGATCGTGTTGCTATTATTCATGTTGTTTGCTGCATCTAGTATGTTCGAATTCCACATGTTAATAGCTGCTTTTGTCATGATTTATATTCTGGAATTAATTGTGAAAATTATGCCTAATTATTCAACAATAAAGATATAACATGTCTTAACGACACGTACGTCGTAGGTCGTCCGTCATAATAGCCGAGAAATTGCTCGGGTACGTTGGAAAACCAAATTGCAAAAAAAAAAAACTGTACGCGAACGAGCTGCACTCGCGCCTGCTCCGCTCTATCTCTCCGTGTGTCCCGGCCGCTCTATCTCTCCCAGCATTGCCTATGTCACATCCGTTCGCAGCCGACCGTCGCTGTCGCGGCCGTGTGCACACGCACAAGCCGCATCGATATCACATCTGCTTGCAAATACCGGATCCAATTCCTCAGACCCCGCCGGCCGCCGCAAGTTCCTCCACGCGTAGCCCCAAACTCCGGCCACTACAGGTCATCCACCGACGACGCCCTCGTGCTCCCACCTCCGCCCTAGCTCCGAGAGCCCAGTGTCCGACGACTCCCAATTTGGCTGCGCCACCCTATGGATTTCCGTCGCGGTCAGTTGGTGACCACACCGAGTTGCAGCCATTAAAGCAGAAACGAGATCCAGCCGTTGTCGTCGATGCCGGCAGAAACTCCGCTGCCAAGCACCTCCTACCCCAACCTGCTCTGCCTCTCTACAATGGCTGATACGCTGCCGCCACAAGAACCTGCTCTCCACCCTGGAGCCAACCGCTGCCAACCCATCCACGGAAGGCCAGCGACTTGGCTGATGCAGCTCTGCATCTTGCACTTCCGGGATAGAGAAACTTAAACATTGCCCATGAAGATGTGCCCATTGCCAACCGTTTACTCATCAAGATGTGCCCATGAAGTTGCTGCTTAAGAGGCCGAGGATGCCAAGTTCATTTGTTCATTGTTGAGAAACCGCAGCAAGATAAGAGAAGTGTTTGTTATGAGGGCATAGCTCTGTATTTTGTGATGACCCCTCTGAAATTTAACATGCTTTTGTCCCTTTTGTCAACATGGTTTAGGCTAAAAGTGTAGAGCTGATTGAGGTCATGCCATTCCAAACAGGCCTGTTTTCCTTCCTCTTGGACATATTGAAACTGCTTGCACATATTGTTCATCCTTGTTGAGGCTTGTGCATTTTCTTTCAATAGAACTACGTCTTCATATAGACTGAATAGTTCATTAATCATGGCCTCAATGTGTAGTTGTTACCAGGTAAAGATAATTCTTTTTATCCAATTCATATTCATTCTACTTGTCCTTGTCTGTAATATGCTTTTAAGTGAATAAGTTATAGCTGTTTTCACAAATCCTATGGTACTGGACAAGACCATGAGCGAGTATTGAAATTTTAGATTGACTGGATGGAAATGTTTGAGGTCAAGTCCTTATCTGATAGTATCCAGATGTTTAGTGACAAAGCCCAGATTATACAAGGACAATTTGAATGTGTGTAGCACTGACTTGAACTAATACAACCGATATAGCTGTCTGTTGTGTGGAATGCGAATGTATCATGCTTTTAATTTTAACAACAAAGTGTTTACTGTAATGTTTCTGTTCATATTTTCTATTTACACCCTTTGGTATCGTACAAAAAGAGAAATTCACTGGACCGGCCAAAACAATACACATGCAGTATACTCTGGTTCTTTTGTTTCAGATTGGCACCCGTATCAGTTTGTCTTTTTTTCTTTTCTAATATAATGTAATATTTGGGTCTTAACAAGCTGCTGTAGCTAAACGTATATATTTGTTATTTTGTAAACTATAACAGGACCGTCTCACTTTCTTATAGTTAAACAGAATAGGATTCTCTTGCACAAATAAATATAGGTCGGATTAAGCACCAGTGTTGCATCTTGACTCGAAAGAGTGTGCAGGTACGAGCATGTTTTTAGTGGGTATGTGTGTGTGCATAAAAGAGGTTGAACCATTTTACTTAAGTCACCGGAGGGCATCTCACATCTCATCGGATCAATCGATTCGTGACCAAGTAGCATATTTTCTTGACAATGTTTTCATATTAGCACCATCCCAATGCATAATATTTTTAGTGAGATGCAACACATGACCATATTTGCTATGAAATATGATGTAATGTTAAGACAAAAGGGCAAACTGAAGATAGGGTTGTTAACTTTTAGGGTTAACGAGTGGGTTCGTCTCCCCTCGATTCCGTGTTGATATATAGGCAAACGATGGCCAGAGTTATACAGAGTTTGGACCCAATACACAATCCGTATTGGACCCGTAACATAAGAAAAAAGGGGAACCTATTACATATTCTAACACCCTCCCTTAATATCAACCTTTAGAAATGTTGATATTACGTTTAAATTCATCAAGTTTCTTGACAGGAAGAGCCTCTGTAAATCCATCAGCAACTTGGTGTTCACTTGATATGAACCGAATAGCCAGACTATTATTAGCAACTCTTTCTCTGACAAAGTGAAAATCAATCTCAATATGTTTAGTACGTGCATGAAACACTGAATTTGCAGATAAATAGGTAGCACCTAAATTATCACACCAAAGAGTGTTTTTTTTTTGTAATTTTACTCCAAGCTCAACAAGAAGAGCTTCAACCCAAATCAATTCTACAGTTGCATTAGCAAGAGCCTTGTACTCAGCTTCGGTACTAGATCGAGACACTGTGGCTTGGTTTCTACCACTCCAAGAGACTAGATTTGGTCCAATAAATATAGTAAAACCACCTGTATAACGTCTGTCCTCAAGACAGCCAGCCCAATATGCATCTGAGAATGGACTCAAGAAGGTGGATGATGATTTTGTAAATGTAATTCCAAGACTCAACGTATCTTGCACATATCTGAGAATACGTTTTGCAGCTGTCCAGTGTTCTACAGTTGGAGCATGAAGATATTGACAAACCTTGTTAACCGAGAAAGACAAATCAGGACGTGTCAGTGTAAGATACTGCAAGGCTCCAACAAGACTTCTGTATTGAGTGTTATCTTCAGCACCAAGGGGTGTACCCTTTGTAAGAGATAATTGTTCCGTGGAGGATAAAGGTGTAGGAACCGATTTACAGCCTTGCATACCAGCCCTGTTAATAATATCAGTAGCATATTTTTCCTGAGTGAAGAGCAAACCATTCCGTGTTCTTTTGACTTCAATACCAAGAAACTAATGGAGATCACCTAGGTCCTTGATAGCAAAATTCTCAGTTAAATCTCGAAGCAGAGCAGTAATAACATGATCAGATGAGCCAGTGACTATGATATCATCAACATAGATCAGAACAAACATAGTGATACCTGATTTATTGAAGAGAAACGATGAAGTGTCTGCCTTTGATGGTGTAAATCCAAGCTCACACAATTTAGAACTCAACTTAGAATACCAAGCTCGAGGTGCTTGTTTCAATCCATACAGTGCTTTATCAAGTTTGCAAATATAGTGCGGAGAGTGGGGGTTCTCAAAACCTGGTGGTTGTTTCATGTACACATCCTCTTCCAGAACACCATGAAGAAACGCGTTCTTAACATCTAGCTGCCTTAGACTCCATCCACGAAAGACTGAGAGAGATAAACAATTCTGATAGTAGCAATCTTTACCACAGAACTGAAAGTATCCTCGTAATCAATACCATATCGTTGTTTAAATCCTTTTGCAACTAGGCGTTCTTTGTACCTTTCTTCTTTATACGAAACACCCATTTACAGTCAATCAAATTTCTGCTGCTGTTTGGTCGAACAAGATCCCAAGTTTTGTTATCAATTAATGCATTGTATTCTTTAGTAAAGGCCATATTCATGGCACTAGCATTTGGACTTCAGCCTCAAAATCATAAGTTATTTTTATCAGTCACAACTATTACCTTCTTTACATTTGATCCACAGAGTTTCAGGCAAAGCCTTTTCAGTATCTTTCAGTTTCTCTATCAAATCAGAAAGAACATCATGTTAAGTTTTAGAACTTGTTATCAGGTTTGGACATTATTTTGAAGACTTAAAAACCCGATTTTCTTTGTTTGTTGTCTAAGATTGTCATTCTATTGGCTACGTGTTGACTCATGATTTTCAGCTCATATTTTCTTTGTCATGGTAACTCCTATTTACTTTGTTCTGGCAGTATATCCCTTTTGCAAATTTGAAATTCTTTGTTGTTTCACAAATATATTTTCAGCTATATTTGCTTAGACATATACATTTAGCAAGAGAACGACCCCCTAGTAAGTGACACCAAACTTAATGGTTTAAAATCTTTACCCTATAGGTGACATCGACGGAGTTCCTAACATGGGCATAAAATGGGAATCAATATTGACCTAACTTAATGAGGAATCTATAGTTCTATACAATATAAGAGTGATAAAAGATTCAGTCACTTTGGTTTCATATTTTACCATCATTTAGCTTTGCATCAATGGAAGTTGCATATCTTGTGGCCGAGAATTATCATTGGGCATATTTGTGCCGACAAATCCCTCTATTTTACAACTTGGTAGTTCATATCAAAATCAAATCGCTCAACTTGTATGAAGAATCCTATTTGCAGGTTTAACAAAAACATCTGACTTCGCGGTAAATTTTGTAGTAAGAGTGGCAATGTGAAATTCATAACCTGTGTTGTTGGTTGTCCTCTTCGTGGTGTTGTGGCAGGTGCAGTTTGGCTCCCGACTCCGGAGATGGCTGGCCATCCTCCTCTCTTATGGATGGTATAGGACTACTGAAGTGATGCTCAACGATGAACAGCCCGCCCTTTTTGGTATTTCCCTAATATCTTCAGGTCATGTTGCAGACTGACCTTTATTTGTTGTCACTGCTATCATGGTTGCTGGAATTCTTATTATGGACGGTATAGGACTGCTGAAGTTAAGCTATAGTTTACCTTATTATCAAAATAAGACAACTAAGTATGAAGCTACCTGAACATCTGAATCCTCTGGGCTTAAATTAAGGATTCCTTAAATTCTGGAAAGAAGCCCAAACAATTGAAATGTTTTTTTTTTGCGTATGTGTTATTATTGTTGTAAGTTCAGTTTGGTCAGACATGTTTGGCATTATGTAAAGCTCTTATTCATTACAAACTCCACTAAACCAAATTCAGTGTCTTAGTTAATTTTGTCTTGAATTTAAGATTGAGCCCAGTTCTAAAAAATCTCGAACCATTATACACTTTGGGGGCTTATAGGTTTAGCGAGGGCTATCAGCTGTATACACAACCATGTTCTTTGGCCTGTATGGGAGAAGGTTGCTGATTCATTCATAACATGCCTGATAAAACGACGAGCTTCTTCTGCCAAGTTGCTCTCTTTGCATTGCAACCTTATGACTTCAATAGCCTTTATGCTGGTTTGTTACAATCACAACATTTTGGAAAGATAAAAAGAAGCTAAAAAGGAAATTGAAGCTCTCTTACTGCTGAACTTCATAGCCCTCTTTCTTTGCTTGATCGGGTAGCCCAGAGGTGCGGCTCTTGGCCCCATGAAGATTTCTGGTGTTTAACCCTCACGCTCGCTCGCGTCTGCTCCCAGGGGGCGGCACGGGCGAAACCCTAGCCGCCGCCGTCCCCACACCCCCTCCTCCCCATCCACCCGCCGCCGCCGGAGGAAGCCACCGGGGGCACAACCCTCCGCGTGGTGGACGGCGGCCGGCGGGTCCTCGCCTCCTCGGCACAAACGCGGCGGGAGGCCTCCGGCCAGATGCGTTGGTCGGCCCTGGACGGCTTGCGCGGACGACGGAGCACGGACGCCGGGGCGGCGGCCCTGGTTCTTCTGGCGGCGGCTAGTGGCTGGGTCTGCGTGGGCAGTCGGCGCTGGCCGGGGTGGTGGCGTCGCCGATGGGATCGGGGGTGGCTCGGCCACGGTGCGGCGGCCGCGTGGCGGCGGCGGCGCCATTGGCTTGGCTCCCGGGCGGCACGGCCTCCTCTGTCTTTGGCGGCGGGACGCGGTGGTGCTAGGGACTGTCGGCGGCAGGGCTCCCGGTGGCGGCGGGTGCGGAACCCTCCCGCAAATTCCCTGCTGGGAGTCGTTTCACGGCGTCGGGGCTGCGAGACATCAGAATAAAGGAGGTGGTCCTTGGGGTTTCCATCGCGCGAAGATGAAGAACCTGATGTAGCTTCTCTTTGATCAAGCCGGGGTGTCGACCCGAAAGGCTCCGCCGGCGAACTCCCATGGGCGACGCCTGGAGATTGCTGGATCGGTGGAATTCGGTCACAATGCTCAGTCATCGAAGGTGAGATTGGAGGACTAGCAACGGTGTTCGGAGTCTTTGCATCGATGGGGAACTGGGTTGGAGTTACAAGATTCGTGGCAGCCGTATGTAAGAGGGGGCGACAACATGCGTGAAGTCCAAAGTCCTACCTTTTTGGGTGAAATCCGAAGGTCTGGCCTTAATTGGTTCTGCCTGGCACTGGTCTTCTTGAAGCCGTTGTTTTGAGAGCGAGGATTATCTTCAGGGTGAAAACCCAAGGTCTGGTCTTAATTGGTTGTGCCTAGCACCGTTCTTCTTGGAGACGTTGTTTTCGAAGAGATGGACATCAGCTGTTGTTTAGGTGGTGGTTGTGCGGATACCGCGAGGGCTATAACTCTGTAGCGGGACTTTTCTTTTTATTTCTTTTTTTTATTGTCTTTCGGCTGTGTGTATCCATTGCGTTGTTGCAGAGGGCGGGTGTAATTTGTATCTCCGCGATATTAATATACTTCCCTTTATCAAAAAAAAAAAGAGGTGCGGCTCCTCCTAAATCGCACGAAGCAACCTGGAGCAGGTGATGTACTTTCCGTTAAAAATATGATTATTACAGGCTTTCCAAATAATCCAGAGACAGGCAGCGAAGCAGATTGGCCAAAGTTTGAAGCCTCATTTACAAGCTATCCAAATAATCCAGAGATAACCGGCTGCTACAACGTGGATGCCCAGTTTCAAATAACACACCGGCACCTTACTAATATATGAGATAAATGATTCGAGAAACGTACATACGGTTACATGGGCAAAGATAAAAGAAAGGAAATACTAGAAGTGAAGAGGAAAACATGGAGCAGGAACGTCTTGGCGGATTTATTCAGCAGTACTCCAGGCCGGCAGTGCAAATGCTCATATGGGATAGCACAATAGGGTAACATGTAGTAGATAACAGCGTCGGAGTTGGAGAAATCATGGAGAACCCAGAACCTCCCCCAGCTCTGCCCGGTCGAGCTTTCCTGTCAATGCGCCCCCGTCCAGGATGCTGCCAAACATGGCAGCCTCGTACATGTAGTTCACCTGCCAGGCGTGGTGGCTCGCATGGGCGAGGAGCCAGGCCATTTCGACGACGAGACCCTTGGAGAAGAGTTGGGCCAGTTGCAGGCGCAAGGTTTCGGCGAGGTGCTCCTCGCGCTGCTCGTCCACCTTGCCCTGCCGGATGTACTCCAGCGGGCCGGTGACGAGGGACCACCACAGGGCGCTGAGCAGGTCTTCGTCCTGCCGGTCCAGGAACCGACGCACATGGTTGCAGGTTTCCTCGCCGTCGCAGGCGTACTCGGGGTCCAGGGGCCTGCTGAAGCCGGTGGTGCGGAAGTCGGCGTCAAAGACCTCGTCGAAGTCGGCCTCGCGCTGGGGACAAGCCGGCGACTTGCGGGCCTTGGGCCATCCTAGGAGGGCGCGACGGAAGAGCATGTGCCGGTCGTTGGTGATGTGCCACGAGTATTCATTGTCGACCATCCGGGCTGAGGGCTCGTGCCACCTCTGGGTGAACATCCGTGCACTCGTGGCGGCATATGCATCGTAGATGTCCCGGAGCGCCGACTCACTTACTACGCCCGAGGCAGCGACGTCGGCCACGTTGAGGAACGAGTTCATGATCTCGGAGTTGACCAGGTCGGAGCCCACGTCAATTACGTCGTGGCTGTTCACGCTCAAGACAAGGTCACTCATGACGGCGCCGGCGTCGAAACCCCGGGACATGGCCTCGGCTGCAATGCCGAGCACGCTGCTGTCGAACAGGTAAATGACCTGGGCGGCACGGCGATCCATCCGCGCGGAGCGGTCCTTGAGACGTGTCTTGTTCGCCACCTCCATCATGATCTTGTCCTGAATGTACGGGATGCCAACGGCGACGGCATCACGGCGCTCCCGCCCGTGAGGGGTCCCCAGCGCGTGGGCGTCCTTGAGGCAAGCGGATTTTTGCAAGGTGTTATCGCGCGTGAAAGCTATCCTAGCCGTGCATGTCTCGTTGGGATCTGAGCCAATTGTTGACCTCCCGGACTTTCCGGGACCGTAGAGGGAGGAGGGGCTCGTATATCATTTATTTTTGGGGCTTGTATATGTAGAAGATTCTCCTGACATATGGTACCGGTGCGTCGTGCGTCGTGCGGTACGAAATGGACCCACGGCCACCCTGCCTTATCTTTTTTCCTTCTTCTCTTCTTTCTCTGCCTCTTCTTTCTCTTCTTTTCTCTGCCTCTCCCCAATCTCACGTGCTCGTGAGCGCATACCAACAACCCAAGCCATTGCTGGAGAGAATAATGGATCGAGAGACGGTGGAGGTGGCTGGCGGAGCCGAGCTAGAGTCGGCGACGCCGCGGCTGGCCGTGGCGGAGAAGGCTCCGGCGAGCCGTGACCGAGCAGGAAACGGGGGTCGACGCGGTTGGCCCCGGCGGCGCCGGAGGAGGCTCAGAAGAAACTTATCTTAGGGGGTGGAGGCGGTGGCCGGTGGTTCGGCCTGTGCCGGCGGCACGGGAGATGCAGGTCATTCGTGGTGGAGAAATCCGGTGATGCGGTGGCGTTCTTCTTCCTCCTCCCTCGCCTGTTCTCCATACTCTCCGACAAGTACTGTAGCGGCGTTATCGGATTCGATCGGTGGTACGGTCACCCGTAAGAGGTTACAGCTAGCACTGATGAACCAGCTAGCGGCGGAGGAGCCGCGGCTCGAGCTGCCACCGGGATTACGGTTCCACCCCACCGACGAGGAGGTTGTCTCCCACTACCTCACTCCCAAGGTCCTCGACCGCCTCTTCTCCTGCCTCGTCATCGCCGACGTCGACCTCAACAAGTGCGAGCCATGGGATCTCCCAAGTAAGTAGCTTGCCTACTACTAATTGATTTGCGCATGCCGAAGACTTCGTCGAGACTCGATCTGTACATCGTTGATCTGTGTGTGCAGGCAAGGCGAAGATGGGGGAGAAGGAATGGTACTTCTTCGTGCACAAGGACCGCAAGTACCAGACGGGGATGCGCACAAACCGCGCCACGGAGAGAGGGTACTGGAAGGCCACCGGCAAGGACAAGGAGATCTTCCGCGGCAAGGGCCGCGCCGCTGTCCTCGTCCGCATGAGGAAGACGCTCGTCTTCCACCTCGGCCGCGCCCCGCGCGGCGACAAGACGCCGTGGGTCATGCACGAGTACCGCCTCGACGGCAAGCTCCCCGTTCACCTCCCCGGCTCCGCCAAGGTAATGGCCGACAAGAGTCCATCTTTTTTCTTTCTCTCTGATACTGCTAGTTTCCAATTCCATGCCTCCGTGTCGTCGAAGATCGATCGATCGATTCGCTGGCCGGAGTGCTGGACCACGAACGTTACGCGCGCTCATGTTGTTTTCAACGTGTTGTTGCGTGCAGGACGAATGGGCCGTGTGCCGGGTGTTCAACAAAGACTTGGCGGCGAAGAATGCGCCCCAGGCGGCGCCGGCTGCCGGCGGCATGAAGCGTAGCGACTCGCTCGCCTTCCTCGAGGACTTGCTCGACAGCGCCGAGCTTCCGCCGCTCATAGACTCCCCCTTTGGCTTCATCGACGACGACTTCACCGGGGCTTCGACCTCCACCTCAGGCGCCGCCGTGCCCCCGGAGCCGGACATGTGCTACATGGTCAAGACGGAGCAGCCGGCGCCGCCGCAGCAGATGCAGAGCCCCTACTACTTCTCCTATCCGGCGATGGCGAACGGCAACCCTGGTGGCGCCGAGTACTCGCAGTACCAGGCGACGGGAAATCAGCAGGATGCGATCCGCAGGCACTGCAAGCCGGAGGCGCTGCTGAGCCCATTGCTCGGGCGCGAGAAGGCAATCGTACCTGGTTTTGTTGGTTCTGATGGGACAGAGAGTTGGTCCCGTTCGGCTTGCCCATGTCTCCCTCCACCTTAGGAAGAGCAGGCAGCGTACGAAAGACTTGAAAACTCCAACTGTAGATGCAGGGCTAGGGGGCTGTCGGTTCTGTTTTCTTCAAGGTCCAGTTCCGTTCGGCTAACCTTTGCCCAACAACTCCCATCCGTCGGTATCTTTATCGCTATTGTGACAGATGTACTATACCGTACTCGTTCCCAGTCGGTCACATGGGTCGCAGGCTCACAGGCAGGGGCAGGGCCTGGTCATGTTCGCGAATCAATAGTGAACCTTTCGTACGGACGAGGTTGCTCAGCCGAGAATTTTTCTTCGGAAGAATATTTTCTGATGGTTCTCTCCCATGACCTCTCTCATTGGTCGAGCCTCGCTCTCACCTCGTTAAGAGGTCACGTGCGTGAGTGCATTTGCCCACCATTTTTATCTACTGTGCTTTTATCCTAAATCCACAAAATTTCACTGACCGAGTTGTAACGGTTTTTGCCCCGGTTTTCTGTTAATTAACTGGCCAATTCTCTTCTTATTAATTAACTTTTATATCCTCTTTCACAAAAACTAGCAGAGAGGCCCTCGCAAATGCGAGGGATACCTCTTTAGTAGGTTGAAATTTCTTGAAAATTAAATGCATGGTTTCATGGACATCACATTATTTCCTATTATGTGATAATAAAAAAATAGATATGCATTTTACAACTACAATTTTTAAAGTAAAACAAATATTATATATGTGAGTATTATTATTGACCATATTAAAATTACGGAGGCATGACTATTATGTCATCTATCAAAACACCCAATGGTTATGTGTAACTGTTATTAGATCGTTAATAGGAATTATAGTTTTTATGTGATGTTAAATTTTAATACGGGTTAGTTAACTTTGAAAAAAAAATCGTGATAACTTGGAAGGAAAGTGAACTATTCTCAGCGGAGTATCATCCACTATAATCCAAGAGGTCTCGGGTTGATACATGGACAATGCTCACGAGCAGACATCCTTGAACCTTTGAAATGTCCTAGGCTTCACCAGCTCGAATAGCTCCCTATCAGAGCAATTGTAACCGAGCACCCATTTGAACAGTTCTACTAAAAATCACCGGTCCCGAGGGGGAAGGTGGAGTCATCCTTTCCTTAATCAAGCACTCACATCGACTCAATGAGGTTTTGTTTTTAAGAGACCTAACCCTTAACAAGATCGAACAGTTATGTATCAACTAGACGTAACCGGGATGAATTCTTGAACATCCCACCCAGAAATACCCCTAGTCCCATGGAGTTATACGCGATAAAGTAGATGAAGGGTTCTATGAAACGCGAACTAGCCCGCTACATGGATCGGGTCTCCTTGGTCGAGTATTATCCGTATAAACCTTTGAAAGGTCCTACTCTTCTATATCCTGAAAAGCTCCGAATAAAAGCATTCATCACCGGGGTGCCATTTGAACAATTCTATCCATAAAAAATATCCTGGTCCCAGGGAAATTAATGCAAGATGCTCATATGGTGGATGCAGTGTTATAAATTGAAATGCGGTCGAGTATCATATTTTAAACCAACGGAAGTTCCTTCCCGTTTAAAGTCCGAACAACTATGTATCAAAGTGATCGTCAGGCTGGTCATAGTTGTCAGCTTTTTACCGGTCAATACACATCACCAACAGACGTAGGAGAGAGAAACAGAAAAGTGGGTGGGTGTGCCGCTGGTTGGAATAATAACGAAGTCAGGCTGGTCATAGTTGTCAGCTTTTTACCGGTCAATACAAAATACTGATCAAACAGAACTATATGATCATGTATTCCACGCTTATTATTACACATCACAACAGACGTAGGAGAGAGAAACAGAAAAGTGGGTGGGTGTGCCGCTGGTTGGAATAATAACGAAGTCAGGCTGGTCATAGTTGTCAGCTTTTTACCGGTCAATACAAAATACTGATCAAACAGAACTATATGATCATGTATTCCACGCTTATTATTACACATCACCAACAGACGGAGGAGAGAGAAACAGAAAAGTGGGTGGGTGTGCCGCTGGTTGGAATAATAATGAAGTCAGACTCGTCATAGTTGTCAATTTTTTACCGGTCAATACAAAATACTGATCAAACAGAACTATATGATCATGTATTCCACGCTTATTATTACACATCACCAACAGACGGAGGAGAGAGAAACAGAAAAGTGGGTGGGTGTGCCGCTGGTTGGAATAATAATGAAGTTTTCCTTTCCTTGCTGTTAATGGCAACATATATAAGGTGGTGGAAAACAACCAAGAGAAGCTGGAAACATTATGGAAATGCTGGAAAACATCCTTACAACATGTCAAAACGAGAGTACATCAATGAAAACAAATGCACAAGTTTGCAAAAAACAACTCCAGTAATTCGTGGCCCTTACTTACAATGAAGGGTTCCACCTTACAATTCCCACGAACAAATCCATCTGATGGCGTGCGTTACCTCCACCTATCACGAACAGTGCCTACAACGAAAAAGTGATACTATCGTGCCCCATACCTACAACATCGACATGCAACCAAAATTCTATTAGTTTAGGGGGTGCAATGTACACAATGAACGGTTCCATTTGCGATATGCACGAACAACTCCATCAGACGAATGGGCTTTACCTACATTTACCATGGATAGTTCCACTATTCGTGGCCCTTACCTACAATGATCGTGTCCCATACCTACAATGAAGGGTTCCGTTTGGGAAATGCACGAACAACTCCATCAGACGAATGGCGTTACCTATATTTATCATGGAGAGTTCCACTATTAGTGGCCCTTACCTACAATGAAGGGTTCCACCTTGGAATTCCACTAACATATCCATCTGATGGCGTGCGCTACATCCACCTATCACGAACAACGCCTACAATGAATGGTTCCACCTTGGAATTACACGAACATATCCGTCAGATGGCGTGCGTTACCTCCAAGTATCACGAATAGTGCCTTTAATAGAAATCATCGCGAAGTATTGTACCCACTAGGTGCAATCCTTAAGAATGCAGAACCTTTGAATTACACGAACAGATCCGTCCGATACCGTGCGTTACCACCACCAATCACGAACAATGCCTTTAATATAATTCATCACGAACGATTGTACCCACTCGGTAGAATCGTTACGGTTCGTAGTCCCTTTATTATCGATACTATCGTGTCCCATACCTACAATGAAGGGTTCCGTTTGGGAAATGCACGAACAACTCCATCAGACGAATGACGTTACCTATATTTATCATGGAGAGTTCCACTATTAGTGGCCCTTACCTACAATGAAGGGTTCCACCTTGGAATTCCACGAACATATCCATCTGATGGCGTGCGCTACATCCATCTATCACGATCAACGCCTACAATGAATGATTCCACCTTGGAATTACACGAACATATCCGTCAGATGGCGTGCGTTACCTACAAGTATCACGAATAGTGCCTTTAATAGAAATCGTCGCGAAGTATTGTACCCACTCGGTGCAATCCTTAAGAATACATAACCTTTGAATTACACGAACAGATCCATCTGATGTCGTGCGTTACCTCCACCTATCACGAACAATGTCTTTAATATAATTCATCGCGAACGATTGTACCCACTGGGTACAATCATTACGTTTCTGAGTCCCTTTAATAT
Source organism: Alopecurus myosuroides (assembly GCA_028641055.1). NCBI lineage: Eukaryota > Viridiplantae > Streptophyta > Magnoliopsida > Poales > Poaceae > Alopecurus > Alopecurus myosuroides. The sequence goes on from CM054058.1 coordinate 527,220,159, forward strand.
TGATACTATCGTGTCCCATACTTACAACATCGACGTGCAACCAAAATTCTATTAGTTCAGGGTGCACAATATACACACGGAAAAAACGGAACGCTTCATTTACAAATGATCGTGCCCCATACCTACAGTGAAGGGTTCCATTTGGGGAATTCACGAACAACTCCGGCGTTACCTACATTTATCATGGTGAGTTCCACTATTCGGGGCCCTTACTTACAATGAAGGGTTCCACCTTGCAATTGCCACGAACAAATTCATCCGATGGCGTGCGTTACCTCCACCTATCAAGAACAGTGCCTACAACAAAATATTGATACTATCGTGCCCCATACCTACAACATCTACATGCAACCAAAATTCTATTAGTTCAGGGGGTGCAATATACACAATGAAGGGTTCCATTTGGTAGATGCACGAACAACTCCATCAGACGAATGGGCGTTACCTAGATTTACCATGGAGAGTTCCACTATTCGTGGCCCTTACCTACAATGATCGTGTCCCATACCTATAATGAAGGGCTCCATTTGGAAAATGCACGAACAACTCCATCATAAGAATGGATTTACCTACATTATCATGGAGAGTTTCACTATTAGTGGCCCTTACCTATAATGAAGGGTTCCACCTTGGAATTCAATGAACATATACATCCGATGGCGTGCGTTACATCCACCTATCACGAACAGTATCTACAATGAATGGTTCCACCTTGGAATTACACGAACATATCCGTCAGATGGCGTGTGTTACCTCCAAGTATCACGAACAGTGCCTTTAATAAAAAACATCGCGAAGTATTGTACCCACTCGGTGCAATCCTTAAGAATGCAGAACCTTTGAATTACATGAACAGATCCATCCGATGCCGTGCGTTACCACCACCTATCACGAACAATGCCTTTAATATAATTCATCGCGAACGATTGTACCCACTCGGTAGAATCGTTACGGTTCGTAGTCCCTTTATTATCGATACTATCGTGTCCCATACCTACAACATTGACGTGCAACCAAAATTCTATTAGTTATGGGTGCACAATATACACACGAAAAAAACGGAACGCTTCATTTACAAATGATCGTGCCCCATACCTACAATGAAGGGTTCCATTTTGGAAATTCACGAACAGCTCCATAATACGACGGGCGTTACCTACATTTATCATGGAGAGTTACAGTATTCGTGGCCCTTACTTACAATGAAGGGTTCCACCTGGCAATTCCCACAAACAAATCCATCTGATGGCGTGCGTTACCTCCACCTATCACGAACAGTGCCTACAACGAAAAATTGATACTATCGTGCCCCATACCTACAACATCGACATGCAACCAAAATTCTATTAGTTTAGGGGGTGCAATGTACACAATGAACGGTTCCATTTGCGATATGCACGAACAACTCCATCAGACGAATGGGCATTACCTACATTTACCATGGATAGTTCCACTATTCGTGGCCCTTACCTACAATGATCGTGTCCCATACCTACAATGAAGGGTTCCGTTTGGGAAATGCACGAACAACTCCATCAGACGAATGTCGTTACCTATATTTATCATGGTGAGTTCCACTATTAGTGGCCCTTACCTACAATGAAGGGTTCCACCTTGGAATTCCACGAACATATCCATCTGATGGCGTGCGCTACATCCACCTATCACGAACAACGCCTACAATGAATGGTTCCACCTTGGAATTACACGAACATATCCGTCAGATGGCGTGCGTTACCTCCAAGTATCACGAATAGTGCCTTTAATAGAAATTATCGCGAAGTATTGTACCCACTCGGTGCAATCCTTAAGAATACATAACATTTGAATTACACGAACAGATCCATCCGATGTCGTGCGTTACCTCCACCTGTCACGAACAGTGTCTTTAATATAATTCATCGCGAACGATTGTACCCACTGGGTACAATCATTACGTTTCTGAGTCCCTTTAATATTCATACTATCGTGTCCCATACTTACAACATCGACGTGCAACCAAAATTCTATTAGTTCAGGGTGCACAATATACACACGGAAAAAACGGAACGCTTCATTTACAAATGATCGTGCCCCATACCTACAGTGAAGGGTTCCATTTGGGGAATTCACGAACAACTCCGGCGTTACCTACATTTATCATGGAGAGTTCCACTATTCGGGGCCCTTACTTACAATGAAGGGTTCCACCTTGCAATTGCCACGAACAAATTCATCCGATGGCGTGCGTTACCTCCACCTATCAAGAACAGTGCCTACAACAAAATATTGATACTATCGTGCCCCATACCTACAACATCTACATGCAACCAAAATTCTATTAGTTCAGGGGGTGCAATACACACAATGAAGGGTTCCATTTGGTAGATGCACGAACAGCTCCATCAGACGAATGGGCGTTACCTACATTTACCATGGAGAGTTCCACTATTGGTGGCCCTTACCTACAATGATCGTGTCCCATACCTATAATGAAGGGCTCCATTTGGGAAATGCATGAACAACTCCATCATAAGAATGGATTTACCTACATTTATCATGGAGAGTTTCACTATTAGTGGCCCTTACCTACAATGAAGGGATCCACCTTGGAATTCAATAAACATATACATCCGATGGTGTGCGTTACATCCACCTATCACGAACAGTGTCTACAATGAATGGTTCCACCTTGGAATTACACGAACATATCCGTCAGATGGCGTGTGTTACCTCCAAGTATCATGAACAGTGCCTTTAATAAAAATCATCGCGAAGTATTGTACCCACTCGGTGCAATCCTTAAGAATGCAGAACCTTTGAATTACACGAACAGATCCGTCCGATGCCGTCCGTTACCACCACCTATCACGAACAGTGCCTTTAATATAATTCATCGCGAACGATTGTACCCACTCGGTAGAATCATTACGGTTCTGAGTCCCTTTAATATTGATAATGTCGTGTCCCATACCTACAACATCGACGTGCAACCAAAATTCTATTAGTTCAGGGTGCACAATATAAACACGGAAAAAACAGAACGCTTCATTTACAAATGATCGTGCCCCATACCTACAATGAAGGGTTCCATTTGGGAAATTCACGAACAGCTCCATCAGGCGACGGACGTTACCTACATTTATCATGGAGAGTTCCAATAGGGTCTAACCAATCTAAACAAATTTATAGTGACCTATACGTAACATTTTATTGCATACAAACATCCAAACGCTCTCCGATGCCACAACTATCGTGACCTATACCTAAAACCTAAACCCAATTATTGACATGTTCTAATTTCCCATTATATGATCAGCTCCTTATCAAAACGAGAGTGACCTATACCTCACATGAACAGTGCTATGCATAAAGATTATTCTTAGAACGTCTATCTGTTAGTACTAAAACCTAACCTTGAAGGGTTCTATTTAACAAATACATGGAAAGCTCCATATCATAAAGGTCGTGACCCATATCTACCATGAACAGTGCTATGCATAGACTTCATCGTGAAAACTCCTTTACGATCCTTCTAAACCATATATTCAAAGGTTCTAATCTCCAAAAATATGAACAACCCCATATCATGACGATCGTGACCCATACCTAACATGAACAGTGCCACGCATAAATTTCATTGTTAAAACGCATGTCCAATCGGTATGAACCATAGTATTGTAACTTGTAAGGTTCTACTTTCCACATAGATCAAAAGTTCCATATGATAACGATCATGATTATACATAAGATGAACAGTTCCATGCTTAAAAAATTGTCATGAAAATAGCTATCCAATAGTAGGGCCTACGGCGCGGATCCCCTCATTCTTGATATCTTCTTGATTGTTGATTTCTTCTTGATTCTTGGCTTAGTCTTAATATCCTCATGCTACGAATTTTTTTGTATAACGTGTATTGAGAGTTGGTCTTGATCAAAATGTTCACACGACAGTCCCTTCTAAGAGGGTCTTACCAAATCTAAACAAATTTATAGTGACCTATATTTAACATTTTTATGCATACAAACATCCATACGCTCTCCGATGCCACAACGATCGTGACCTATAACTAAACCCTAAATATTAAACCCTACACCCAATTATTGACAGGTTATGATTTCCAATTAGATGATCAACTCCTTATCACAACGATCGTGACCTATACCTAACATGAACAGTGCTATGCATAAAGATCTTTCTTATAACGCCTATCCGTCGGGACTTAACCCTAACCTTGAAGGGTTCTACTTAACAAATATATTAAAAACTCGATATCATAACGGTCGTGACCTATACCTAACATGAACAATACTATGCATATAGTTCAGAGTGAAAACGCCTATCAGATCGGTCTAAACCCTATTCTTCAAAGGTTCTAATCTCGGAATATATGAATAGCTCCATATCATTACCATCGTGGCCCAAGCCTAACATGAACAACTCCATAAGACGACGGACACTACATACACATAACATGAAAAAGTGATTATCGATAAGAATGTATCCATGAATGGTTCCACTTGAGGAATGCACGAACGGTGCTTGTTTTACGGGCGTTACCAATATCTACAATGAACCGTTCCGTTATCGACAAGAATATAATCATGAACGGTTCCACTCAATGGATGCACAAACAGCTCCATCAGATTACGGGCGTTACCAATGCCTACCATGGACGCTGTCTTTGATATAATTGCCATCGATAGCGTCGAACCACTATTCTACAAACCCTATATATCTGAGTTTTCAATCTCCATCTATTAAGTGGATAGCTCCATATCCAGACGATCCTGACCCATACCCACAGTGATGAAATGCGGGTAGGGCCATGAACGGTTCGAAATGAACAGCTCCATAAGACGACGGACACTACATACACATAACATGAAAAGCACTTATCGATAAGAATTTTTTCATGAATGGTTCCACTTGAGGAGTGCACGAGCGGTGCCATTGTTTTACGGGCGTTACCAATATCTACCATGAACCGTTCCGTTATCGACAAGAATATAAGCTTGAACGGTTCGACTCGATGAATGCACAAACAGCTCCATGAGTAAAGGTTGAAGAAGTCATAGGCTTCCGGTAATGAATCAAACTCCATGCCAATATCTGGTGCCACGACGCAGCGTGTATTCCTGCCTCCCGATCTCCTCATCGCCGACTCAAGTGACGACTTCCTGCTAGCACACGGCTGCCTGTAATCAGGTATCCTTCCATATCTGTACCTGTTAAGTGTATACAAACGAATTGGATAAGAAACAAATGATTGATTATGCAAACTAAAGTTGTCTGTACACTTGACTCTAAAATTATATGTTGTGCATATTAACTGTAAGTTGTTGTTAGTGGAAACTCAGCCAGAAACCATTTATTGGTGCCCAGTTTCAGTAACTTCAGTTTGATGTGTTCCTATGTAACTTAATATAACTGAATCTGTCCGTAATTACAGTCTGAAAAAACATCAGAAGAATGATTGCCAAAGACCAAAATCAAGAGCATGCACTCAAGCAAGACACCAAAACTAAGCTACAGCCCAAGAGTAAAATTCACTTAGTATTCTATCATGATACCAACTAGTACCTGAACCTTCCTGACAAAAATATAAAACTAGTGCCTGAACCATCTACTATTTGGAGGTTCCTCTCTATTGGAAATGTGAGGTGCCGTGTCCTTCTTGCTTGATCCATATTTTATTTGCAGATACCAGATACACGACGGCCTTATCTAAAGTTACTGAAACTTACAAGCTTACAGACCTGATACAAAAAATCAGTTCAAAATAAAACTGACCTCCTCTTCCAAGGCCTCGAATTATCAGGGATTGGAATGCCTTTTGGATAAACTCCCTCGCCGAGTGAATCACCTCCATCGCCGATGGAACCACCTCCCCGAACTCGGCGCCGTCTCCCTCTGCTTGGCTGTGCCAGTCGATGCGACTCCTGTCCGCTCTATCGCCGCTGCTTGTGGTCGTTTGCCCGCCTCCGTCGCCCGACTCACCGGAACCATCATCGGTGGAGGACTCCGGGGAGAATAACAGAGGCGGGGAGTGGTCAAAAACACGGTCCTCCATGCTGAAAATCAATGAACCAAAGATCAGACAATGGTTAATCTTCGAATTCGGTACAGGGCATAGTGTCAAGTTGACTCGAATCATGGTTGACTCACCTGACGTATCCCTGCCCGAACTCGGCGCCGTCCCCCTCTGCTTGGCTGTGCCCGTCGATGCGATTCATGTCCGCTCTGTCGCCGCTGCTGATGATTCCGGGGAGAAGAACAGAGACGGGGAGCGAAGAAAAACAGGGTCTCCATGCTGAAATCAAACAACCAAAGATCAGACCTAGGTATCATAATCGAGATCGGTACAGGGCATAGCCTCAAGGAATCGATTCATGGTTGACTCACCTGCGAAGGAGGTCCGTGAACCCGCCGCAACGCATATCCATCTCCATGTACAGTGCCCAGCGTACCGATGCGGTGCCTGGACGGATCGGAGCAGGGCGGCGATGAAGAACAGGAGGCGAGAGCAGGGGAATCTGGCCGAGGAGGAATAGGCTTCGAATTCAAACTGGGCCAGGCGGGGGCTAGTAGTAACTTGGTCGAGGGGGGCCCGGACCGCACGCCGCCTTGTATCTTGTACAACTACGCAACGCCTCGCGTATTCTCTGCGGGTATGGCCCGTATTGATGGTCAACGCCGGGCCAAGTAGGGCCCACGGCACGGATCCAGTTGCTCTGGTGGGCGGTCGCGATAAGCCCTGCGCGCGGTAACACCTTGAAAATAGCATTCTCGGTCCTTGAGCCCATCCTGCACCAGCCTGTGGAGCGTGGGGAACACGTGGATGTACCCGTACTCGTAGAAAACGGCCATGTCGGTCACATAGTTGGAGAACATGGTGTGCACATCGACGGCGCCAATAAGCATGTCCGTCGTGCAGCCGCCGAACAGGGCATTGTTGGTCGTGACGGCCTCGGGCCAGTCGGTGGCGCCCAACTGGTGGAGTACCTGCGGCGAGGCTTGACTCAGCCCCTTGCCCTTAGGGGGAAGCACGTTGCCGATTGCGTGTTGGGCGTTTTTCCATAGCGCGAGCTCCGGCGATAGCTGCAGCTCAGCAGCTGCACCACCCTAGGTCGCGACGCTGCTTCCTCTCCGGACAGCTCGTCCCTGCCGATGCTAGCAAACATCTCCGCCACCATGTCTTGGGCCTGGCGTGACAGCCTTCTCAGATCCGCCGTGGCTCCCTCGCCTATCAAGGCCCTCGCCTCGGAGTAGCCCGTGTACACGTGGAAGGAGCCAAGCTCGGCCACCGGAGCATCACCCCAGAAATGGGGAGGGATTGTAATGCTGCCGCCACCAGGGAAAGTGCCTTTGTCCAGCCCCGTCCGGACCTCAATGTTGAGGCCTTGGAGAGAGCAGCTACCCCATCGAGGGAAGGCGTCTGCGCCCATGCTTGCCATATCAAAGCAGTAGTCAAGTGTTGGTGTGAGTAGAGAGAAAGACACCCTACGCTACGTGATCAGCAATATATGAGGCGAGGAAGCAGCCTTTTTTGACAAGCCTGGCAGCGCTCTGTGCTCACCGGTCAGTGTTTTTGACCTGTTGCATTTTGTTTTTAGGTAAACCCACAGTGCTGACCCACGTTTTGTTCTTCGTCTTGATTTGTACCAATGTGGATGTTGCCGAACAAAAACGAGCCGAGACGCTCCTCATAAATCATATCGCCCCTCACCGGTGCAGGTTCGCGAGATACCGGGTTTCGGAGTCCTGGTTCTATCTGATGGACATCTTTTTTTCAGGTAATACGATCTCTCATTTATAGAACTAGTAGTTAGACACGTGCAACGCACGAACCCGTATACTTGTCAATATATAATTTTATTTATTTATTTTACAATTAAGAGCAATGCTATTTTGTAACCATTCCATTTAATTAAAAAGTTTACAAATTTTAATTGAAATCCCATGCGAGAATCTCTAGCATTTGTATCTTGAAAATACATTCAAAATAAGAAAATTTTGTTTGTTATGTAATTTTGTAAACAAACATAAATTAAATACGACAAACATGCACAAGCTTAAGCCAATTCACTTGCGGTCTTACAGACACATCTATCTACCCATCGTACTGCTGAATAGATTCATGCACCACACAACGCCTTTTGACCGTCACGATAGTTTAAAACTCTTATCGATGGCCGATCGGAATAGTTTGGGGGAGGGGGGGATTCTCCCGCCATGTCTTTGCCGAGAGGTGGGTACAGACACTCGGCAATGTTTCAAACGGACGGGCGCAAAGCGACAAATTTTTCGCGCGCTTAGTTTGCCGAGTGGTGGCTGCAGGAAACTCGGCAAAGAGCCGCTCCATTTAGAGCTAGTCCGCTGTTTGCTGTGGCTGTGGCGAAAGCACTTGGCAACGATACAACTCAGTTTTGATAGGGTCGATCCGTGCGGACGATACCAATTGGCACCCTTGTTCGCCGAGAACTTCTTTATTCCGAGTATCCCTTAGGTGTTCGCCGTGGCCTAAAGGGATGCCGAGTACTCCATGCAGAGCACACTCGGCAAACAGACGCGTCGCCGACGCAATTGGCTTTGCCGAATGACCGCCACAGGGCATACTCGGCGGCCATAATGTCTGCCGAGTGCACAGGATATGCCGAGGGCTTTTCCTCGCAGCTCGGCATCCAGAACCGTATGCCGACTGGCCCGCACTTTAGCACTCGGCAAAGAGGAGAAGGGTCGGTCACGATGAGTTTTATTGTAGTGCGGTGTCGGTCGCCCTTCATATGTACCAGATTAGTGATAATCGTAGCATACTTCTATCTACAAATAAAATTTAGCATAACAATAGTATCCATAGTTAAAGGCGTCTTTCAATGCTTAATATTGCAGTCGACCATAGCACCTCACGGAGCTTTTTCTTTGTTTCTGTATGGTGATGTGAAGAATCTCATTTGGTAGAGCTTTTTCTTTAGTTTTTCACGGAGCCTTTTTTCTTTCCCAACCGTTGGTGGACGCGTCTCCTTTGTGCCTATCGTCTCCTACCTCCGGTAATCTCAGGAAAAAAAACTTCCAAATATATCATCCCCTTGCACTCCCAATCAATTACATGTCGTGGCTGCCTTCAAGAAGAGTGGCCATCGCGTCCATATAGACTCGGTGCCTCCACTCCGGAAGATGGGCGTGACCCTTGGTCTTGCCTTCCTCCGCGCGCGGGGCTTCATGGACTCCTTCGTGGTGTGCGGCGCAGCAAGGTGTACGCGGGCACGGAGGGCGCCGTTGAGGAGATGGTGCCCGTGGATGGCAGCAGCCGCCACCTCTGCCATAAGTTGGGCGCAAATTCCCGAGTCTCCGCTGCATCCGTGTGCGTCGAGGCCTCCTTCCCGTTTTGGCATCTTCGCCATGGCGGGCATGTACGTGCGGCCGACCTCCTCTGCTCTGTCTGCTATCCATCCCTGAGCTCGGGCTGCTCTACCGTCACCGCGTCTCCTCTGCCCGTGTGAGTCGAGGCCTCCTTCCTGTTTTCGCATCCTCGCCACGGCGGGCATGTACGTGCGGCCGACCTCGTCTGCTCCGTCTGCTATCCATCCCTGAGGTCGGGCTGCTCCACTGTCACCGTGTCTTCTCGTGCGGGAGCTTCAGCCATCCATGGTCCACAAATCGTGCGCCATGACTGCCTCCAAGCTGCCCAGTCTCCAACCTCCGGCACCGAGCCGCTCTCCCGTATAATCATGTATGCCTCCGTTCAATCCCTTTATATTTATGTAAATAAAAAAAAAGTAACGGAACCATGTTAAAACGGAACGTTTTTCTACTCAACATTAGGAGGATCCGGACCATTGATTCAAGGCTATTGAACGCGTGTGATTTAATGTATCCCGACACGTTTGCTCTTTTATAAGTAGTTTTAGATAAAGATCAAGTTACAAGCCACACCATACTATCCCGGCAAAACGGAAATCGTTAGGAAAACCTACCTTTTGCAAAAAGACCCTCAGCCAAGAAAAAATTGCAACCCACACTGAAGAAACCCATGAGTAAGATACCAACGCGTGTGATTTGCCCTCGACACCCCCCCCCCCCCCCCCCGCAGCAGTCATCCAAGAAAAAGTTGACATATCGCCATTACTGCACACACAACATTTTTCAGTTCCACCAATTAACCAAGCAACAAAATCAATTACTATTGAACTCTCTATTAAGGGTATAAGTGAAGTGAGAGAAACCCAAATTCCTTCTTCAAAAGGTTTAAAGGCAATGCACTTATAACAAGACATAAATGAAGCACGAGGAAAGAGCTTCGCCCAACTGCTCGCCCGCGTCTCACTCCCGCGCCTGTCTGGAAAAATTGGCGAACCAGGACACGAGAGGTCGCCGTCGCTCCGCTCCCGCGTGGTAACTGTTGCTCTAGTCACCAGGCAAACCATGGCCCCAAACTTCCATGGAGTTATTTTGTGGTGGGGCGACGAGGTCGTTGACCTAGGCACCGTGGCGGCCGGGCAAGCCCGGGATCCGGCGGCCGTCGCGTTTGTCCAATTTGCCGGATCCGAGCAGAGGGGTGGTAGCCGGCTGTAATATACGCCGGGGAAGGAAGCGGGGGAGACTGGCATCGTGAGGGAGGGGGCGCTGGGATTCTTGGAAGGTAGGGGATGTGGCATCGCTGGGCCGGATCCCGGGCGGCTCCATCACTATGGTCGGCGGCTTTGCTGGGAAAGTCACTGGGCGGCTCCATCGTTGGGGCGGGGGCATGCGAGCTTGGTCGCTGGGAGGTAGGGAAAATCGATTTTGCCTGTGCTAGTGTGCTCCTGCTAGGAGCAGCTGTACAAATCGATCGATCGATTTTGCCTATACTACTTGACTAGTAGTTGCTGTACAAACGAATTTTGTAGATTGCTGTTCTAGTTTGTAACGAATTTTGTAGATGCTGCTCTGCCGAGGCTAGATTTTGTAGATGAGCTGAGCTGATGGTACTCAAATTTGAACATGAAATTCTAGTACAGAATTTTGTTGTTGTGATGCTTTTGAGATCAAAATGTGTGATGCTGCGAGATGTGCTGCTGAATTTTATCTACATGACTCCTACTAAATTTTGTACTGAAATTTATAGAGACAGTGAGTGTACCGATTTATAGTCTATGTTAAAAATAGAGCCGTTGGAAAAAAAAACTTTGAATGATAGTTACAAAATACTAGTAAAATATATAAGAGAGAATATAGATGTTCCACTGAAAAACTGCGAACCTCTAAAAAAGAATCTTTTTAGATGATCTTCTATATGGTGATATAGAGGACCAAATTTAGAGGAGCCATCCTCTACGATTCCCAGTCGTCCGGCTCAAGCTAAGCTAAAGCTAGGTGGAAAATGGGAGTGCCATCATTGTCCACACGTAGGATGTGGATCTCATACCCTAGACTGTCTTCACGCTAGCTAGCTCGGATCAGCAATCACATCGCAATGAAGGACCAATGTCCTTGCCACATTATGATTTCTCCAACAAATCAATCAACCTTTGAACAACTGATCTAACCTACGGAGCAGCCGTAGGCGTGGTGGCATGTCCTAGCTAGTCGCCCGCCATGGCCTTTCCACCCATGCAGCCTTATTTTTCGCGTAACTGTGACGCAAACCTCCATGGACCATTTTCAATCAGACCGCCATTTGCGACCACCGGGTTGGTGTCGAGCTATGTGTTGGAGCATGCATGCACATACTCATCGGCTGCCATTGTTGAAAGGTTGGACATGCGGCATTGATTTCTACGCGGCGGCGTCTCTCTTGCAAATGGGCTTCATGCATGATGGCATTGATTTTTCAGCAGTCAACGTGGCATGCATGGTCTGATATTTTTTGGACACGAGCAATATACGTGGATATATAGAGATAGGTCACGCACGCATACAACAAAGTTTTCAGAGGACAGTAGTTTACACAGGGAAGAACAATGGGGCAGAGACGATTAGACATCATTACAACAGTTCAAGAGGAAAGAGCGTAGGAGAATTTTATTTGGAGAGTGTCGCAGGAGGGACACAATGTGTTTAAAGTTCAATTTCCATCTAAATCAGAGCTTGATTGTCTAAAGGTGTTTGGTGCATTCCGTGTACCGAGAAGCAATTGTGAGATGGTATTTGATGCCTGGACTCAGAAGATTGAGCCTATTGATACATTGCCTGAATATTGGGTGCGTGTCTCCGGTATACCAGAAGATCGATTGGAAGATTTTTTGGCCTTATGGTCTGTGGGTTTTATGCTTGGTAAAACCTCTAAGGTGGATATGGAGTACACTAGGAGGCACGGGGTTCTTCGCATTCGGGTTGGGTGTCTAGATTTTACAAAGATACCTCACGATTATCCTATGTTTATACATGATGGGCTTTATGCACTCACCTTTGAGGTTGAGGGAGAGGATATCGAAGTGGCAGAAGATGTGGACATGACCGATCCAAATGTAGACAAGGATGATGATGATGGTATACTAGATGACTTCACTGATGCGTTGGCAAATACGTCTCTCAATGCAGCACCTGCTACTGACAGCAAGGCAGATGAACCAATGATGGACACACAAAATACTAATTCTAATGGCACGGGTGGTAATACAGCGAGTAAAACTGGGGTTGCATTTTCTCCTTTGGTGATGCACTCTATACAGCGGGCTCGTGAGGAGCTTAGGGCTTTGTTTTTATCCACGGAGGATGGAGATGCGGTGAGAGCTGCTGATACAGTGGGTGAGATTGCGGAGGTAACACGCATGGAGGAGCAACCAGGGAAGGATACGACAATTGGTCGTGATACAACTATGGCTGCGAACACTGGACATCATGACGTCGAGGATAGGTCTACACCTGTGGTACAGAATGCTGCTGTCAAGAGGGTGGTGGAGAGTTCCCTGCCGGCAGCGGCTCCTATCACACAAAGACTGTCTCTGCCGTGGAGCTCTGCAGCAAGACAAACGGAGTCTGCCGGGGCCTCGTTTTCAACCTTTTCTCTGCCGTCGCGGCAGGCTGTCGCGCAACACAACACCGCGGCAGAGAAAACTGCTGCCGGGGGCTTGTTTTCGCCCCGTTCTCTGCCGTTGCTACCATCTGTAACACAAGTGGAAGCGGATCATGAATCTCTGAGGACACGCGCTGCTTTGTGTCAGGGACAGGTGCTAGGGTGTTTGGGAGGTAATGAGGCGGTCATTATGAAAACACCGACTCTGTCAGTTCTGAATACTCCGGAGATTTCTGTTCGTTGCGTCAATGATGGGCCCGTAATGCTGGCTGCAGCATGCTCTGAGGAGAGGGAAGATGGCTCGGGCAACGCAGATGGCAGTGGCTCAAACATGGATCAAATTGATGAAGTGCGGTGCAACGTTGTGACTACACCGCGGAAGATCCATACTGCAACGAGGGAGGAAGTGGTGGCGTTCGGTGGCATCCCAGAGCCGGTGAGCACGGGTCTTCGTTCGAGTGCACGGCTGCGTGCACAACCTGATGCTGACGAACCCGTCTCGGTGAGGGCGGCTAGGATTGCGGAGCAACGCGACATCAACTTCTCAGGTAATTTACCGCGTTCTTTTACGTCCATGCCCACTAATCATATTGTTGAATTTGCATCTAAAATAGGGGTGTCTTTGGGTACCAGTAGCGCGGATATAATTGAGTCTGTTAATTCTATTAAGAAATTAGAAACTGCTAGGCAATTGGTCTTTCTAGAAAATAATCTTAATACGGATTCGGCTGAGCTAGAGGAACCTATGTCGTCATCACTGGATGATGAGGTTCAGGATGAGGGATTAGGGGATTTGGAAACTTTATCGCATTATGTGAAGACAACAAGATCCCGTAAAAAAAAGAATAGTGCATCCTCTAAACCTAAAAGAAGAAGTTCTCGTCTAAAAGCTATTACTCATAATAATTAATCAATGAAAGGGGTGTTTTGGAACACTGATGGCTTTGGTGATATTGCTAAGCATTTAACTGTCAATGAGATGGTTAGAGAGCTGAATCTGGACTTTGTTGCTATATTGGAAACTGGTAGGTCTAGTTTCGCACAAAGTTTGTTATCTCATTTAGCTGGGGGGCGTGATTTTGGGTGGTATTGTCTACCACCACAAGGGAGATCAGGAGGGATTCTTATTGGTTTTAATACTGCTATTCTGACTGTTCAGAAAGTGGTTGCGGGTGATTTTTCTGTTAAATTTCACTTACGAACCAAGGACGATGGTTTCCTTTGGGCTTTGGTTGTTGTCTATGGGGCTGCTCAAGATGACAAAAAACCAGTTTTCTTATCTGAATTGGTCAGGATTTGTGAGAGTGAATCTCGTCCTATAGTGGTAGGGGGAGATTTCAATATAATGAGAAGACCAAATGAAAAGAGTAATGACAATTTTAATACAAGATGGCCGTCTATTTTTAATGCTATTATAGAGAGTTTAGATCTTAAAGAATTAGAGATGTCTGGTAGACAGTACACTTGGGTTAGTAGACGAGAGGTAACTACTTATGAGAAGTTAGATCGTATACTAGCAAGTGTGGAATGGGAGCAAAAATTTCCACTTGTTTCGGTTCAGGCTTTGGCCAGGACTGGGTCTGATCATGTCCCTTTGTTATTGGACTCAGGGAATTCGGTTCACAAGGGGAATAAATCTGCTTTTTCATTTGAGCTATCCTGGCTAAGACAAGAGGGGTTTTTTGACATGGTGAAGAGAGAGTGGATGTCTCACCAGATGGGTGATTCACCTATTGAGATTTGGCAACACAAAATTAGACATTTGAGAAGTTTTCTAAGGGGATGGGCTAAAAATAAGAGTGGGGAGTATAAGATTTTGAGAGACAAACTAATACTCTTGATTAATGAGCTAGATATTAAAGCTGAGACTATGCCTCTTTCTGATGAAGAGAGAAAGTCTAAAAGAATAGCTGATTCATATCTAGCTAAGCTCAGAAGGGATGAGGAGTCTAAGTGGGCTCAAAGGGCTAAGATGAGATATATCAAAGAAGGGGGGGATAATACAAAGTATTTCCACTTGATGGCTAATGGGAAACATAGAAAGAAAAAGATATTCCAATTAGAGCAGGATGAAGGGACCATTGTTGGCCAACAGAACCTGCAAGTCTTTATATCTGAATATTATAAAAAATTATTTGGTCCTTCTGAGCACACATCTATTTCGCTTGATGAGGGTAGAATTAATGATCTGCCCCAGGTATCTATAGATGAAAATAACATTTTAACTTCCCCTTTTTCTGAAGAGGAGATTTTAGAGGCCATAGATCAAATGGAACTCAATAAAGCACCAGGACCAGATGGGTTCCCGGCAGAGTTCTATAAAAAGTTTTGGGATGTGCTCAAAATTGACATGATGCCCATGTTTGCTCAATTGCATGCTGCTGAGCTGCAACTGTTTAAATTGAATTTTGGGGTGATCACTTTATTACCTAAAAAGGAGGATGCATCTAGGATTGAGCAGTATAGACCTATTTGCCTACTAAATGTTAGTTTCAAAATTTTCACGAAAGTTGGTACTAATAGAGTTACTGCGATTGCGCAGCGTATTATTAAACCAACTCAATCTGCATTTCTACCTGGTAGAAATATTTTAGAAGGAGTAGTGGTCTTACATGAAACTATTCATGAGCTTCACACCAAAAAACTCAGTGGAGTATTATTCAAAATTGATTTTGAGAAAGCTTATGATAAGGTTAGTTGGTCTTTTCTCCAACAAACACTTAAGATGAAAGGCTTTTCACCTCTGTGGTGTGACTGGGTAGCGAGATTTGTGCAAGGAGGGAGTGTGGGAATAAGGGTAAATGACGATATTGGTCATTATTTCCAAACTCTCAAAGGACTAAGACAGGGAGACCCGTTATCTCCAATCTTATTTAATCTCGTGGCTGATATGTTAGCAGTCTTAATTGCCAGGGCAAAGGAGGATGGTAGTGTTGGGAGTCTTGTACCTCATTTGGTGGATGGGGGGGTCTCAATTTTACAATATGCTGATGATACAATTTTGTTCATGGAGCATGATTTAGATAAGGCTGTTAATATGAAATTAATACTTGCTTTGTTTGAACAATTATCAGGGCTTAAAATTAATTTCCATAAGAGTGAAATTTTTTGTTTCGGGGATGCAGTACAATCTGTGGATGAGTATCGTCACATCCTTGGATGTGAGGTGGGTAAGTTACCCTTTAAGTACTTGGGCATCCCGATTCATTATAGGAAACTATTGAACAAAGAATGGGGTCCAATTGAGGATCGTTTTGAGAACAAGTTGAGCACCTGGATAGGAAAACTACTCTCATATGGAGATAGATTGGTGCTTATTAATTCGGTTCTATCAAGTTTACCTATGTTTTTCTTATCCTTTTTTGAGATACCTATTGGGGTACGGAAAAAATTGGATTTCTATCGATCACGTTTCTTTTGGCAAAGTGATCAAAAGAAGAGAAAATATAGACTAACAAGGTGGAATATTATATGTCGACCCAAAGATCAAGGGGGTTTGGGAATTGAGGTCTTACAAATTAAGAATAAGTGTCTCCTAAGCAAATGGCTTTATAAACTCCTCACGGAAGAGGGAGTGTGGAGTGAGATACTTCATAGTAAGTATATTAAAGATGTACCGTTACAACAGGTAGAAATGAAACATACTGACTCTCCTTTCTGGAAGGGGTTGATGCGTGTCAAATCTGATTTTTTTGCACGGGTACAACATACGGTGGGGGATGGCCAAACCATACGTTTCTGGGAGGACATTTGGTTAGGGGATACTACTTTGGCTGCACAGTATCCATCCCTCTATAACGTGGTAAGGCATAAGGATGTTTATGTCTCAAATGTCCTATGGGATGAGCATCCAAATATTGTGTTCAGAAGAGCGCTCACAGGGGATAAATGGGACGCATGGTTGCATTTGGTTGAGCGCCTGATGAATGTACCTAACTCTAGTAGCCCGGATTATTTTAGGTGGAGGTTAAATACGTCTGGCATTTTTACTGTTAAGTCTTATTATGAGGACTTAATGAATGAAGGGACGAAATGTTTACGAAGATACATATGGAAAATAAAAGTACCACTCAAAATAAAAATATTTATGTGGTTCCTTTATCGTAAGGAATTGTTAACAAAAGATAATCTGGCAAAACGGAGTTGGGTAGGATGCTCAAAGTGTGTGTTCTGCGGTCATCAAGAAACTATAGATCATTTATTTATTTCGTGTGAATTTGCAAAACGTATTTGGCGTTTGATTCATTTCACTTTTAGTATACAGGCACCGGTATCGATTACTAATCTGTTTGGGGATTGGTTAGATGGGATGGATAGAAAAATGAAAGCTAGCATACGTATTGGTATATGTGCTTTTCTATGGGCAATTTGGAATTACAGAAACGATGTTATTTTTAACAAGATGGAAGCTGGGCATTTTTTGCAGGTTGTACACAGAGCCACCAACTGGATCCACCAATGGTCGCTCCTCTCCCCGGAAGAGCAGCGTGGAGGCTTGGATACAGGATGTACACGATTAATGGCGGTCGTACGGGCTATCTTCAGCCAGGGTTGGTGGCAGCACACTAGGAGAATACAATATGTGTAGTCTCCATTTGTTTAGATGGCTAATCTTTGTAGCCACTATGGAGTTTGGTTGAGATGTAATAACTTATACATTGCACTCTGGATGATTTTTAAATAAATAAGCCGTGTGCATCCACTGGATGCAGAGGCTGGGCTTTTCCGTTTCAAAAAAAAAAGATAATTGGTATCACCAAATCTGGAACAGGGGAGTCCATCATGGTGTGGTCCAGCTCAACGTCCAAGTCCACACAAATCCAACTAGCCATAATACTCTATATATTCCAAGATGCAAAATAGACCTTAGAGCATCTCCGGCGGCTTCTCCAAACGCCCCCAATGGCCGCTTGGACACTGGCACCCCTAAACCAGTCCACATATCAAATTCATGTTCGGCAGCTCCAGGCCATCCGCCAAACTTAGGGCCTACCTGAGGTGTCGGACATCGTCCGGTTAGCCAAGCCGACAGGAGCAGGGGCGGGCCCAGTTCAATACATGAGTATTCAGTTGAATACTCATTATTTATCACTCAAAGAATCCGGATACATAACGTATGCAGAAGAAAATTACATATTCCGTCACTATTCAAGTTGTAGCTGCCTCTCGCGGGATGGTTAGTAAATCTGAACCCGCACATGCCACTGGGCTTATTTCTTTACTTCCCAAACACAGACCCATAACTTACTCGATCCGGAAAGGCCTGATCGAGCGACACAACACACTTGCATGATGAAGTCAAAAATTTAAAAAAAGATTGCACTTTCGCAAACCTCTTTTTTTTACCTTCATTGAAACCGACCACCGCAGCATAGTTGTTCACCAAATTGGGTGACCCTCTCACGAGGCAACTAAGTCTTGCCTAGTTTTTTCACAATATGAGGATCATAGACGTGTTGCCCTTTTTTCCAGTCTCCGATCAATCAATACTTTTACCAGTTTTGATTAGTTATTGATTGATAGGTGACTAAATTAGATTCTAAGATTGATGATGTATTCACATCAGGCTACATGGGACAAACACAAAATCATGTTTTGATTTTTTTTCTCTATTTTATATGTTGTCTACAGATCGACATGATGCCCTTATAATAAAAAAATTATGAGCTTTTATGTTCTATATGACAAAATAATATGTTTAGTATTTTTTTTCAATTATGAGCACATGCACTCACGTGACGTCACATGCATAAGAGCAACCATTCTACTCCCTCAGTCTAATATTAATTGTCTCAAAGTTGGACAAAAGTGGATGTATCTCTTGATGACCCACAAATATAGGGGATCGCAATAGTCTTTGAGGGAAGTAAAATCCAAATTTATTGATTCGACACAAGGGGAGTCAAATAATATTTATATGCCTTAACATATGAGTTGTCAGTTCAGCTGCACCTGAAAGTAGACTTGCTCGCAATAGTTTATCAGTGGTAACAGTTTTATAGAAGTAGCAGTAGTAAAATAACAGCAGGAGTAAAATAGTAACATCGGTAGCAATTGTGGGAAACAACAACATTAACATACTGTAGGCATAGGGATAGATGAACGGGTGTTGCATGGATAAGATAGTTCATATAATAATCAAAACATGGGCAATTGCAGATAGATAATAATAAAACATCCAAGTACTAGACAAACCATAGTCATGTGTTCCAATTTAGCTGTAGTTGCTCGCAATGAGAAACTTGCACAACATCTTCTGTCCTACCAGCCCGTTGCAGCGGGGCCTTGATACGTCATAAATGTATCCTTAATTTATGATGTTCCATGTTGTTTTCTTATTGTTTCCCACATGTTTGTTATACACTTTATATCATTTTTATCGTATTTCCGGACTAACCTACTGACAAGATACCACAAAGCCAATTACCTGTTTGCTGCTGTTTTTAGTTTCTGAAAAGTTGTTCTGGAAACATTTTCGAAATTGGAAAACTCGAAGTCCGGAGGTCCTAGAATTCCCAAAGGTTCCACGGAGTCCCAAAGAGACCGGGGGGGGGGGGTGTGGCACAGGGGCCCACACCATAGGGCGGCGCGCCCCCTGGCCGGGCCATAGGGTGGTGTGGTGGCCCCCAGGCCTCCACCGCCTTTCCCCTTTGGCCTATTTATACCCCCGAGACGTAAACCCTAAAAATATACCACTTCGTCCCGAAAAATACCCGAGGCCGCCGTCATCGTCATCCCGAGATCGGGAGGGTTCTGGAGCTCTCCCCGGCACCCTGTCGGGAGGGGAATTCATCACCGGAGGGGTCTACACCACCATGCCCTCCTCCAAAGTGATGCTTGAGTAGTTCATCCCTGGACTACGGGTCCATAGGAGTAGTTAGATGCTTGTTCTCTCCACTTTGTACCACATGTTTAGATCTCGTGAGCTGCCTCACATGATCGAGATCATCCTTATGCAATGCTACATGTTGTGTTTGCTGGGATCTGGTGACTGTTGAATGCTATGTCTTCTGATTATCAATCTATCATGTTATCTTCATGTTTATTTTATTTATGATCTTTCATGCTCCCCGTTATTAGTAGATGCTCTGGGCAAGTAGATGCTAGTAACTCCAAGAGGGAGTATTTATGCTCGATAGTGGGTTCATACCTCCTTTGCATCTGTGCTCGAGTGACAGAAACGTGACGGATGGAGGATGTGTTGTTGCCATTAGGGAGAAAACAACGGTGTTTACCTAGCTTACATTGTTTACATTACACACTTTGCTTACGACGATAATCTGTTGCTAGTAACTTAATACCCGACGTTTGTTCGGATGATATTCGGAGGGTGGATTATTATACATAGATGCAGTTGGATGACGGTCTATGTATTTTGTTGTAATGCCTTCATGAATCACATAGTAATCTTTATGTCTTACATATGCACTACGGTGCAGCCTTCATTTCTGTCAATTGCACAGCTGTAATTTGTTCACCACGCATGTTATTTATCTTTCATGGAGAGACACCACTAGTGATCTGTGAACCCCAGTCATTTTTCCTCATACCGATAAAACACCTACTGCTTTCACACTGCTTTCATAATGTTCCTACTGTTTTCCTACTATTTTCCACACCATACGTTTAACCCCCTTGTGTTCAACAAAACCGGTGAGATTGACAACCTCACTGCTACGTTGGGACAAAGTGATTTGATTGTGTTGTGTAGGTTCCACGGTGCTGCTAAACCGTAGTGCGTCCTGCCACCTCAGCTGCATCAACCTTGAGAGTTGCTTGTCCTCCTACTGGTCGATTCAACCTTGGTTTCTTTTTTGAGGGAAAACTTGCTTCTACACTCTTCACAACCTTTCTCTTGGGGTTTACCAACGTAAGCCTCACGTCAAGCCATCATCAACAAGTTTTCTGGCGCCATTGCCGGGGACGAAGAGAATTTCTGCAAGGGGGTTCTCTCACTTCCAATCCTTTTTACTTTGTTATTGTTTTCCTTGTTACTTGCTTTGTCATGCTTGCTATCAATGTTTGATGTCTTTGAAACCAGATCTTACAGGCAAGGTGGGTTGATGGCGTGCAGTTGACGCCCTCGTTGGTAAACCCCAAGAAAAAGGTTGTGAAGAGTGTAGCAGCAAGTTTTCTCTCAGAAAAGAAACCATGGTTGAATCGACCAGTAGGAGGACAAGCAATCTCTGAACGTTGATGCAGCTGAGGTGGCAGGGCGCACTACCTGTTCAGCATCAACGTGGAACCTACACAACACAATCAAACCACTCTATCCCAACGAACCAGTGAGGTTGTCAATCTCACCGGTTTTGCTGAACACAAAGAGGTTAATCGTATGGTGTGGAAAACAGTAGGAAAATAGTAGGAACAGTATGAGAGCAGTATGAAAGCAGTAAGTGTTTTATCAGTATGAGGAAAAAGGACCGGGGTCCATAGTTCACTAGTGGTGTCTCTCCAAAAAAACATAAATAACATGTGTGGTGAACAAATTACAGCTGGGCAATTGACACAAATGAAGGGTGCACCGAAGTGCATATGCAAGACATAAAGATTACTATGTGATTCATGTGGGCATTACAATAAGATACATAGACCGTTATCCAACTGCATCTATGACTAAAAATCCACGCTTCGAATATCATCCGAACAAACGTTGGGTATTAAGTTGCAAGCAACAGATAATCGTAGTAAGTGATGACTACACACGCTTCTATTCTTGTAGATAGTGTTGAGCCTCCAAGTGCAGAGGTTTGTAGAACAACAGCAAGTTTACCTTAAGTGGATCACCCAAGGTTTATCGAACTCGGGGAGGTAGAGGTCAAAGATATCCCTCTCAAGTAACCCTGCAGTTAAGATACAAGAAGTCTCTTGTGTCCCCAACACACCCAATATACTTGTCAGGTATATAGGCGCACTAGCTCGGCGAAGAGATAGTGAAATGCGAGTAATATGGATGGTTATAAGTAATAACCGCAATCTGAAATAAATATGGCAACAAGCAAACATGTAGCAGAACCGGCGGAAAACGGTGTTTCAATGCTTGGAAACAAGGCCTAGGTATCCTACTTTCACTAGTGGACACTCTCAACAATGATCACATAATTGAATAACTAAATATCTTCTCTTCACTATGCTACTCTTAACCCTCTCCGGTTGGATAACGAACACTAATCATGGCGTAGGGCTACAAAAAGCATTCCTTAAAGTAAGCGTTCCCATGTCTAGTTAGCCCCACACTGTTAACTTGAGCTCCCTAGAAGGTAATAGACAAACACCACAATTCATAGAGGAGACACACACGATGTGCACACTGTCACCTTCACACCGCAGGACAAGTTGACTCCAAAGTTCATATTAAGGTGGTTTAGCAAATTCGGAGAAATTAAATTCATAAGACTCTCCATCAAACTTTGTAAGAATTTTCTCCTTTTTACAATCAATAACAGCACCACAAGTATTTAAGAAAGGTCTACCAAATATAATAGGACAAGTATCACTTGAAGAAGTGCCTAGTACTAGAAAATCAGCAGGATATTTAGTTTTACCACATAAGATCTCCACATCTCTAACAATACCAATCGGAGAAATAGTTTCCCTATTAGCAAGTTGAATAATCACATTAATGTCTTCAAATTCACAAGAACCAATTTCATGCATGATTTCTTTATAAAGCTCATAAGGAATAGCACTAGAACTAGCACCAATATCACATAAACCATAATAGAAATGATCACCTATCCTCATAGATAACACATGAACACTAGGTTTCCTAGATTTACTAGGATGAGAGACAATATTAGAAGCATCTGCACAAAATATAATGTGTCCCTCTTCTACATTTTCAGAAACAAGGTCCTTTACTATTGCTACTATAGGTTATACAGTTATTTGTTCCTAAGGTTCTACAAGTTTCCTTGCACTTTTATTAACCACAATAGCTAACATAGAATATTCTTTTACCTTAGCAGGGAAAGGCATTTTCTCAATATAAGGTTCAGGCACAATAGAATCAACAGTATGAACTTCTATATCTCTAGTAGGAACACAATTAACTGTATCTTTATAAGTAGCATGGTACTTGTCCCATTCCTTTTTAGGAATATCAAAATAAGAAGCAAAATCCTTATATAAGTCTGCAACAACTTGAGAATCAATACCATAAGCAGTACTAACATTATGAAAATCATCGGATGACATAAAAGTTTTAATGCATTCATAATCATAATTTATACCTGACTTTCTACCTTTGTCATTCTCCCATCCTTCAGTGTTTTCTTGAATACAGTTAAGAAGATCCCATTTAGCTTCATCTTTCATACGTGTAAATGATCCAGAACAAGAAGCATCCAATAAATCCTTATCATGAAGAGAAAGCCTTGCATAGAAATTATTAATAACAATACTACTGGGGAGGTCATGAACAGGGCATTTGAGCATTAGTAACTTCAGTATCCCCCATGCTTGGGCAATACTCTCTCCGCCGTGAGGCCAAAAATTATATATATAATTCCGATCTCTATGAATCTCACTGGGAGGATAGAATTTAGAATAAAAGAGAGGCACAATTTCCTCCCATCCAATAGTCTAGCTATTTTTCAGTAGTTTGAACCATTCAGCGGCTCGGCCTTTCAATGATATAGAGAATAATTTCCTCTTCACTTGGCTCATTGTAATACATGCACACTTGTACAACTCGCATAATTCATGTAAAAAGAGCAAATGATCACCAGGATGGACAGTTCCATCACCTGAATAGGAGTTATCCCTAACATATTTAACAATCTTTATAGGTATTTTATAAGAATCCAAATCATCAGGCGGTGGGTCACTTACTACCTTAGCAGTGGTAGCAGTGCCCGCAAATAAGGGCTCAAAAGGAGACCCAAACATAGTGTAATAAAGCAGTAGACAGTAATAAAAACAACACTTACACGGAAGCTTCCTTTATCAATTTCACCTCCCAATAGCGCTTCACTCCCCGGCAACGGCGCCAGAAAATAGTCTTGATGACCCACAAGTACAGGGGGTGTATCGTAGTACTTTCGATAAATAAGAGTGTCGAACCCAACAAGGAGCAGAAGGTGTTGACAAGTTGTTTCGATGAAGGAATAACTGTAAATACCAGAAAATAGATTTGTAGGGGTTTTTAATATTGCAGATAAATAAAGTGGGAGTAAATAAAATGCAGTAGTAATAATTGAAGCAAGTGTTCCAATCCTTTCTTCAGCAAAGGACAAGCCAGAGGGTTTACTTATGATTAACAAACGTTCTCGAGGACACACGGGAGGCTTCTGTTAAGTGCTTTTGTTCCATGCAGCTGAATAATGTTAGGTGTTTTGATAAGTGTTGTGTGGGTGAACCTATGCTAATGTACCATCCCATACAAGACTAATACATACTTGTGATTATACCCCTTGACAGCATCCGCTACTACAAGAAAGTAATTTAGAAATAAATCTAACCACGGCTTTAAACTCCGGGATCCTACGCTCCCTCATGTAATGGTTTCCTAACGTGGGTTTAGGTTTCTGTCACTCCGGCAACCCCACAATTAGTAGACAAATACACAATGCATCCCCTAGGCCCATAAATGGTGAAGTATCGTGTAGTCGACATTCACATGACACCACTAGGAGAATAACACCACAACTTAAATATCAAACATTAAATATTATTAAACATTACTTCACCCATGTCCTCAAGAACAACAAGAACTACTCACAAGACATTGGATGGATCATAATCAGAGGTGATATAATGGATGATAACAATATTGTCATAAAGTGCAAACACCAATAAATCTCACAAGCATCAACTACTAACAAGTAATCCACATCGGGGGAGAGATCTAATGCAAAACAACGATAGAGGGCCCTAATTGTTACAACGGGATGACGGTGGATGATGAGGATGATGGAGCTGGTGGTGATGACGATGATGATGACGATCTTGATGGTGCCCGGAGTGATGACGGTGACGATGGCGGTGATTTCCTCTCTCCGGATCGGAATCTCCCCGGCAGATTTCTCCCTGCTAGAGAGCTTTTCTCTCTCGGGTGTTTTCCGCCCCGCGGCGGCGGCGGAATAATTCTTCGACGATGGAATGAGGCTTAGGGTTCCATGGGGTCCAAGCACGCGAAAAATACCCCCAGAGGTGGGCCAGGGTGGCCACACACCCAGGTGGCGCGGCCGGGGGCGCCACCCCTAGGTGTGGGCCCCTGATGGCCCCCCTCCGGCTCTCCTGGTGGCTAGGTTCCTCCTCTGAACTTTTAGGACACCCCCGGTGTGCCCCTTCTTCTTGTATTCTTCTGAAATATGGTATCTCGACGGTGCTTTTTTCCATCAGATTTCTGGTCCCGGTGTTTATTCTCCAAAAATTATAAAACATGCAAAATAAGATAAAATAACGTAAGGGATGCATCATAACATGAAATATATCGATGAATAACATAAAATTATGATATAAAATAGTGATACAAAATGGACGTATCATAGCCTATGTTATAACTTTCTTTATAATAATTATCAAAGACTGGAGGCATATGGAAATCATAATTAATTTTCTCCTCAATAGTAGGTGGACTAAAAATGTCATATTCATCATTGCAATCATCAGATATTGGAGGCATAGTATCATCACAAGCAATAAAATAGTTTTCTTCCAAAAGGAGTTCATTTGTAAACATATCATCATTTTTACTAGGAGGAGATGTATCAAGCATATAATCATTAATAGCAAAGAGATTTTCAAACACATCATCCAGAAGTTTAGAGTTTTCTATATTATCATTGGAAGGAGAATGGATAGTACTAATAGTACAAAAATTATTAATATCATCGTTTTCAGAGTTGGTACCAAACAGATTTTCCATATCAAAAGTAGTGTGTTTCTCCCAATCATGATCACTTCATAAATAACAGGCATAGGAAAATCATCAAGTTCAGACTCATCAGCAAAAGCTGTAATATGAACAACATACTTAGGGAGTGATACTGTTACCTCTCTCCTTTTACTCCTCCTTTTCTTCTTCTTCTTCTTCCCCTCTTTAGGAGGGAGAGGCTTAAAAGGAAGCTTCTCCACATACCCTGGTTTACTGTAAGAATCAATAGAAAGAACTTTGGAGGATTCCTCCTCCTCATTAATAAGAACAAAACTCATATTAGTCCTGTCATATTTCTGTAAAGTGTCCTCTTTTAGAATATTTTGTATGTAAGTATTTGCATGGCAATTTTCATCACAATAAAGATGGCATTCATGCAAGACACTATTCATATCAAAAGCACTCATATCAATCAAAGAAGTTTTTTTAATAACTCTTCACACCCCCAAAATAATGTAAATTCATCATGCTCATTAAGGGTGATCATGTCATCACAATACATACTTGTAGTACTCATAGGATTCGAAAGGCTACTATCATGGCTTGAGCATTGAAAATTAAAATGACCCACTTTACAACAAAGTTCACAACTAAAAGGATAGAGGTCACTAAGTTTTTCACCAAGGTCATTTAGAGCCCTATCCCACATTCTAGTTTTTTCATTCCTATGATGGATACAATATTCTTGTTCGATTTGATTGTTTTCACAAGGTCTAAGTGCTCCATATAAATTAACATGCTTATAAGAAATAGTACTTTCAGAAGTTTGAGCATGTTTATTGCAATCATTAATGAAAATTTCATTTTTCATTCAAGTGTCTTTAAAAGGTTCATGATATATGTCCCCAGTTTTAGGAAGATTAATATAAGAAGCAAAGGATCTATACCAACCGACAACTATTTGAGGATCAAGACCATATTTAGCATTAAGCTCATGAAAATCAGCAGTTTCAGCAAAAGTATCAATGCAATCATACTCATAGTTTATACCTGATTCTTTACCTTTGTTGTTATTCCAATCTTCACTATTGATTCGAATTCTCTCAAGAAGATCCCACTTAGCTTCAACCTTCTTACTACAAAAAGAACCCTCTGAACAGGCATCTAGATAATCCTTCCAATGTCCTGAAAGCCTTGCATAAAAATTAGTAACAATTATTTCCTCAGGAAGCTCATGGTTAGGAGATTTGAGTATTAATGTTTTCATTCTTCCCCAAGCTTGGGCAATCCTTTCGCCATCATGAGGCCAAAAATTGTAAATGTAATTCCTATCTAAATATAGTTCATGAGAAGGATAAAATTTAGAGTAAAAGAGAGATTCAAGTTCCTTCCATTCCAAATGATGAGGATCATCTAGTAGTTCATACCACTCCTTTTCTTTGTCCTTAAGTGAAAAAGGGAATAGCCTCCTCTTAACTTGGTCCGTTGAGATACATGCACAGTTGAATAACTCGCATAATTTATGCATAAAGTGTAAATGATCACTAGGATGGATAGTTCCATCTCCAAAATAACGGTTATCCATGACAAGTCCAACAATTTTCTTGGGTATTTTAAAAGGAATGCTTTTAGTAGGAGGATTTAAAATATCACAAGCATCATTAGGTTTATCACATATGGGAGATAAAGTATCATCAGAACAAAATTTCTCCTCTAAAGCTAGAAAACTAAAAAGATCGTAAAAACTAGCTTCCCCAAGCTTAGACTTTTCCCTAGCATTAGGAATGATGGGGTGCAAATAATTAATGCTAATAACATTGCTATCACTATTATGCAAACAAACTTCCATAGGTTTTTTAATTTTCTCTTCAAAAGCATCATGTCCTAATTCAAGATAAATATTATAAAGTTCTATCATATTTTTGCTATTTTCCAGTAAGACTAAAGCGAGTAAAAATAAGCCTAGCTAGTGAAAACAAGAAACAAAAAGATAAAATTGCAGAATCTAAAGGAAATAACTCCGAGCACTCACACCCGAGGATGTGAGTACCTTTTACCTTACCTCCCCGGCAACGGCGCCAGAAAAGAGCTTGATGTCTACGCATGTTTCTATTCTTGTAGACAATGTTGGGCCTCCAAATGCAGAGGTTTGTAGAACAGCAGCAAGTTTCCCTTAAGTGGATCACCCAAGGTTTATCGAACTCAGGGAGGTAGAGGTCAAAGATATCCCTCTCAAGTAACCCTACAGTTAAGATACAAGAAGTCTCTTGTGTCCCCAACACACCCAATATACTTGTCAGGTATATAGGTGCACTAGTTTAGCGAAGAGATAGTGAAATGCGAGTAATATGGATGGTTATAAGTAATAATAGCAATCTGAAATAAATATGGCAGCAAGAAAACATGTAGCAGAACAGGCGGAAAACGGTGTTTCAATGCTTGGAAACAAGGCCTAGGGATCCTGCTTTCACTAGTGGACACTCTCAACAATGATCACATAATTGAATAACTAAATATCTTCTCTTCACTATGCTACTATTAACCCTCTCCGGTTGAATAACGAACACTAATCATTGCGTAGGACTGCAAAAAGCATTCCTTAAAGTAAGCATTCCCATGTCTAGTTAGCCCCACACTATCAACTTGAGCGCCCTAGAAGGTACTAGACAAACACCACAATTCATAGAGGAGACACACACAATCTGCACACTGTCACCTTCACACCGCAGGACAAGGTGACTCCAAAGTTCATATTAATAAAACACTTGAGTAGCACAATAGATGAAGAGTAACATCTACTTATTCAACTAGATTACAAAGCTCACTCACATATAGATCACACCATGGGAGAGAGAGATGAACCACATAGCTACCGGTAGAGCCCTCAGCCTCGGGGGAGAACTACTTCCTCCTCATGATAGGAGACAGCAACAGCGATGGAGATGGCGGTGGAGTCGATGGAGATGGCTTCCGGGGGCACTTCCCCGTCCCGGCAGGGTGCCAGAACAGAGATCTGTCCCCCGAAACTTGGGTTGACGATTATGATGGCTAAGGAAGGTTTCGTGGAATTACACCGAGTAGGTTAGGGTTTTCGGGAGGAAGTCCTCAAATAGGCGGAAGGGCAACGCCGGGAGGTCAGCAGGGGGCCCTCACCAGCCCTAACCGCGCCCTAGGGTGGAGCTGCACCTGGGCATGGTGAGGTCCACCCGGTGACCGTCTTCGACTCTTCTTCAGACTTCCGGAAGCTTCGGAGAAAAATAGGGACTTTGGCTTTCGTGGCATCCAAGTCCGAGAATATTTCCAGAACAACTGTGACGCCCCGGGATCGGGCACTATGCAGATTTCAGCATTCCCGCCAAAATCCACATAATAACCGATTCCAGGTTGCCACTTGTGATAACATTACAACAGTTCACGAATAATCCACAACAACAACAAAAAAGATATATACAAGAGGACTCAAACGAGCCAAGGATACAACTGATACATTACAAAGATTCAAATAACAGCGGAAGAAACAATACATCGTCCGTCTACGGACAAGATCCAAATTGGACTAAGAGTCCTGAAGATAACCGAGAGCGTCCAATCCCTGCCCAGGCCAAGCCGGAGGGATTCCCAAGCTAACATCGTCAGACTTCAAACCTGTTGACTGCAAGTTGGAATTTGCAGCCACGAAAGAGATTCGTGGGTCAGTACGGTTAAGTACTGGCAAGGGGGATAAAACCCATACTCACAAGATACCGGCGTAGCCAGTCATCACAAGATACAAATACTTTAGGATCAACGGAAAGGAAGGGGTTATTGCAAATAAGCGACAGCGGGCTGCACTAACCAACTACAGAAAATTCTACCACTTCCGGCTAACAGAAAGAAGATAAGATCGAGGATAGTAACCAACTGAAAGGTAACTTCAAACAAACCCATCCTGGATCTCGCCCCTTATCCAAAGAAGCAATCCGAGGATAACTCACACAGTTGGATTAATGAATAATGGATCAGGTTGTTGTGTCAATAAGACTATTACTAGTCAAGTTATTATCATTAGGTGTAAGTTGTCTGAGTACTTGTTAGCCAGTACTTTCACCAAGTAATCCATAACCGCGGAAAACACGGCTTCTCGAGAAGATTTATCCCTGCAGGGTGTGCTCCAGTACCCGTACACACTCAAGCCACCAACTAAAACTCAGGTTGGCTTGACACGACCCAAACCATCTCTACAACCCATCCTAGGAGCCACAGAGCTATAAGGTCCCGGCCAGTCCGCTAAGCGCAGGGGTGAAAACCACACCCCCCGGCACCACAGGCCTCGCCCTATATGCATCATCATCATCATCAGTAACCATGGGTGATCAACCCATTATGCAAGGAGCAAATGGAACACCCGAACTAAGTGTTGCTCTTCGGACAAGCTGCATATCAGGTCTAAGTCAAGGGGGGTCCCATACTACCACCCAGATGCGGTGAGCACGCTCATCATGGATCAGTAGACAAGACCCTTTTCCTATTAGGGTCGACACTAGCAGGCCTCAAAACCACTTAGGGCCTCCTGCCGGTGCCTTATCAGCATATTATTAATAACAGGTTGATTGATTAACATCGAGCCCCCAGAACATAATGAAGTAATAACAGAAAGTAACGGGTAACAGACTCGAGCAAAGCAACCTAAGCATGCTAGTAAGACACGGGCACAAGCAATGGTTATAGGTGTGGAGGTGAGGCAATATCAGGGTTAAAGGATTCATGTGATAGGTTCGTAACAGAAACAACTACTACTAAGGCTAGCAGAACAGAACAACGGAAAGTATCGGTAACAAGTGATGAAAGGCAGCCATTTGGCAGCAAGTGAGTATACTTGCCTGAGATCCCGCAAGGTAGCAGAACTTGTCGTTGCTCACATCATCTCAACGTCCTATCCGGGAAGAAGCAACGAACCTCGAACAAACAACGGAATGCAACAATTACTACTACGGCAAAAGATCCAGCATGATCCTATTTTATATGCATGGCATGGCAAGATGCAACAGGGGAAACCACTTAAGCAATTTAATCGGAACCGGAGTCCGGAGAAATAGGAATTGGTTCAAGTTGTTTATCTAACCATCAATTTAATTGTTATTTAGCATGGCAACAATGGGATAGATGAGTTAGGCAATTTAAATGGAAGGGGGCAACCGCTGGAAATAATTAGCCCACACATTCCATATGTTGTCATATAGGTGAACATGCATAACAAGATCTAAAGTGCACCAGACAAGATGCAAACAGGAATATGAATGGCATGAACATATTAAAGATATGAAACTGATTGGAAAACATATTTTATTTGTTTGATTTGTAATTAAAATGAATTAGTTATGAATTTTGGCAATTTCAGTTGCATTAAATAAGAGGTGAAACAATTATTAAATTTAATTGTTGCAAACCAGAAAACAAAGTTGATATTCAAGTGTGGCATGTGATTTTGGATGAAATTCATGTTTTGAGTATTTAATTTGGAGCAACCATTTGAAAGTTATTAATTATGCCATTTAATTTATCATTTTTAAGGATTATTAAATAACATTAATTTTAATTGCCCAAATTGCAAAACAAAGTTTATAAACAGAAAGTACATTGAATTTGGACTGAAAAACATATTTGATTTGTGTTATTTGAATTAACTATGAATTAATTATGGAATTAACCAAATTGGAAAAGAATTGTTTGAATTTGAAATTTGAACCAATTTGAAAGGTGCAAAACAGAAAAAAAAAGTTATATTTGAAGAGTTCATGACATTTTGATTGGAATACATATTTGGTTCGTGCAAATTGGAGTTACCAATTAAGAGTTATGATTTATAGAAGATTTACTCGTTTTCTGGAATTTTTTTGGAAAAACAGAAAAGGGCCTGGAACTTTCTGCACCCGGGGAGAACAGACCCATGCTGGATGACAGATGGGCCCAGCGCCCGCGTGGCGCCACTGTGGCGCGGGTGGAGGCTGACTGGGCTTCCAGCGAGCATGACAGGTGGGCCCTGTGGTGGCGTGGAGGAAAAAGGGGCAAAAAGCCCCACGGCTTGCGGCGCCTGGGGATCGAACCCAGGTCTCTACCGTGCGCGCGGGGGAGCAGAGCCACTGGGCTAGGAATCGTTTGGTGATGGATCTCGCGCGCGCAGGTTTTTGACGTGGCTTTACCTCTGACGAACTGAACGTACGTTGACGAGGAACAGACGACTGCGACTGCTCGTCGATGCAGAGAGATCCCGGCGGCCACGAAGTTTTCCGGCCAGAACCGCGACGGCGCCGCGCGAGGACGGGCACAGAGCAAGGAGGGAAAGAGGGCCTAGGCCTGGGAGGGGGGCCTCACCTCGGTGGCGTCGAGGAAGCGATGGCACTGTCCGATGGAGGAAGAGGTGGCGACAGTGACCGGCGGCGGAGGAAAAGGTGGACGGCGCCGCCGACTCGGGCCTCCTCCCGCCTCCGCTCCTTCACGAAACTCGACGAGGAACCCACCCCGGTTCCATTCCCGTTGACAGCTTCGCTTGAGGAGGATCGGGGCGACGGCGAGCGGCCGGTCCCTGAAGGAGGTGTTCGGTGGGTACAGTTGGTTCAGAAACGGAAGGAAAGCTAGCAGAGGGGAGGGAGATCGGAGGGTGGCGGCGCTAGGCTAGGGGTCTAGGGTTAGGGTTGGATGCCTCCTCGGTAGCTTCTTGTAGAGGGGGAAGGAGCAGGTAGGGGGGGGGGTGCTGTAGTCTTTTCCTGCAGAGAAAACGACAGAGAGGGAGGGGGATTGTACGGAGGTTGGGGATGACCTCCTCGCGTGAAGGTTTTTGGGCCAGAGAGGTGGGCTGGGGTGAGAAAAGGGGAAAGGGTGGTGGGCTGCCTCTCTCCTCACCCCTCTTTCTATTTTTTTTTCCTTCTCTCTCTTTTTTTTGTAAAGGATGAGAGTAAGAGAGAGATAGAAAAGAGTTTTGGGGAAATTTATTTTATGAAATTTGTATTAAGTTACTAACAGAAATTAAAGCAATTGTTAATCTTAGATTCACAATTTTGAAAGTTTAATTTGATTTAAAGGTGTTAGTTGAATTTGTTTCTCAAAGAGGGTTTGGGTTGTTTATTTGATAACTAAATTTTATTAATTTGCAACACAACAACAACAATTAGTTTAAAAATATTTTCAACAATTTGAAATTATTAATTGGATATTAAATTGTTAGGTGATTCTCAAATAGTGTTTGGGTTGGAGTTTTGGGAAATAAACAAATTGTATTTAATAAGCAACAAGCAATTATACAAACATTATTGAGATTAGCTTGTTTGCCAAATTTTAATTTTTAAACCCATATTGGGATATGATAAATAGGATTGCTTTGATTTGAATTATTTCAGTGGTGAGGCAAACATGGTGCAATGCAATGTGATGCATGTGATGCAAAAAAAAGAAAAACAACCAACTTCTATTTAGGGTAACACCCCAGGTGTTACAGACGACACCACTAACAAGGGATTGCGCCCTCGCAATCCACCCGCTAACCCGGGAGGGGAAAGAAGTTCGACTATCGATTCTTCATGCTTCCAGCTGCTCTCCTCGACACCACTAACAAGGATTTCTCGACACCACTAACAAGAGATCCTTGCTCGGGCTGACGACGATGTTCTTCCACCAGGAATCTTCCGATGATCGAACCTATTAGGTTAAAGGTTCAGAAAACGTCCACCCACGTAGGATCCTAACACTTTGAAAGATAGACAAGGCGGAAGACTCCAAATCAACTAAGATGGGAGGGGAAAATAGAATAGAGATAAGGAGAAAACAAGAATCCTATTGAGATGTTTTTCCAAAATAGTTTAGCAGAAATAGTTTTGACATTCTAGGAACAACGACCGTTAGCGAGGTTAACCTACAGGCTTTGCGGACCCGTTGCTTCGATAACCATTCGTATCGAAACAATCTCGGGAATCGGAACCAAGGCTCTGATACCATTTGTGACGCCCCTGGATCGGGCACTATGCAGATTTCAGCATTCCCGCCAAAATCCACATAATAACCGATTCCAGGTTGCCACTTGTGATAACATTACAACAGTTCACGAATAATCCACAACAGCAACAGAAAAGATATATACAAGAGGACTCAAACGAGCCAAGGATACAACTGATACATTACAAAGATTCAAATAACAGCGGAAGAAACAATACATCGTCCGTCTACGGACAAGATCCAAATTGGACTAAGAGTCCTGAAGATAACCGAGAGCGTCCAATCCCTGCCCAGGCCAAGCCGGAGGGATTCCCAAGCTAACTTCGTCAGACTTCAAACCTGTTGACTGCAAGTTGGAATTTGCAGCCACGAAAGAGATTCGTGGGTCAGTACGGTTAAGTACTGGCAAGGGGGATAAAACCCATACTCACAAGATACCGGCGTAGCCAGTCATCACAAGATACAAATACTTTAGGATCAACGGAAAGGAAGAGGTTATTGCAAATAAGCGACAGCGGGCTGCACTAACCAACTACAGAAAATTCTACCACTTCCGGCTAACAGAAAGAAGATAAGATCGAGGATAGTAACCAACTGAAAGGTAACTTCAAACAAACCCATCCTGGATCTCGCCCCTTATCCAAAGAAGCAATCCGAGGATAACTCACACAGTTGGATTAATGAATAATGGATCAGGTTTTTGTGTCAATAAGACTATTACTAGTCAAGTTATTATCATTAGGTGTAAGTTGTCTGAGTACTTGTTAGCCAGTACTTTCACCAAGTAATCCATAACCGCGGAAAACACGGCTTCTCGAGAAGATTTATCCCTGCAGGGTGTGCTCCAGTACCCGTACACACTCAAGCCACCAACTAAAACTCAGGTTGGCTTGACACGACCCAAACCATCTCTACAACCCATCCTAGGAGCCACGGAGCTATAAGGTCCCGGCCAGTCCGCTAAGCGCAGGGGTGAAAACCACACCCCCCGGCACCACAGGCCTCGCCCTATATGCATCATCATCATCATCAGTAACCATGGGTGATCAACCCATTATGCAAGGAGCAAATGGAACACCCGAACTAAGTGTGGCTCTTCGGACAAGCTGCAGATCAGGTCTAAGTCGAGGGGGGTCCCATACTACCACCCGGATGCGGTGAGCACGCTCA
Source organism: Alopecurus myosuroides (assembly GCA_028641055.1). Classification (NCBI taxonomy): domain Eukaryota; kingdom Viridiplantae; phylum Streptophyta; class Magnoliopsida; order Poales; family Poaceae; genus Alopecurus; species Alopecurus myosuroides. The sequence goes on from CM054058.1 coordinate 527,255,091, forward strand.
TCATGGATCAGTAGACAAGACCCTTTTCCTATTAGGGTCGACACTAGCAGGCCTCAAAACCACTTAGGGCCTCCTGCCGGTGCCTTATCAGCATATTATTAATAACAGGTTGATTGATTAACATCGAGCCCTCAGAACATAATGAAGTAATAACAGAAAGTAACGGGTAACACTACTAGAGAAAAGCCTATAGGAGAAAATGAGGGCTCGAGGCACATATTGGCAAAATGCGCCTCCTATATATTATGCGAGGCGCATTTCCAAGATGTGCCTCCTATAATGCATATATAGGAGGCGCATTCCAAACATATGCGCCTCGCATACTTCATGTAGGGACCACAGCCTCCTGGACCCAGGTTATGCGAGGCGCATTTGTCAATATGCGCCTCCTATAATGTAATTATAGGAGGCGCACTTCTATAATATGCGCCTCCTATATTTTGTGTGGGCCCGGGTGGCTTCTGAGTCAGCGAAGGCGAGGCGCATCTCACAGATGCGCCTCCTATAGTTGGAGATATAGGAGGCGCATATTTGTGGAATGCGCCTCCTATATATGCATTATAGGAGGCACATCTTCAAAATGCGCCTCGCATAACATATAGGAGGCGCATCTTGGAAATGCGTCTCGCATAATATATAGGAGACACATCTTGAAAATGCGCCTCGCATAATGTATAGGAGGCACATCTTGGAAATGCGCCTCCTATATATGCATTATAGGAGGCACATCTTGAAAATGCGCCTCGCATAATATATAGGAGGCACATCTTGGAAACGTGCCTCGCATAATATATAGGAGGCAGATCTTAGAAATGCGCCTTGCATAATATGTAGGAGGCGCATTTTGCCAATATGCGCCTCCTATAATATCCAGCACGATTTTTGCTACTTTTTAGCACATGTTTATATTATAGTTTATAGTATGTTTCGGTAATGTTTTCACATTAAAAATAGCCTTAAAAAAGCAACAAAATATGCCCACACCCACTTTGTGTAATATTATAATATTGCATTACGAATATTATGTATTGGGAGACACATTCATAATTACCACTTTGTGTAATGTTATAATATTGTATTACGAATATTATGTATTGAGAGACACATTCATAATTGTCAATTTTATGTTTTGAAACTATTTAGATATTTAAAATGCTTTCACTTTATTTTATAGTTCATATTATGTTTCGGTAATGTTTTCAAATTAAAAATAGCCTTAAAAAGGTTTATATTATGTTTCGGTAATGTTTTCACATTAAAAATAGCCTTAAAAAAGTTTATATTATGTTTCGGTAATGTTTTCACATTAAAAATAGCCTTAAAAAAGGCAACAAAATATGCCCACACCAAGATTCGAACCTGGGTGGACAGAGTTGCAGCTACCGAACCAACTAAGCTAGACTGTCTTTGTTTTACAGTGCAAACCCGCGCTCTCTTTTGAGTAGGTGAGGTAGTTATACGAGGCGCACCCTAAAATGCGCCTCGCGTAATGCGCCTCGCGTAATGTATTAGGAGGCGCAGTTTTGTAACATGCGCCTCACAGTATACAGCAAATTAGAGTACACTCGCGCGGTACCCTTTCCCCGATTCCCCAATCTCTCGATCTCTCCCCAATCTCTCGATCAGGGCTCGCCGTCGCCCATCCTCGTCGATCCGCAAGGCCTACGCCGAGACCTACGGCCAGGAGCTGCTGCGGAGCATCACCGACGAGACCTACGGCCAGGGCTCCCCGTCGCCGTCGCCCCATCCTCGGCTCCTCCTCGTCGAGCTGCCGCCCGCCTCCGCCCCATCTTCCTCCTCTTCACCGCCCCACGCTGCCCCGCCGCCGCTGCCCCATTGTCCTCTTCGTCCCTGAAAGGACAGGTAGGCCCCCTCCAATCCTTTTGTTCCTAACCGCCCGCGGTCGCCCCATAGTTGACAATGGAAGTTCTCGCGGCTAGCCTCCGACGAGCTCACGCTGTGCTACAAAACGCTCAATGACGCCTTCCCCTACTCCAAGTTCACGCACCTCACAGCCAACCAGGCCATCCTGGAGGCCACGGGCGCGGCGACCAAGATCCACATCGTTGACTTCGGCATCGTGCAGGGCATCCAGTGGGCGGCGCTGGTCCAGGCGCAGGGGAGCGGCCGCTGCTGCTGCTGATACCCCGCAGGTACTCTCTCCTTCCTCCTCCTCCCTCAGGGAAGACCATACTTCCTTCGGTGGCTGGGGTTGCTAACGGATTTAGAGGAACCCATTCAGGTCTGGGTGCAGCGTGAGTTCAATTCCTGCCCTTGCAAGTGCAGTCGCAGGGTGAAACTGAGCAGGGAGGTGCTGCTAGGCCGTGAGGCAGCATTAGATCGCTTTCTAGGCAGTATTAGATCGATTGTGTGGCACTATTATTTGTAGATTTGTTGTTTGCCGGAGTCATTTTCTGATGCACATTTCATAAATGCTACGCAAAGTATTGTCTCTAGGCTATAAATTAGTTAAAACTTCAATGGGTTGCTTGTGTTTGAAAACATACAGTATGTTGATTTCTTTTGTCCATGTAGCAACGGTTCTAGGTTTTGGAGTATGATCTATCCTTTTGGATATATACTGTATAAGTTTCTGGTCTAGTATTCATATGCATCAAACTAGAATTGCCTGTATCGTGGAAACCAGAATTGCTAGTTTTCCTGAACAACATTCCTGCAATATTTTTCTTGAAATTTTATTAACTTGTACTCATGCAATATTCCTGCAGCATATTTGCAAAGCAACTGCCATGGGTCACAGTTTCTTCGGTATTAACTAAACACTTTTTTTTGTCATGCTTGTAATATTACAGGGTGTTCGCCATAATGAATACAAGGTCCTTGTTCTTGCTTCTACAAACACTCCATATGCTCTAGATCAGGTAGAGAACATCTACCAGTTGTTCATCTAATTACAGTTTCTTGTTTTGAACCACTGTCATTGACAAGGTCCTTGTTCTTGCTTCTACAAACACTCCATAATTACAGTTTCTTGTTTTGAACCACTGTCATTGATGCTCCTTCGCTTTCGCTTTCCAGTTTCCACTCTATATACTAGGGGAGAAATGTGTAGCAGTTTCAGTTAACTAAGGAAATTTGAAATGCGTCCTAGCTCCCACACTATTTTACTGCAACTACTGCACTCCTCAAGTAGTATGTTTGATCCTGCTGTGATTCAGTATCCAGTTGATCAGGCAGAGGGGTTGTTGCGCTGCCTTAGTCAGGGTTCAATGGGTCAGCCATCAGGATCAACAATTTTTCATTTGTACAGGGCGCTCTGTATAGAGTGACAGCATCTCACGTATTTGTGCTGGTGTGCTACAGCCATATACGTACTTGGGGTAACATGGCAGCGTGCAAGATCTTCCTGGATCAGGGTGAGGTGGTATCAAAAGGATGGACAAAGGAGTAATTAACTCGTTTGGGATGTGTGTGCTGTTTCTACCCAACGCGATTATTGGAGTTGGCCTAAGGATATGGGTTTTCAGGTCAGTTCACTACTTGTTGGAAATGGGATTCTTCTATTGATTCTTAGTAATGCATCAACATTTCTTAACTTATTCAGAACACCGTTCAGCTGCTATGATAATTTTCTAGGAATGTCTTGCCAAGATAACGCTACTCTGATCCTACACATATTGATGCATACCTGGGCATCTCAATGATTAGATTTTGTACAGTTCACTTCAGGGCATATTAATTGAATAAAATTAATGCATTTGCTTGAACAAATGCAAGCTTGTAATTTTTTGCTTGAATATGGAGCAGGAGTATTCATGCTTGAACAAATGTTGTTGTACAAATTTTGCTTCAGTAGATACAGATACACTTATCTTGGAGATACATGGTCCATTTGTTTTATATTCTTTGCCCTTTCATTGCATCTCCATATGCGTTTGGATAAATTAGCTCTCCTAAAGTGTATTTTGTGTCTCGTGAAGAGTAATATAAGGAACAACCTGGGTTCAGTATGCAGTCTTTGCCACAGAACTTGTCTCTATACTGCTTGTTTGCTTACAAATGTTATGTCATTAGAGTTTATCCTGCTTTATGGAGTTTATCTTGCATGTTCTGATATATCCTTCACTATTTATGGCACATCTCAGGTTTACTGGCAGAGCATGTTTACTTGCCACATCTCAGGTTGCAAACAAGCAGGTTTACTGACAGAGTTTGTGCAAGTGTCAACCACAGAGCATGTTCTGCTCTTCAGGCCTGCTCACGTGAGAAGGAGGCTCTATGCTGCAACCTGGAGGTTCTAACGCTTGAGAAGGGAGGCGCGATCTGATCTCATGGAGGCCGGCGATGTACTGGACGCGGGAAACTGATCTCGTGGAGGCGGGGAAGAAGGAAGCTCGTGGAGGCCAGTGATGTACTGGACGCAGGGAAGGAGTGTACTGGAGGCGGGGAACAGATCTCGTGGAGGCGGGGAAGAAGGCAGCTCGCGGAGGCCGGCGATGTACTGGACGCGGGGAAGAATTAAAGTACATCAGGTCAACCTGTCGTGAGTGTAGTAATATTGCTGCTTGCTTGCTTGTGCATTGCCCTAGCAGCTAGCAGTGAAGCAGCTTAGCTTTAGATTATTTTCTACTCTGTAGTGAAGTAGCTTAGCTTAACATTATTTTCCCCTGCCTCCTAGCCTGCAAACAAGGAAGCAAAAAAAATCTAGGAACAAAGCAGTATTATGAGGAAGCAAAAAACCGCATAGGCACTAGTTACCCGTATCATGTCCTAGAGCACAGCAGTAGCAGTAGCTACTTGCAATAATTTGTGCCTTATTTTTCTCCTTGCAATTCTTGCTTTAGTAGCAGTAGCTACTCCAAATAATCAAGCAATTTCCTGATTGTAGTACTGTCATTCTACTTGCACACTGTCACACTGCTAAGATGTCACATTGACAAGCAAACAAGAAAATAAACTCTGCATTTTTCCTAACTCTTGCAGAATCACAGCTGGGGAGCGGGCGACGTGTTGAGCGAGCAGGACCAAGGGGGCTGGCGAGACGATCTGGCTTCAGGGAGGAGCTGGCGAGGCCATGGGAGGGGGACGACGAGGAGCTGGCGACGCCCTGGGAGGAGGGCGGCAATCTGCAGCAGGATGGTGGTCGTTGGCCAGAACCCCTCTGGCGATCTGCAGATGGGTAGAAACAAAGCAGCCACGCCGGGAGAATCAACTAGCCATGGCCTGGAGATCTGCTGGGCGAGATTGGCGGCGAGGATCTGGTGCGCGAGATGGTTGGGGATCTGGTGGATGAGATTGATGGAGGGATGGCGGATGGCAAGATGGGCAGCGAGGTGGTCGAGCCGTGATCTGGGGCGAGATCGGCAGCGAGGTGGGCAAGCCGTGATCTCGGGCGAGATGGATGGCAAGGCGGGCGAGGCGCGATCCCTCTATAACGATTGGTTATTTTTTTCTCTTTTTGAGATAACGATTCGCTGGTTTGTTATTTCGCTCGACAGGGACTCGCTAGCGATGGGCAGACATGTCTTTTTCGCGATTTTACTACCTTGTCAGAAAACCATTAAACGTCTTACTTTCTGAAACGGAGGGAGTATAAATGAACTTGCATATATGTATGTCGCGATTGATTCAAATTGATGGTATTCATGGTGATTCCAGTTTCTAGAAATTCTGGACTGTTATACTGTATTTCTGCGTCTATATACCTGTATATGTGTATTCTGGAACGCGCAGCAATTCTGCAAATTTTAAAATTCGAAAATGTTATACGAGACGCATATTAAATGCGCCTCCTATAAGTTATAGGAGGCGCATTTCAGAATGCGCCTCCCATAAGTTATAGGAGGCGCATTCTGAAATGCGCCTTCTATAACTTATGGGAGGCGCATTCTGAAATGAGCCTCCTATAACTTATGGGAGGCGCATTCTGGAATGCACCTATATTGAATATAGGAGGCGCATTTCAAATGCGCCTCCTATATGCAGGTATAGGAGGCGCATTTCAAAATGCGCCTCCTATAAGCCAAAATATGCGAGGCTTGGCGCTGGAGGCTCATTCCATATGCGCCTCGAATAACAAAAAAACGAGCCTCCTATAATCTTTTCTCTAGTAGTGTAACAGACTCGAGCAAAGCAACCTAAGCATGCTAGTAAGACACGGGCACAAGCAATGGTTATAGGTGTGGAGGTGAGGCAATATCAGGGTTAAAGGATTCATGTGATAGGTTCGTAACAGAAACAACTACTACTAAGGCTAGCAGAACAGAACAACGGAAAGTATCGGTAACAAGTGATGAAAGGCAGCCATTTGGCAGCAAGTGAGTATACTTGCCTGAGATCCCGCAAGGTAGCAGAACTTGTCGTTGCTCACATCATCTCAACGTCCTATCCGGGAAGAAGCAACGAACCTCGAACAAACAACGGAATGCACCAATTACTACTACGGCAAAAGATCCAGCATGATCCTATTTTATATGCATGGCATGGCAAGATGCAACAGGGGAAACCACTTAAGCAATTTAATCGGAACCGGAGTCCGGAGAAATAGGAATTGGTTCAAGTTGTTTATCTAACCATCAATTTAATTGTTATTTAGCATGACAACAATGGGATAGATGAGTTAGGCAATTTAAATGGAAGGGGGCAACAGCTGGAAATAATTAGCCCACACATTCCATATGTTGTCATATAGGTGAACATGCATAACAAGATCTAAAGTGCACCAGACAAGATGCAAACAGGAATATGAATGGCATGAACATATTAAAGATATGAAACTGATTGGAAAACATATTTTATTTGTTTGATTTGGAATTAAAATGAATTAGTTATGAATTTTGGCAATTTCAGTTGCATTAAATAAGAGGTGAAACAATTATTCAATTTAATTGTTGCAAACCAGAAAACAAAGTTGATATTCAAGTGTGGCATGTGATTTTGGATGAAATTCATGTTTTGAGTATTTAATTTGGAGCAACCATTTGAAAGTTATTAATTATGCCATTTAATTTATCATTTTTAAGGATTATTAAATAACATTAATTTTAATTGCCCAAATTGCAAAACAAAGTTGATAAACAGAAAGTACATTGAATTTGGACTGAAAAACATATTTGATTTGTGTTATTTGAATTAACTATGAATTAATTATGGAATTAACCAAATTGGAAAAGAATTGTTTGAATTTGAAATTTGAACCAATTTGAAAGGTGCAAAACAGAAAACAAAAGTTATATTTGAAGAGTTCATGAAATTTTGATTGGAATACATATTTGGTTCGTGCAAATTGGATTACCAATTAAGAGTTATGATTTATAGAAGATTTACTCGTTTTCTGGATTTTTTTTGGAAAAACAGAAAAGGGCCTGGAACTTTCTGCACCCGGGGAGAACAGACCCATGCTGGATGACAGATGGGCCCAGCGCCCGCGTGGCGCCACTGTGGCGCGGGTGGAGGCTGACTGGGCTTCCAGCGAGCATGACAGGTGGGCCCTGTGGTGGCGTGGAGGAAAAAGGGGCAAAAAGCCCCACGGCTTGCGGCGCCTGGGGATCGAACCCAGGTCTCTACCGTGCGCGCGGGGGAGCAGAGCCACTGGGCTAGGAATCGTTTGGTGATGGATCTCGTGCGCGCAGGTTTTTGACGTGGCTTTACCTCTGACGAACTGAACGTACGTTGACGAGGAACAGACGACTGCGACTGCTCGTCATGCAGAGAGATCCCGGCGGCCACGAAGTTTTCCGGCCAGAACCGCGACGACGCCGCGCGAGGACGGGCACATAGCAAGGAGGGAAAGAGGGCCTAGGCCTGGGAGGGGGGCCTCACCTCGGTGGCGTCGAGGAAGCGATGGCACTGTCCGATGGAGGAAGAGGTGGCGACAGTGACCGGCGGCGGAGGAAAAGGTGGACGGCGCCGCCGACTCGGGCCTCCTCCCGCCTCCGCTCCTTCACGAAACTCGATGAGGAACCCACCCCGGTTCCATTCCCGTTAACAGCTTCGCTTGAGGAGGATCGGGGCGACGGCGAGCGGCCGGTCCCTGACGGAGGTGTTCGGTGGGTACAGTTGGTTCAGAAACGGAAGGAAAGCTAGCAGAGGGGAGGGAGATCGGAGGGTGGCGGCGCTAGGCTAGGGGTCTAGGGTTAGGGTTGGATGCCTCCTCGGTAGCTTCTTGTAGAGGGGGAAGGAGCAGGTAGGGGGGGGTGCTGTAGTCTTTTCCTGCAGAGAAAACGACATAGAGGGAGGGGGATTGTACGGAGGTTGGGGATGACCTCCTGGCGTGAAGGTTTTTGGGCCAGAGAGGTGGGCTGGGGTGAGAAAAGGGGAAAGGGTGGTGGGCTGCCTCTCTCCTCACCCCTCTTTCTATTTTTTTTTTCCTTCTCTCTCTTTTTTTTGTAAAGGATGAGAGTAAGAGAGAGATAGAAAAGAGTTTTGGGGAAATTTATTTTATGAAATTTGTATTAAGTTACTAACAGAAATTAAAGCAATTGTTAATCTTAGATTCACAATTTTGAAAGTTTAATTTTATTTAAAGGTGTTAGTTGAATTTGTTTCTCAAAGAGGGTTTGGGTTGTTTATTTGATAACTAAATTTTATTAATTTGCAACACAACAACAACAATTAGTTTAAAAATATTTTCAACAATTTGAAATTATTAATTGGATATTAAATTGTTAGGTGATTCTCAAATAGTGTTTGGCTTGGAGTTTTGGGAAATAAACAAATTGTATTTAATAAGCAACAAGCAATTATACAAACATTATTGAGATTAGCTTGTTTGCCAAATTTTAATTTTTAAACCCATATTGGGATATGATAAATAGGATTGCTTTGATTTGAATTATTTCAGTGGTGAGGCAAACATGGTGCAATGCAATGTGATGCATGTGATGCAAAAAAAAGAAAAACAACCAACTTCTATTTAGGGTAACACCCCAGGTGTTACAACAACTTTTCTGAAACTAAAAACAACAGAAAACAGGGAACTGGCACTGGGCATCTTGTTAATAGGTTAGTCCCAGAAAACGTAGGATAACATACGGAAAACATGTAGCAATTGGCATAATATCAACATGGAACATCAGAAATTATAGATACGTTGGAGACGTATCAGTAAGCAAAGTGTGTAATGTAAACAATAACATCATCCTTAGACAAAGCATTGTTGTTTTCTCCCTAATGACAACAACACACCCTCCATCTGTCACGTTTCTACCACTCGAGCACAGATGAAAAGGAGGCATGAACCCACTATCGAGCATAAATACTCCCTCTTGGAGTTAATAGCATCTACTTGGCAAAAGCATCTACTAACAACAGAGAGAATGTAAGATCATAAATAACATATGCATGAAGATAACATGATCGATTGGTAATCAGAAGACATAGAGTTCAACATTCATCAGATCCCAGCAAACACAACATGTAGCATTACATAAAGATGTTCTTGATAATGTTAAGCAGCTCACAAGATCTAAATATGAGATATAAAGTGGAGAGAACAACCATCTAGCTACTGCTATGGACCTGTAGTCCAGGGATGAACTACTCACTCATCACTTAGGAGGAGGGCATGGTGGTGTAGACCCCTGAGATGATGATTTCCCCCTCCGGTAGGTGCCGGGGAGAGCTCTAGAACCCTCCCGATCTCGGGACGACGGTGATGGCGGCCTCGGGTGTTTCTCGGGTAAAAGTAGGATTCCTTTAGGGTTTACGCCTTGGGGGGAATAAATAGGCGAAAGGGAAGATACGGTGGAGGCTCAGGGCCCCACACCACCCGTTGGAGCGGCCAAGGGGGCCGCGCCACCCTATGGTGTGGCCCCCTGAGGCCCCCCTCCGGGTCTCTTCGGAACTGCGTGGAACCTACGGAATTTCTAAGACTTCTGGGCTTCGAATTTTCCAATTCCGATAATATTCCAGAACAACTTTTCTGAAACTAAAAACAATAGAAAACGAGGGAGACTGGCTCTGTGGCATCTTGTCAATAGGTTAGTCCGAAAAATCGAGAAAAATGACATAAAGTGTATAGCAAACATGTGGGGAAAACAATAAGAAAACAACATGGAACATCAGAAATTAAGGATACGTTTATGACGTATCAACACCCCCAAGCTTAGTTCCTACTCGTCCTCGAGTAGGTAAATGACAAAACAAATATTTTTGAGGTGACATGCTACCAACATAAACATATCATCAATAATGTAAAAAGCATATGTAAACTGAGATCATAGGACTTCAACACAAGCATGATAAATAAAACTTTAATAATAAAGCATAGAAATCACTTTGCATCATGAGAAGTAACTCAAATAAAAGATCATGAATAACAATGACAAAGAAAGATATACGTTTGTTTCAAGTATAGAGAGAACATGTCAAAGTTATATTTCGCTAGTCCTTAAGAGGTGGGGCAAAACATAAATGCCAGGGACACCTTCAAGTTCATGAGGAAGACTAGACCAACTAATTAGAGAACTAGCAATAACACATCATGAATCAATTAATAATGTTTCTGGGACAAATGCACATAAAACTCAGAATGGCAAAAATGCTCTCTCAACTGTGCATAAAGTTAGAAGACGGTGACTCAACATAAAAGTAAAAGAGAGGCCCTTCGTAGAGGGAAGCATGGATCAATCATGTCTAGGGCTTTTATTTTATTAAACAGAGGTATTGAAAACTTGACACTCCTCCCAACCATCTTTCACAAACCATGGCTAACCGAATCCTCAGGGTGCCTACCAACAATCACATACCGTGGAGGAGTGTCTATATTTTAAGAGAGGTGTATGCTTATGTCAACGAATGGTAAACATAAAATACAGTATGTCACAAGCCAACTAGATTTCACAAGAGCGGCTCCCATAGAAGGACGCATTTGGGTAGAAGGTCATCCCCCTTTCTCTTTGTTTACACAATTATGCTTTGACTGATAAATCAGGGGCAAAAATAGTGAAGAGAATTTGTGTTATTAATTTGGGGCTGGGCACCACGCTGCTAGCTCTTATATCATTGGATAAGCGGATGAAGCCACTAGTCCAGGGTGTGAAAGTACAATCAACAACTGAGATAAAGATTCTCTATTTACGTCCTCATGAGCTAAAACAGGAACACAAAACATGAGTAATTTTGAAAGTTTTAAAGGTAACACATGAGAAATTTACTTTGGAGTGGCGGTTAAATACCACATGTAGGTAGGTATGGTGGACACAATGGGAAAACTTTGGTTTTAGAGAGTTGGATGCACGAGTAGAGCTCATACTCAGTACAGGTGGAGGCTAGCAAAAGACTGGGAGTGACAAATGAAGAGAGCATAAGAGCCATAATCATGCATATAGACATAAACATCATAATCAAAGCATAAGTGGTACCACAAGTTCAAAACCCTAAATTATCATAGAGGCTATTCGTGAGTGATTCATAGTCATAAACATGGTCTGAGCATGCGCCAACTCAACCAAATAAAACATCCAAAGGAGAACACCACAAATTTATGCTTCAATATGACAAGAACAACTCATGCATGATTCTTTCAATGGAACATTAAACACTCTCATCTATTTGAGGCTAATCATGCTACTCAATGACCCAAAGGCTTTAAAACTAAAATAACATCTAGCATGATATGAAAAATTTCTAGCCACATTCTATACAAGCTTCTACTTGCACCGTTAAAAATTCTACCTCAACCAGCAGTTTCTTTTCCCAACAAGCACCATACAAATCATGCTTTTAAAAAAACTCTCTAAATGCTACATCAAGCAAACATGAGAGGACTCACATAACACTAATAAAACTAACAACTCTGAATAAGAGATGCAATGAAAACAAGAGCTAAACATGATTTTTTGCAGCAGCTAGAAGAAAAACTAAGAATACTAGCAAATGATGTATTCAAATGAAAAAGCGGAGCATGTCTCTCTCCCAAACAAGGAATGCTAGGATCCAACTATATTATTGCAGCAAGGAAACAAAAGAAAAACAAACAGACGCTCCAAGTAAACTTCATAAGATGTGACCGAATAAAAATATAGTTTCACGAAAAGTGACCTGATAGATAGTTGATGAAAGAAGGTGATGCTAGCTTAGATGCTTGAGTATTCTAAAAATATGCATGGATGAACCACGGGTGCATCCCCAAGCTTTGAACTTGCACTCCTATTGATCACATATATCACCTATTCTCTTGACCCTTGAAAACTTCCTTCACACCACACGCAAATAGTAAGTCGTATTAGAGGGTTAGTGTGCAACAAAATAAAAATCCATTGGTTCTGTATGGCACAGGTTATATTTATACTTTTAAAAATTAGGTACAACCAGTGATGTTTCGTGAAGCAAAGAAATCCACTTGACATCGCAAAAGATCAAATCCAAGAAAAATGGCAGAATCTGTCAAAAAACCAGAACTGTCTATAAAGACGAGTTTTTCGAGGCACTTACGTTGCTCAGATAAAAAACTTAAAGAACAAAAATTTGCGGAATTAGCTTAGGAATGAGCACAAAAAATTTCAGATCATTCTGAGCTTGCAGGATTTTATACGATTTTTTACGGTGGACAAGCGGAAATCTGTTTCCTGCGCAGAAAATCCGAAAACCAACTCCAACTCTTGTCAGAAACCTTACTTGGCACTACTAAAATATGAAATAAAGATACAAAAAGAGTTGCTACAGAATTATACAAACCCTGGACTCAAATAAAACAGGTAAAAAGAAAGCAAACATAAAAGTATGGGTTATCTCCCAAGAAATGCTTTTCTTAACGCCTTTTAGCTAGGCCCGGAAAAGTGGAATCAAGTATTTTCGAGTGAAGAAGCATCCAAATTGTAACTTGTTCGAATAATAGAATCAAAAGGAAACTTCATTCTCTTTTTTAGGAAAGTGTTCCATACCTTTCTTGAGTGGGAACTGAAATTTAATATTCCCTTCTTTCATATCAATAAGAGAACCAACAGTTCTAAGAAAAGGTCTTCCAAAACAACTGGACAAGAAGCACTGCATGCAATATTCAAGACAAACAAAATCAAACGGGGACAAGAGTATTATTAACCATGCTAAGATCATCATCACCATCCCCCCAAATGTTTCTTTCTAACATTATCAATAAGACGAAAATCCAAATAACAAGGTTCCAATGGTGGTAAATCAAGAATATCATAGAGTTTTCTTGGGCATAACAGAGATACTAGCACCAAGATCACATAGATAATTGAAATAAAAATCATTCACTTTAATTTTAATAATAGGCTCCCAACCATCATCTAGCTTCCTAGGATAGAGGCTTCACATCTTAATTCATCCTCTCTAATTTGCATGAGAGCATTTGTAATATGTTTTTGTGAAAGCCATATACATAGCACTAGAATTAGGACAACTAGCAAGATTTTGTAAGAACTTATCCACTTTAGTTATGTTGCAATCATCAAAGTCAAGATCATTTTTATCAAAGATAATGGGACCATTGTATCCCATATTTCTAAAAATTTCGGCACTTTTATCAGGAGCATTTTTAGCAGTTTCAGGCAATTTTACTAGCAGAAGTGGGAGTGTTTCCAACACCAATTACTTTACCATTGATAGTAGAAGGTTTTCTAGCATGAGAATATTCAGTTTTACTAGTGGTGGTAATGGTGCAAAAATTAGCTATATTATTCTTTCTAGCTATTTCATCTTCTCTTTCCCATCTAGCATGCAATTCAGCTAACATTCTAACATTATTATCAATTCGAATTTGGATAGCATTCAAAGTTTACTTTATTTAACATCATGAGGCATAACCTTTAGTTTCGAAAAATCAACATCAAGAGAAAGGATATAACCTTTAGAAGCAAGAACATCAATTTTTCCAAATTTTTCCTCAGCAGATTTACTAAAAGCAGTTTGTGTACTAATAAAATTCTTAAGCATGTTCTCAAGATCATAGGTTACACTTTTGTTTCTGTTATAGGAGTTACCATAAGAATTACCATAAGCATTGCTATTATTAGAACGATATGTCCTATAATTGTTGCTACCAAAATTATTGCTATAAGCATTGGTGTTGAAATTATTATTTTTAATGAAGTTCACATCAACATGCTCTTCTTGAGCAACCAAAGAGGCTAATGGAATATTATTTGGATAAATAGGAGCATGGCCATTCACAAGCATAGACATAATAGCATCAAGTCTCTCATTCAAAGAGGAGGTTTCTTCAACAAAATTTACCTTCTTACCAGTTGTAGCTCTCTCAGTGTGCCACTCAAGAAGATTTGTTGCTAACCCCAAGGTCATGGACATAAAGGTTCCTCCAGCAGCTGAATCCAGAAGGTTTCTTGAAGAAAAATTCAGACCTACATAAAAGGTTTGGATGATCATCCAAGTAGTCAGTCCATGAGTGAGACAATTCTTTACCAAAGATTTCATTCTTTCCCAAGCTTTAACAACATGCTCATTATCAAGTTGCTTAAAATTCATAATGCTGCTTCTTAAAGAAATAATCTTAGCACGAGGATAATATTTTCCAATGAAAGCATCTTTGCACTTAGTCCAAGAATCAATACTATTTCTAGGCAAAGACAACAACCATTCTTTAGCTCTTCCTCTCAAAGAGAAAGGAAACAATTTCAGTTTAATAATATCTCCATCAACATCTTTATATTTTTGCATATCACATAGTTCAACAAAATTATTAAGACGGGCAGCAGCATCATCAGTACTAACACCAGAAAATTGCTCTCTCATAACAAGGTTTAACAGAGCATGTTTTATCTCATACAAATCAGAAGTAGGAGCAGGTGGAGCAATAGGTGTGCTAATGAAATCATTGTTATTGGTGCTAGTAAAGTCACACAACTTAGTGTTCTTAGGAGTAGTCATTTTAACAAGACTAAAAATAGGAATAAAACTACAGCTAGAATAAGAACTATTTTTTTTGTGTTTTTTGATAAAGAGAAGCAAACAAGACAAAATAAAATAAACTAAGCAAAACAAAAACAAAGTAAAGAGATTGGAAGTGAGAGACTCGCCTTGCAGAAATTATCTTCCTCCCCGACAATGGCGCCAAAAAACTTGTTGATGGCGTGTAGTTGACGCCCTCGTTGGTAAACCCCAAGACAAAGGTTGTGAAGAGTGTAACAGCAAGGTTTCCCTCAGAAAAGAAACCAAGGTTGAATCGACTAGTCGGAGGACAAGCAATCTCTGAAGGTTGATGCAGCTGAGGTGGCAGGGCGCACTACCGGTTTGGCAACAACGTGGAACCTACACAACACAATCAAATCACTCTGTCCCAACGAAGCAGTGAGGTTGTCAATCTCACCGGTTTTGCTGAACACAAAGAGGTTAAACGTATGGTGTGGAAAAAATAGGAACAGTACGAGAGCAGTATGAAAGTAGTAGGCGTTTTATCAGTATCAGGAAAAGGACCGGGGTCCACAGTTCACTATTGGTGTCTTTCTGAGAAAGATAAATAACATGTGTGGTGAACAAATTATAGCTGGGAAATCGACAGAAATGAAGGCTGCACCGTAGTGCATATACAAGACATAAAGATTACTATGTGATTCATGCAGGCATTACAACAAGATACATAGACCGTTATCCAACCGCATCTATGAATAAAAATCCACCCTTCGAATATCATCCGAACAAACGTTGGGTATTAAGTTGCAAGCAACAGATAATCGCAGTAAGCAAAGTGTGTAACATAAAAAATAACATCATCCTAAGACAAAGCATTGTTGTTTTCTCCCTAATGGAAACATCACATCCTCCATCCGTCACGTTTCTGTGACTCGAGCACATATGAAAAGGAGGAATGAACCCACTACCGAGCATAAATACTCCCTGTTGGAGTTACTAGCATCTACTTGGCCAGAGCCCTCTACTAACAACGGAGAGCATGCAAAATCATAAATAACATATGCATGAATATAACATGATAGATTGATAATCAGAAGACATAACATTCAACATTCATCAGCTCCCAGCAAACACAACATGTAGCATTACATAAAGATGATCTTGATCATGTTAAGCAGCTCACAAGATCTAAACATGAGGTACAAAGTTGAGAGAACAACCATCTAGCTACTGCTATGGACCCGTAGTCCCAAGGATGAACTACTCACACATCACTTCGTAGGAGGGCATGGTGGTGTAGACCCCTTCGGTGATGATTTCCCCCTCCGACACGGTGCTGGGGAGAGCTCCAGAACCCTCCCAATCTCGGAATGACAGTGACGTCGGCCTCGGGTGTTTCTCGGGTAAAAGTGGAATTCCTTTAGGGTTTACGCCTCAGGGGGAATAAATAGGCGAAATGACAGAGGCGATGGAGGCTTAGGGGCCCCACACCACCCCCTGGCGCGGACAAGGGGGGGCCACGCCACCCTATGGTGTGGCCCCCCTGAGGCCTCCTCCAGGTCTCTTCGGGACTCGGTGGAACCTCCGGGATTTATAAGACTTGGCTTCGAATTTTCCAATTCCGAGAATATTTCCAGAACAACTTTTCTGAAACTGAAAACAACAGAAAAAAGGGAACTGGCTCTGTGGCATCTTGTCAATAGGTTAGTCCAGAAAATCGATAAAAATGAGATAAAGTGTATAGCAAATATGTGGGAAACAATAAGAAAACAACATGGAACATCAGAAATTAAGGATACGTTTGTGACGTATCAATGGTTCACGGATGAACAACAAAAATATTATATGGAACACCACTTGTCACAAAAAGGAATACACTTATGGGAGCAAATTAATAAATTGCATGACTATACTAAAAATTTGTGCTCCACTTATAATATTACTTATTGTTTTTTATAAATCTTGTTGCTGTAGGAGGTATAAACACCTCCCTTTTCAATGTGAGTATAATGATGATGTTACCATATCTTCTTATGTTAAGGGAAATTATGAATTATATGATATGGAGCAAATTGAAGAATTTATTGCTTGGAAGGGTGCATTCGAAATTGCCTATTTGCTTGAAAGTATTGACGATGCACCTTATAAATATACGATTTATGCTATAATTGAACATTGCTTTGATAATTGCGAGGATTGTAATTACTACATAATGGAATATCTTAATAAATGCTCTCAACCAAAGGAAGAGACTAATGCCTTGCAGGAAACTATGGAAGAAGAAACTGCTAAATCTGGAAGCTCAATGGATGAAAAAGAAGAGGAGAGTGATGATCAAGAGGAGGAAGAATGGAGCTACCCATGTCTACCTTCCAATGATAGTAACTCTTTAACTCATACATTATTTGATGAAATTAATACTTTCTATACTTGTGACCATGATACTACTATGAATGAAACTTGTGAGAATGATATTGCATCTGTTATGTATGATAATCCATGCTACTTGGATAAATCCTATGATAATGCTCTTGATGATGGTCCTATGTTACTTGATGTGATAAATTATAATGCTACTGAAAATAGGATTGCTATAATGTGTCCTATACCTTTTAAGAGCGACCAATTATCTTGTTTTGCTATTACTAAAAGTGGAACAAAATAGGAGCTGATTTTTAATTTTGATCCCACTGTTTTGGAGCTGATATGAATTGTGTGCTTTTAGGCCATGACAAACATGCTTTATGTGATAATTATGTTATTGAGTTTGTTAATGATGCCACTGAAAATTATTATGAGAGAGGAAAATATGGTTGTAGAAATTTGCATGTTACTAAAACACCTCCCTTTTTGTTGAAAGTTTTGAAGTTGCTCTTATTCTACCTTCCCATGATCTCTAGTTTGAGCTTCTTTGATTTATTTCTTTACAAGATTCCTATGCATAGGAAGTGGGTCACTACGGGAGAGCACATCTTTCCCGTGTGCTCAATTCTTTACCGTGTGCATACAATCGGGCACACGGGAAAGATTTTCTTTACCGTCTGTCGCACACGGTAAAGTTTGACACACGGCAAAGAATAAAAAAAGCACACGGTAAAGAAAACACACGGTAAAGATTACGGCCACGTGGCCATTCCGTTGCGGGGCAGAACGGAACTGTTACGTCAGTCCTTTGCCGTGTGCATGCACACGGCAAAGATATCTTCTTTACCGTGTGCATGCACATGGCAAAGAACTCACATCAAACAACACTGTCCGCGCGCCCACGGAAAAACTTAACTTTATTTCTTTGCCGTGTGCATGCACACGGTAAAGATTTTTTCAGTCTTTGCCGTGTGCATGCACACGGTAAAGAATTTTTTTATTTTTTCTTTCAAAATAGCTTGTTTAATTTATAATTACAATATTTAATTTCATTTATCAATTTATAAAAATTCCCCTTGTTTATTATGGCCTACCCTACCAGAAGCATGCAACTATTTTTAGATTTCTACCCCCTTTCGACGCCGTTATCACGTGTTTCCGTATAAGTCCGGTATTTCTCCAGCGGATCTAGGATTTCACCGGAGGGGGGCTACGGAGCGTCTGGATGCCAACACAAGCTAGGGGGTGCCATACCAAGTTAGTATAGTTGTGTTGTGTTCTTTTGATGGCAAATATTGCACTCCGGGGTGCGGGCCGCTTCACCGGCATCCACTTCTCTCTCGTGAGTTTACACGCGCTTATAGGGTGAAACTCCCGTATCGGACGAAACGTCGTGAATCTTCCGAAGAGTTGTGTTGTACCAATGTGTATTGGGTTGCTATGGACTACCCTAACACAACCAAGCAACTAGTTCCACATTGCTACCCACTTTCGACGCAGTTACCGCGTGTTTCCGTATAAGTCCGGTATTTCTCCAGCGGGTCTAGGGTTTTACCGGAGGGGGGTCTACGGAGCGTCTGGATGCCAAAACAAGCTAGGGGGTGCCATACCAAGTTATTATAGTTGTGTTGTGTGCTTTGGATGTCAAAGATTGCACTCTGGGGTGCGGGGCGCCGCTTCACCGGCATCCACTTCTCTCTCGTGAGTTTACACGCGCTTATAGGGTGAAACTCCCGTATCGGACGAAACGGCGTGAATCTTCCGAAGAGTTGTGTTGTACGAATGTGTATTGGGTTGCTATGGACTACCCTAACAGAACCAAGCAACTAGTTCCACATTGCTACCCCCTTTCGACGCCGTTACCGCGTGTTTCCGTATAAGTCCGGTATTTCTCCAGCGGAGGTAGGGTTTCACCGGAGGGGGCTCTACGGAGCGTCTGGATGCCAACACAAGCTAGGGGGTGCCATAACAAGTTAGTATAGTTGTGTTGTGTGCTTTTGATGGCAAATATTGCACTCCGGGGTGTGGGCCGCCTCACCGGTATCCACTTCTCTCTCGTGAGTTTACACGCGCTTATAGGGTGATACTCGCGTATCGGACGAAACATCGTGAATCTTCTGAAGAGTTGTGTTCTACCAATGTCTATTAGGTTGCTATGGACTACCCTAACACAACCAAGCAACTAGTTCCACATTGCTACCCACTTTCGACGTTGTTACCGCGTGTTTCCGTATAAGTCCGGTATTTCTCCAGCGGGTCTAGGGTTTCACCGGAGGGGGGTCTACGGAGCGTCTGGATGCCAAAACAAGCTAGGGGGTGCCATACCAAGTTAGTATAGTTGTGTTGTGTGCTTTGGATGGCAAAGATTGCACTACGGGGTGCGGGCCGCTTCACCGGCATCCACTTCTCTCTCGTGAGTTTACACGCGCTTATAGGGTGAAACTCCCGTATCGGACGAAACGTCGTGAATCTTCGGAAGAGTTGTGTTGTACCAATGTGTATTGGGTTTCTATGGACTACCCTAACATAACCAAGCAACTAGTTCCACATTGCTACCCCCTTTCGATGCCGTTACCGCGTGTTTCCGTATAAGTCCGGTATTTCTCCAGCGGGTCTAGGGTTTCACCGGAGGGGGGGTCTACGGAGCGTCTGGATGCCAACACAAGATAGGGGTGCCATACCAAGTTAGTATAGTTGTGTTGTGTGCTTTGGATGGCAAATATTGCACTCCGGGGTGCGGGCCGCTTCACCGGCATCCACTTCTCTCTCGTGAGTTTACACACGCTTATAGGGTGAAACTCCCGTATCGGACGAAACGTCGTGAATCTTCCGAAGAGTTGTGTTCTACCAATGTCTATTAGGTTTCTATGGACTACCCTAACACAACAAAGAAACTAGTTCCACATTGCTACCCCCTTTCGATGCCGTTACCGCGTGTTTCCGTATAAGTCCGGTATTTCTCCAACGGAGGTAGGGTTTCACCGGAGGGGGGGGGGGGTCTACGGAGCGTCTGGATGCCAACACAAGCTAGGTGGTGCCATACCAATTTAGTATAGTTGTGTTGTGTGCTTTGGATGGCAAATATTGCACTCCGGGGTGCGGGCCGCTTCACCGGCATCCACTTCTCTCTCGTGAGTTTACACGCGCTTATAGGGTGAAACTCCCGTATCGGACGAAACGTCGTGAATCTTCCGAAGAGTTGTGTTGTACCAATGTCTATTAGGTTGCTATGGACTAACATAACACAACCAAGCAACTAGTTCCACATTGCTACCCACTTTCGACGCCGTTACCGCGTGTTTCAGTATAAGTCCGGTATTTCTCCAGCGGGTATAGGGTTTCACCGGAGGGGGTCTACGGAGCGTCTGGATGCCAAAACAAGCTAGGGGGTGCCATACCAAGTTAGTATAGTTGTGTTGTGTGCTTTGGATGGCAAAGACTGCACTCCGGGGGTGCGGGCCGCTTCACCGGCATCCACTTCTCTCTCGTGAGTTTACACGCGCTTATAGGGTGAAACTCCCGTATCGGACGAAACGTCGTGAATCTTCCGAAGAGTTGTGTTGTACCAATGTGTATTGGGTTGCTATGGACTACCCTAACACAACCAAGCAACTAGTTCCACATTGCTACCCCCTTTCGACGCTGTTACCGCGTGTTTCCGTATAAGTCCGGTATTTCTCCAGCGGGTCTAGGGTTTCACCGGAGGGGGGGGTCTACGGAGCGTCTGGATGCCAACACAAGATAGGGGGTGCCATACCAAGTTAGTATAGTTGTGTTGTGTGCTTTGGATGTCAAAGATTGCACTCCGGGGTGCGGGCCGCTTCACCGGCATCCACTTCTCTCTCGTGAGTTTACACGCGCTTATAGGGTGAAACTCCCGTATCGGACGAAACGTCGTGAATCTTCCGAAGAGTTGTGTTGTACAAATGTGTATTGGGTTGCTATGGACTACCCTAACACAACCAAGCAACTAGTTCCACATTGCTACGCCCTTTCGACGCCGTTACCGCGTGTTTCCGTATAAGTCCGGTATTTCTCCAGCGGAGGTAGGGTTTCACCGGAGGGGGGTCTACGGAGCGTCTGGATGCCAACACAAGCTAGGGGGTGCCATACCAAGTTAGTATAGTTGTGTTGTGTGCTTTTGATGGCAAAGATTGCACTCCGGGGTGTGGGCCGCTTCACCGGTATCCACTTCTCTCTCGTGAGTTTACACGCGCTTATAGGGTGAAACTCGCGTATCGGACGAAACGTCGTGAATCTTTTGAAGAATTGTGTTCTGCCAATGTCTATTAGGTTGCTATGGACTACCCTAACACAACCAAGAAACTAGTTCCACATTGCTACCCCACTTTCGACGCCGTTACCGCGGGTTTCCGTATAAGTCCGGTATTTCTCCAGCGGGTCTAGGGTTTCACCGGAGGGGGGGTCTACGGAGCGTCTGGATGCCAAAACAAGCTAGGGGGTGCCATACCATGTTAGTATAGTTGTGTTGTGTGCTTTGGATGGAAAAGATTGCACTCCGGGGTGCGGGCCGCTTCACCGGCATCCACTTCTCTCTCGTGAGTTTACACACGCTTATAGGGTGAAACTCTCGTATCGGACGAAACGTCGTGAATCTTCCGAAGAGTTGTGTTGTACCAATGTGTATTGGGTTTCTATGGACTACCCTAACACAACCAAGCAACTAGTTCCACATTGCTACCCCATTTCGACGCCGTTACCGCGTGTTTCCGTATAAGTCCGGTATTTTCTCCAGCGGGTCTAGGGTTTCACCGGAGGGGCGTTCTACGGAGCGTCTAGGATGCCAACACAAGCTAGGGGTGCCATACCAAGTTAGTATAGTTGTGTTGTGTGCTTTGTATGGCAAAGATTGCACTCCGGGGTGCGGGCCGCTTCACCGGCATCCACTTCTCTCTCGTGAGTTTACACACGCTTATAGGGTGAAACTCCCGTATCGGACGAAACGTCGTGAATCTTCCGAAGAGTTGTGTTGTACCAATGTGTATTGGGTTGCTATGGACTACCCTAACATAACCAAGAAACTAGTTCCACATTGCTACCCCCTTTCGACGCCGTTACCGCGTGTTTCCGTATAAGTCCGGTATTTCTCCAACGGGTCTAGGGTTTCACCGGAGGGGGGGTCTACGGAGCGTCAGGATGCCAAAACAATCTAGGGGGTGCCATACCAAGTTAGTATAGTTGTGTTGTGTGCTTTGGATGGCAAAGATAGCACTCCGGGGTGCGGGCCGCTTCACGGCATCCTCTTCTCTCTCGTGAGTTTCGCGCGCTTATAGGAGTGAAACTCGCGTATCGGACGAAACGTCGTGAATCTTCCGAAGAGTTGTGTTGTACAAATGTGATTGGGTTGCTATGGACTACCTAACACAACCAAGAAACTAGTTCCCACATTGCTACCCCCTTTCGACGCCGTTACCGCTGTTTCCGTATAAGTCCGGTATTTCTCCAACGGGTCTAGGGTTTCACCGGAGGGGGGGTCTACGGAGCGTCTGGATGCCAACACAATCTAGGGGGTGCATACCAAGTTAGTATAGTTGCTGTTGTGTGCTTTGGATGGCAAAGATTTGCACTACGGGGTGCGGGCCGCTTCACCGGCATCCACTTCTCTCTCGTGAGTTTACACGCGCTTATAGGGTGAAACTCCCGTATCGGACGAAACGTCGTGAATCTTCGAAGATTTGTGTTGTACCAATGTGTATTGGGTTTCTATGGACTACCCTAACATAACCAAGCAACTAGTTCCACATTGCTACCCCCTTTCGATGCCGTTACCGCGTGTTTCCGTATAAGTCCGGTATTTCTCCAGCGGGTCTAGGGTTTCACGGAGGGGGGGGGTCTACGGAGCGTCTGGATGCCAACACAAGATAGGGGTGCCATACAAGTTAGTATAGTTGTGTTGTGTGCTTTGGATGGCAAAGATTGCACTCCGGGGTGCGGGCCGCTTCACGGCATCCACTTCTCTCTCGTGAGTTTACACACGCTTATAGGGTGAAACTCCCGTATCGGACGAAACGTCGTGAATCTTCCGAAGAGTTGTGTTGTACCAATGTCTATTAGGTTTCTATGGACTACCCTAACACAACAAAGCAACTAGTTCCACATTGCTACCCCCTTTCGATGCCGGTTACCGCGTGTTTCCGTATAAGTCCGGTATTTCTCCAGCGGAGGTAGGGTTTCACCGGAGGGGGGGGGTCTACGGAGCGTCTGGATGCCAACACAAGCTAGGTGGTGCCATACGCAATTTAGTATAGTTGTGTTGTGTGCTTTGGATGGCAAATATTGCACTCCGGGTGGCGTGGCCGCTCACCGGCAGTCCACTTCTCTCTCGTGAGTTTACACGCGCTTATAGGGGTGAAACTCCGGTATCGGACAAACGTCGTGAATCTTCCGAAGAGTTGTGTTCTAGCAATGTCTATTAGGTTTGCTATGGACTAACATAACACAACCAAGCAAACTAGATCCACATTGCTACCCACTTTCGACGCCGTTACCGCGTGTTTCAGTATAAGTCCGGTAATTCTCCAGCGGGTCTAGGGTTTCACCGGAGGGGGTCTACGGAGCGTCTGGATGCCAAAACAAGCTAGGGGGCGCATATCCAAGTTAGTATAGTTGTGTTGTGTGCTTTGGATGGCAAAGACTGCACTCCGGGGTGCGGGCCGCTTCACACCGGCATCCACTTCTCTCTCGTGAGTTTACACGCGCTTATAGGGTGAACTCCCGTATCGGACGAAACGTCGTGAATCTTCGCGAAGAGTTGTGTTGTTACCAATGTGTATTGGGTTGCTATGGACTACCCTAACACAACCAAGCAACTAGTTCCACATTTCTACCCCTTTCGACGCCGTTACCGCGTGTTTTCGTACTAAGTCTGGTATTCTCCAGCGGGTCTAGGGTTTCACCCGGAGGGGGGGGGTCTACGGAGCGTCTGGATGCCAACACAAGATAGGGGGTGCCATACCAAGTTAGTATAGTTGTGTTGTGTGCTTTGGATGGCAAAGATTGCACTCCGGGGTGCGGGCCGCTTCACCGGCATCCACTTCTCTCTCGTGAGTTTACACGCGCTTATCGGAGAAAACTCCCGTATCTGACGAAACGTCTGTGAATCTCCCGAATAGTTGTGTTGTACCAATGTGTATTGGGTTGCTATGGACTACCCTAACCAAACCAAGCAACTAGTTCCACATTGCTACGCCCTTTCGACGCCGTTACCGCGTGTTTCCGTATAAGTCCGGTATTTCTCCAGCGGAGGTAGGGTTTCACCGGAGGGGGGTCTACGGAGCGTCTGGAATGCCAACACAAGCTAGGGGGTGCCATACCAAGTTGAGTATTGTTGTGTTGTGTGCTTTTTATGGCAAAGATTGCACTCCGGGGTGTGGGCCGCTTCACGGTACTCCACTTCTCTCTCGTGCGTATTACACGCGCTTATAGGGTGAAACTCGCGTATCGGACGAAACGTCGTGAATATTTTGAAGAATTGAGTTCTACCAATGTCTATTAGGTTGCTATGGACTACCCTAACACAACCAAGCAACTAGTTCCACATTGCTACCCACTTTCGACGCCGTTACCGCGTGTTTCCGTATAAGTCCGGTATTTCTCCTGCGGGTCTAGGGTTTCACCGGAGGGGGGTCTACGGGAGCGTCGGATGCCAAAACAAGCTAGGGGGTTCCATACCAAGTTAGTATAGTTGTGTTGTGTGCTTTGGATGGAAAAGATTGCACTCCGGGGTGCGGGCCGCATCACGGCATCCACTTCTCTCTCGTGAGTTTACACACGCTTATAGGGTGAAACTCTCGTATCGGACGAAACGTCGTGAATCTTCTAAGAGTTGTGTTGTACCAATGTGTATTGGGTTTCTATGGACTACCCCTAACACAACCAAGCAACTAGTTCCACATGCTACCCCATTTCGACGCCGTTACCGCGTGTTTCCGTATATAGTCCGGTATTTCTCCAGCGGGTCTAGGTTTCACGGAAGGGGGCGTCTACGGAAGCGTCTGGATGCCAACACAAGATAGGGGGTGGCCAATACCAAGTTAGTATAGTTGTGTTGTGTGCTTCAGGATGGCAAAAGATTGCACTCGGGGTGCGGGCCGCTTCACCGGCATCCACTTCTCTCTCGTGAGTTTACACACGCTTATAGGGTGAAACTCCCGTATCTGGACGAAACGTCGTGAATCTTCCGAAGAGTTGTGTTCTAACCAATGTCTATTAGTTTTCTATGGACTACCCTAACACAAAAAAGCAACTAGTTCACATTGCTACCCCCTTTCGACGCTGTTACCGTGTTATCCGTATAAGTCGGTATTTCTCCAGCGGAGGTTGGGTTTCACCGGAGGCGTGTCTACGGAGCGTCTGGATGCCAACACAAGCTAGGTGGTGCCATACCAATTTAGTATAGTTGTGTTGTGTGCTTTGGATGGCAAATATTGCACTCCGGGGTGCGGGCCGCTTCACCGGCATCCACTTCTCTCTCGTGAGTTTACACGCGCTTATAGGGT